>JAJMCP010000008.1:0-565882 GCA_030573055.1 Metschnikowia anglica
ACTAATGCGGCTCCGCCTACGCTAGTTCTTGTGTCTCAAAGGTTCAGCTTCCTGCCCGTCTTGGCATGGACGTATCAAGCGACAGATGCCCCCAAAAGTGCCGAAAGCCAATTGCCTTTCTTTTGGAACCAAGGCCAAAATCACACAAACGCACACATGGTTCCCATTCACGGATCCCAAATTTTGTGGAATCTCCGGCCCGACTCGAAGATTTCACTGGCTACCGACCGGTCGCTGAAAAGTTGTGCCCACCAGAGTTCCATCACCAACCTTGGAAAAGGAAATACTGAAGATCCTCTTCTAATCTATACACACGCTTCAATGAGACAAAAGTCATGCACCAAGAAAAGGGACTAGCCCCTGCCCGAAACAAAGCGGGAGCAAAGAGTTGGCCACGTGAGAGAGAAGATGAGACTCTTCATGTGGTGGCATACAGATTGAGCCCAGGGAACCAAGAGCCACCATGCACCGCAAGCATTTGCTCGGCCGTCTTCGAGAGGATATGTGATCAGCGTGCCAAGTCGCTTCGCAGATCCTTGGAGTCCTCTTGGGACATGGTGTCGAAAGACTTTTGGTACTGGGGCTGAACTTCTGTCAGGCAGGAGGAGGTATTACTGTAGGTCCGGCCTGGACATGTTTCTCCGTCTGCTGCAGAACATTGTAAGCCAGGGAGGCTCACAGGTTTTGAGCTGTTATTGATGACTAAGCAGTGCTTGTATGTGTCGTGGTGGTGTGAAAGCACGTGGGAGAATCTTCTTGGTCTCGCGGCTAGGTCGTGCCTAAAAACACCAAATCTAAGCAGACCATGGAAGACGTGATAAGAACGATGACAGTGTATGTGTTCCGGCGAGAGGAGCCGGCCGGTCCAGAGCTGACTTTAGGCATAATGAGTTTTTCCAAAGACGCTGATGTGTGCCCTTTCTCAACTGGCACCAAGCGTGACGATCAGACTCATTCATGTCTAGGGGGAATTGGAACGTCGGCCGCTGGGCGGCGCACGGCAAGGGCAGCCGAAACGTAGAGTGCTCGGGATTCGAGTAAATTGATAGGGGCAAACGAATCACGACAACAAACTATTACATCATGCGTATCATCAGAACCCGTGCATGCATGACAGAGCACATGCTAAGAACCAATACCCGTTGGCCCGTCCCCTCTGGGAAGCTGAAAACTGGGTGGTTGCAGCCTCAGAAATCCCTCTGCACGTGTTCAGGATAACCGGGAGTCCACGAGATGGTTCTCTTCGACATCAAAGGACTTTCTCCAGCCACTTGCGCCACCTTCGCGAGATGAATCGTGGTCTTTTCTGTTCCCTTGGTCCCCCGGGTTCCGACGAATCAGTGGAACCACTTGATGACGAAGTAACAGAAGACGAAGAACAAAATGACCAACGCCCAGAATATCCATTTATCCTGCCTTGCCCTGCGCTCCACCCGACGGATCGTGCCCTGGCTCACGCCCAAAGTCATCAAGCTTTCCTCAAATTTCGACCCCAATTTCTTCAACGTCTCGTTCTGATCTACCAAATCGCCTAGCGCATTGTGGCCCATTTCAAGGATCATATCGAGCTGCTGTCCGCCTCGGCTTAGAGAGTGCTTCTCCTTATATAGTCCTTCCAGATAACTCATATGAGACCGCTGGCTCATGTCGTCTTGCATGTCGGCTGTTTGCCCATACGGATTGTCCGAGTTGGCGTTTCGTCTTCCTATGAGTTCTTGCCTCGACTCTGCCTGTAGCAGCGCTTCTCTCTGCTGTCTCAAGGTATCAAACTTCGCCTGGAACTGGGCCAAGTCCGCCCGGAATTTCTCGAGCCGTATCTTGTGTTTCTCCTCGGTGAAGTTGTTCTGCTTCATCAAATCGCCATACTCTTTTATCGTTTTTCTGAACGCCGTGAGCGATGTGATAACCGTTCCTTGAAGAGACATGGGCGAGGTACTGAGATTCTTCTCGAAAGACGCCAAGTCACGTGTGAGGACTTGCGTCTGCTTCACCCCGTGGTTATAGATCGAATTCATTTTCGGCTCCTCGTGATAATTGCTCAATCAACGGAGCGTTTGCTTGGAGTCTGGGTCTAGGTGTTTGCCTGGTGTCTGCTGTGGGCCGTGCTGTTACGTAGGTGGTAGTGCATACAGCCCCAGCAAGCCCACGAGAGCTGTGGAAGACCTTGGTGGTCTGGTGGTGCTTTCGTGCAGAGCTTTCGGCTTTTGCAGGCCCAAGCGCCAGTGCTTAGAGGTGATACTCGGACCGGGGCTTGGCGACCGGGAGTTTGACACTTCTTGGTTAAGTGGTGGTGGTCACGTGACCTGGCGTGGTGGGTTTACTTGTCCCAGACACGCCTGTGTCGCAGGTTGGAAACACCCTTCTCGGCCACAGAGCTACTTTGCGAGAGTTCCTGGGTTCTCTCTTCCTGTGCCGTGCCGTCCGGCTGTCTTTTCTGGGGACCTCTGTGTGGCCCCACTCTGGCCCGCAACCAGTCTGGCGTGGCACTCGCGACGCGCCAGACGACAAATGTGTTGGGCCGGCGCCATGACGGTGACGAAGGACACGTGACTGTGCTCTACCAAAGGCGCTGGATTCACTTGAGTACGTCCGTGGCCCGGGTTTTCACTGTAGGCCTCCTTGCCCTCGCTCGGCATTTGTCTACGTGAGGCGCCTGGCCGCCGGAGGAGGAGCCGTTCCATTTTGACGGGCCGGGGCTTGTTCACAGGAGACGGTTTGTGCACACGCACAGGCCCTCGCACGATTAGGACCAGGATCCAGTAATTTCTTGAGGAGCCCGTAACACCCCGACCCTCTTTTCTGTTTTCTTCGTGTTTCGGCGGGCGTGCCGTACTGGGCAAGGCCGCTCGCTACTCTAGGCGAGCTTCGCAGGCGGCCTGTTCCCTCCTCAAATCAGACGAGTATATGTCTAGCTGCAAGTGGTAGTAGCATATCAGTGGCTATTAGTAATGATACTACGACACTGGCACTGATATATACAGCAATTGGTGTGGTAATTTCAGTATTGCAGTTTCAGTGTTGTAGTTGTAGTAAACATTTGCTGATTTATTTCGCAAGCTCTCATCAGAAGATTTCACATTCAAGAATATATTACCTCTTGGACACAGTAGGCAGTTCCTCCTGGCATAACCGAGAGTGCCACAGTAACTTGGCACCGCCAAAATCAGTAAAGTTTCAGTAGAAAATCCAAAAGATGTCACACTGATATTTTTTTTACACGAGCCCAATTGACTGTTTCACCAATTACTATTTTACATCCTCAACATAGCTCGAGACTCAGTATTTATTAGGTTGCCAACGGCATTGATAACTTCTACGCTTGCATGTGAGTATTTTTGGCCGCGAGCTTGGTCGCCAGCAAACGTCCACGGGAACCAGGCGCAGGAGAACAAAGACCACCGCCTGGCGCCTCGGGCCCTGCGATTCTCCATGCGTAGTATGCTGGGCGGGCCCGCTCCGCACGTGACGGGTGTCGCCGCCTCACAGGAATGTATGAGCCCGAAACGAAGACTGCCTTTGGCTGGTTGTTCCGGGGTTATGAGCCCGCGCGCGCAGCTGCAACGGAAGCTTTTGCAATTGCCGGTCACCGGCACCTCTTTTCCTACTTCCTTTTCTGCTATCGCCCTTTGTGTTTTCTATCGTCCGTTTTGCGTGGCCTGTTTCACGTTTGCGCAGGCGTAGAAAAATGCACCGCCGGCCCCGTCTTTTTGCCCATGCCGCCACCCTACTTTCTGTTACCCTGCCCCCTCCGCCTCCACAGCCAGGGATTCTCACCGGCCACAGAATTCCACATGCCCACACGCACACGGCGGCCCGGCACGGGCGGCCACAAACCTGTAGCAGTTTGCTCTGCTGGCGCCGGCCGCCGGGGCCTCGGTATGGCTTTTCCTCTCTCGCCACAAAGCACACTGCCCTACTGGTTTCCCCCAGCGGACCGGAATCCTGAGCCCTGGCAACAGTATGGCCCAGGCAGAGAATTGGCACAGATGGAGAATTAGCACAGGCGCACGGTACCGCTGAGAAAAATAGCTCGCGCGAGTTTCGTCTATAAAACAGCGTCCTCTCGCACGTTCCTTGTCTCTTTTTTTGCTTCCCAAGCCTGACGCATCCATTAACTTGTCCATGCGTTTCACCATGAATACTGGAGGCCTCCTGGCTGCAAAGCCAGCAGTATTTACCGAGAGCCCCGTGTACTTTTGAAATGCATTTGTTTGTGTCTCTATATTAGACGGGGCTTAGGCGGTGGGCTCGTCACATCCTGTGGCTGAAAGTCCGAAATCTTCAAGGGCGTGACCCTGATACACAAGTTTCAGTCCGCATCCGCACTGGTGCGGCGCTTGCAAAAGTGCCAAGTCATTAGGGAGCGGACTCCAATTTCCATCAAAACCACAATTACATTTAATTTCCATCCAAAGTATCTACAAAAGTTTTTTTAATACAATTTTTTTACTTAGAAGAAGTGTAGCCGTAGATTATTTGTGCTCTGTGAGCAAGTCGCAGTCCCTGGGCTTTTGTCTATGCCCGACACTCTGCTGAGGCCCGTGCTTTCCACATGACGAGTGCCGCTGCCGGTCGCACTTTCGGTCGCAGCGATAGCGCCCTGATTGTCACAGCAGATCTGGCCAGGCACCCTGGGTTTCTAGGAACTTTCTGCAGCCGCACTGCCTTATCCACAGTGGCACAGGGCGCTGAAGGCTTGGCTTTGACCGTAGACATAACGACCAAAGGCTGGAGTTTGGATTCCAGCAGAAAGGGGAGCCGCCAAGATGGTGGGCGCCGAGGTGGCTACAGTTTGACCTGATACTTTGCTTTGGAGTCCTCACAGACACCCCCGGGTTAGTTTGTCACTCCTTGAGCATCGAGTGAAGTGACGGCATCTACGCCTCTGGACGTTGGTGTATCCTAGAAAGCAAGACAAACAACAAACTGTCAACACTTCGTCGAGACAGTCACATCGTTGTAGAACACGAATGGAATCTGACGAAATTCGGACCGATCTTCAGCTCCGCATAGCACCCAAGGCGCGAGGAAAACATATTAGGCTCGTAGGGTTGTCACGGCGCTTTGGCCAGTGAGTCTTCTTTTTCCTTCGAAATACTGGAATGGAGGATTCATCGCTCGTGGAGCTTTCCACTCGTCCGAATCATTCTTGCCCAGATCTACATCACGACTGTCCCCGTAACCAACCACCATGACGTCCCGCATGATACAAATCTTGCTATGCGCAAGCCTCTCTTCTCGTCGACTCCCACACCCTTCAACAAATAGTGTAGATACCACAGGACCCCCTCGTTCCCCTCAGGACATGTCCGTGCGGCCCTTCACCCGAAGAACCTCACAAATGCCAACATCAAAGCGGCCGTACCGGAGCTCACACCAATCAACCACTGCATGACCTGAGTCTTCACTGACTTGATCTGCATTTGAACGTTGGCGATCTCCTCGTCAATACGGGTAAAAGTGTCCTCCATTTTCAGCTCGTGAATGGAGCTTTCTTCCCTGATGCGGCCCTTTTCCAAATTCAAATCTAAGCGCACGCCAGCCAGGTTCTTGGTGATTTCCTCTTTGAGCCTGTTCTGGAGATTGGTCAAGTTGGTCCTGAGCAGCTCTTGGTCCTTCTTGAGACTCGTGAACTCGCTCTTGTCCATGGTCTGAAGCTCACCCTTCAACTTCGCAAAATCGACTTTTTGCTGGTACGCCACGGAATTGAGCCGTTCTTTCGTCACGAGGTTCTTGGCGATGAGACTGATTCCGTCGTTGACCGCCTTGTTGACGATGCCTACCGCGGTCTCTGCCTGCTGCTGAGTGAACCCGCCTTTCTCGAGCGACTGGACAAACTTCTTGGTGTCGAAACGGGTCACGCTGCTGAGGCTTCTGCGTGCTATGCCAATACGGTTCATCCTGAGATTGGCAGACGAGACGACAGTAGGAGTTCACGTGACTTTGGTTCGGGATAACGGTGGAGACGAGCGTGTTGGTGGTTTGTGGGCTTTCCGCTTGCTTGCGAGTTGTAGCCAGGCGATCTGACGGACACCTGTTGCCTTCCTGCCACACAGTAGTTCCAGAGTTTGTGCGGCATGTATGGGTGTGGGGAGGCGAGGGAGGCCTGGGCGCAACAGCGAGCAGCGCCCGTCAGAGGGCCCGTTTTGGAGCCAAAAATGGAAAACACGTGAAAGGCGTGGAGTCTAGAAAGAGAGGAACACCACAGTCACAGAAGGGCGTTGCTGCGCTCTCCCTCTTTTTCAGGATTTCGTCCTGGCGCCAATTGTTGGCTGTCCTATTTTTGCATGCTGTTGCCGGTTTCGTAGTCTGGATGCTGCGTCGCGCAGGACTTGCAAAAGCACGGGTCTCACTGGCCATCTCCATGGGGCCGCGCCTGCCGTGATCTCCGCACATACCACAGCGCAGGGCCTCCTCGCTTCACTACAGCCACAAGAATCCGGCTTATTTTTCTCCGGCTTTTTCTCCGACTGTCTTCTCCGGCTCTCTGATCTGCTGCCGTTTTGCGCCTGTCACAAATCCCGCAAAACACCATCACAGCAGTCTTGGCGATGCTTTCCAGAATGCCTTCCCGTGGGCTTCTTCGCGGGGCCAGTCTTTCGCAAAGGCTCTATTCTCTGCGGTATAGGTCCATTGATGAGTTCAACAAACAGAAAAAAGAGTTCAAGTTTGGCCCTAAAATCGACGGCTTCGCCAACGGAAGCCAGCGTAGCCAGCTCCAGTCGGGTTTCCAGAGCCCACCGTCGCTCGAAGACCATCCTAAACTTCGCGACTTGAAGCCCCACTCGGCCGAGTACAAGTACCAGCTCCTCTTGCTTCAACAGGAGTTCCAGAACCAGAAGGAAAAAGAAAGAGCGAAGTGGGAGTACGCGGAGCGTTTGAAAGGCTTGGGAGCAGGTCTTGTGGCCCTTGTGGGCATCATTGCCGCCTACCAGCTTGTGATGAACTACAGATTCATAAAGGCCTATTTCCGTAGCTTGTGGGTGCACGACGTGGACATTTCCCAGGTCGAAGATATGAAAGACCCGAAGAAAAATAAGAAAACCGTTGCAAACCTAGTGGACAGGCTTAACGCAGAGGCAGACCCTGAGTTCGTGCGGGCTTTGAGGGACTCGAAATCTGTGCCTGGGCTTTACTTGTTTGGTGCTGTTTCCGGCAAGAAATTGCCTGCAAGAGTCGAGGGTTTCGATGGGATGTATTTGAATGATGTTTTACTCAAGGACGACTATGTGGTTGCCGTCGACGACAAGGGCAGAGTGTATCATTACAGCAAGAAGCTCAAGGGGCCAGTACAAGTCCTGATGCCTGGGAAAGTGAGCAATGTTCTCTGGTCGGGAGGCAAGATCTTCTACGTGGCAAAGAGCGGCAAAGAGATATATTACGGCGACAGAATTGCGCATGACTCGAAGAAAGCGAAAGGGTGGTTTTCGTCTTCAGTCACTTACTGTGTTGGAAAAGTGGCTTTGGAGAATTTCAACAGAAACGAGAAACTCTCATTAGTTGTTTCCGGAATCGACCATCTTCTTATCCTCACATCTCAGGGAAGGTTATTTGGAGTCAATTCCGCGGAGAAGCCTGAAAACAAGGGCCAGTTCGGATTGCCCAAGTTCTCGAAATATGCTGGTTCAGAACCTATCCCAACAAATGTCGCATTCGAATTGACAAACTTGAACAATGAAGTCGTCACGGTCAGCAATGGCACCAAAGGTATCAAACCCAGGTCGTTCTCTGCGATTGCCGCCACCAACTATGCCAATGCCGCAATCGAGTCGAATGGCAACTTGTGGACATGGGGCGACAATAGTTCATGTCAATGTGGAAGGACTATCGCTGTGGCAGACGATACTCAGCCCGTGCCAAGAATGGTCTACTCGCTTAAAGATTTGGCACGGATTCTGAAGTATAGTCTTGCTGATACCGGGAAGAAAGGCTCATTCTCTGCCGACGGGCTCTTCTCTGCCAACAACACTTTCTTTTTGAAAGTGACTTACCATGTTGATGAAGATCCTAGTCTGGACCAGGAAATGATCCTCAGTTTCGGCGACGGTCTCAAAGGACAATTGGGTGTTTCACGGTACTTGCACATGTCTCATACTCCTCTTGTGTTGAAGAGCCTCGTGGGCATGAAGGAGTTCGATGAAACAACTAGTACTACAAATAACATCGGCATCAAGAGCATCGTTGGAGGAGGTGACCACGTGTTTATAACGTTGGAAAACGCTGGTTCACAGAAGGAGATTTTAGTGTTTGGAGAAAATTTGAAGGGCCAATTTGGTAACGGCAAAACAGCGAAAAGCGCCAAGCCCACACATTTGCCCAAACTTCTTGAACCAGAGGATTTTGATGCGCTGGCCAGAGTTTTGGCATTGAAATTGAATGATCAGACTAAGAATAGACTCCAGCTCACTGACGGCGAGAAAAAGGGCGTCGAGCAAGTCATTGCTGCGGGCGAACAAAGCTCAGCGATATTCTATCGTCGCAGATGATAGATTACATTAATTTATTTCCATAAAAAATACACTTGTCTATAGAGGAAACCACGAGATTTTCAGTGTGTCACGTTCTACTATTTGATTGCACACGGACTTACAAGTCAAACAACTCCTTCAAGATCTTGATGGTGTCAGCAGGCTCCTTGACAGCATGACCGATGGTTCTCTCGTCGTTGTAGATCTCGTAATCGTTACCGCCCTTATACGTCTTGTCACCGAAAAAGTGGATTTCCTTGAAACCCTCGTCGGCAACGTGCTGCAATGCGTACGTCTTGTCCCAACCGGTTGGGAAAACATCAAAAGAGATTTGACCACCGATGGAGTAAGTCAAGCCATAGTCAGAGAAGTTTTCCTTCAAGGCAGTCACCATCTTCTCTCTAAGCTTGTGCTCAAGGTCGAACTTCTCGAAATCGTTACGCTCTTGAGTGGAAGCGTTTCTGCCGACGGGGGAGATGTTGATCATACCGTTTCTGAACTCAATGAAAGTTCCCCTTCTGACAGGAAGGTCGAGGTCAGACAAGTATCTCAAGATGAACTTAGCCAACTTGTTGTATTTCTCCTCGCCAATCCAGCCAATGAACGACTGAGAGGCAAGCTCCACTCCTTGCTTGTAAGCGGTCAAGCCGTTTTCGGAAAAACAGTAGTCGAAGTCTTGAAGCACAGTTGAGCCAAGTTGCTCGACTTGTTTGGAGAGATCGGAACCACCAACGAAGCCAACCACAACCTTCTTTCTCAAGGCCTGCAAAGTTTGCTTCATCTCGTCAGAGATGGTCAATCTAGCTGGGGTCAAGGTGCCATCGACATCAAACAACACCAAGGTGTCTGGCTTTTCTTTGTGGGCGAAGGACATTATCTAAGAATAAGTTTATTTAGTTCAATTATTCGAGCGCCAAGTTTTTTCTGGGTCCTAGTGTCGTTTTTTTATAGCCGCGCTTTGAGATGGAAACGTGTCTGACGCGACGAAAAGTGGGCGTGGGTGGATGTCGCTGAGTGCGCCAGAGACACCGAGACATGCACAAGCACGAGGCTGAAACGGCGACAATCGGAGGGAAAGGGGCCGTTTAAATAGTTTTGGGATAAGCGGGGAACGATGCAGTTCAAAAATGTTGGGTAGCCAGCTATATAGAAGGAGGCTCTACCCCTTTAATACATAAATAGCCTCTGCCGTCCTCCTATTTTCTTCTCCAAAATTAAGTGAGTCTGGCGTGTTAGTTGAATTTTGTTTTGAGGCCAAGCCAGCTGCCACAAACGTTTCGCGAGCATGGTTTGCAGCCTTCCCCGGTAAAGATCCGTAAAACTTTCCTCAAGAGAAAATAACACATCTTCGTTAGTGAAGGCACACGAGACTAATATTCCCAGACTTTATAGAAGGTTCTTCATCATTCTACTTTACGCTTTGTTCACAGTTTATTCACACATCATGGAGCTGGTCGTTGACGGGTTACGACATCTTTCAGACACCCAGGAGAAGTGCAACAGGGAAGAATGTCGCAAGTCGGCTTTCTGCACTCTAGTTTTTGAACGTCTCTTATATCGACTAAGGTTCGACATTCACACCACGCCGATGTTGGGACAAGCCACAACACGAGCCACAGCCCAATTTGCATTATGCCTTGACTTTGGAGTTATTACAAATAGTGTACTGCCTAAAATGACTCTACATTTACGATCAGCACAGATTCAAGAGCATCTAGATTACCAATGCTAAATTATACACAGCTAATTTAAACTTGGTATTGGTAGTCTGGGAATTGAGCCAAGTTCTCGACCAATTTACCCTTTCTGGACAAGAACTTGACGTAAGCACCGTCATCTCTGACCTCACCGTTGTTCTTTTTGGCAATGTACTCATCTCTGTTAAGAGGAGTGAAACCCCACTTTTTGGAGATAATGATCTTTTGCTGACCAGGGAACTTGTATCTAGCTCTTCTCAAACCTTCAATAACGACGGCCTTGTTAGAGTCCTTAGTTCTGGCAGACATAAGAATTTGACCAATGTTAACTCTGGCAGCCAAACCGTGAGGCTTACCCCAAGCACCTCTCATACCTTGTTGCAATCTATCGGCACCGGCACACGACAACATCTTATTGATTCTCAAGACGTGGAATGGGTGGACTCTGACTCTCAAGTGGAAAGAATCTCTACCGGAGATCTTGGTGATGTACTTGTTGGCACAAATACGAGCAGCTTCCAAAGCCTCGGAGGACAATTGTTCAAGCTCATTAGAGACCAAGTGGACACACAATGGGAACTCATCGACAGTGGCCTTCTTTCTACCCAAGTCGTAGATTCTGATCTTAGCGTCTGGGACAGCTCTGTTGTATCTGGACTTTGGGTAAGGCTTGTTCTTACAGTATCTGTAACATCTAGCAGGTCTTCTAGCCATTTTGTCTGAAAGAAGTTAGTATGACATGTCGGAACTGAAGTGCGTGCGATAGACTTTAAGTAAGAATTTTTTTTCTTTGCTTACTAACGTTGCGGGCGCAGGAAAATGCGAAGTGCAGTCAGGTCTTTGTAAAATCGGGCGGCAAAAAAAAGAGCCAGGTGCAAGGTAACAACGGGAGGCGGCAGGATAAAAGAAAGCTTTCGATGAGGAATCAGGCAAATTGGTGTATCCTCGTAGTCTTGTATCATCTGCTATGAGAAGGCTCTGTTTACGGAAAGGCACAGTGGCACAAATGAGACCTCCGGAAACCTAGCTGTATGGTCTGCAATAAGAATGACAAGTCAAAATTGAAGAAAGTAGCGTCTCTGAAGCTGCTTTCATACAAAAGTCCCGCTGTCATCTTTTGGTTTGTAAAGTTTTTGCCACTGCGCCCGCCAAGAGAATGATCAGTGAACCTCTTCGGGCAGAGCTGGAAACCTTGGAGATGGGTCGGATGAAACTATTCAGGAAAAGAGCATGACGGCACTTGCTGGAAAAAGATCCGCTTGCACTATGAGTTTGGGGTGTTTTGGAACATACCTGTTGTTTACTTGATACTCCAAAAAAAGAGGGTTTCACTAAAACTTTTGCAATTTTTTTTTGGGTGTCTAGAGCGAGCGGTGCGTGCGCGCACACAGCACAAGGGGAGGAAGACTGGGGATGTGAGCTTCGCGCACGTGACCAAAAGTGACTGCTGTTTTCCAAAGTGGTAACAGAAAATGCAACGACACTTCGGTGTCAACGACCTTGAAATAACGTGCTGAAAGCAGGGTCTTGTTGAAATGACCCCTGTGCCGCCAAAAGCAGCCTCTTCTTTAATTTGAAGCTGCGCCCACTCTCATTTCCAGCTTTGTTCGTTGAGCTTAGTCTCGATCGTGGGGGCAGATTTACAGGTGCAACTAGGTTGATTGGGATCACAAAGCAGCAACCTTGGAATAAAGTGACCTGAAACTCTCTTCACAGAATCAGCAGCACGAATCCTGACACTCTGGGCGAACCAAAGGCGGCGACACCAAAGAATGTCATCGCGTGTTTGGCCGTGCGGTAATCTCCACTGGCTGGCTGCGAAACTTAGCTGCAACAGCTCTTCGCTCGCCAAAAGATTAGTCTCAGTTCCGACAAGTTGTACTTCAAGTGGACAGAGCGCCGAGGATATTTTTCTCCGTTATCTTTCTGTGAGATCAGACAGTCTCTCTGGTTTGCGACTAATCTACACGCTTACAACCAAAGTAGGAGCACTGTGTGAGGCCATATATGCGCTCAGTGTTCAACAGCGGCGGCTCACCTCGGAAAACAGCAGCAACTGAGGAGACTCGTTGAAGTTTCACCCCAAAGAGACTGCGGATCAGAGGACAGAGACTACTGAAGAGGGAGAGAACTCTTTCGTTCATCCGAAATCTCCGTGAACTCATTTTACTGCTCATTCCGAGATCTTCGAAGGCTGAACTGATAAGACTGCGTTAGTGTGAGGATGGCAAAAACACAGCGGGTTAGAGGAGCGCCCATCCAATCTCGAGTGACAGCTCCACTAGAGCGTAATGACGTCAAAGAGGAAGAAAAGCACGTTTGGCAGAAAACTCCATTTTTCTAATTTGGACGCTGGAGGAGTTCCCGTCCCGGCTGTTTCCCCATTACCCACTGCTCTCTTTTTTTTTTTTTTTTTCATTGCGCGCGGCGCATACTCCGCTCACGCAGCTCATCGCAAGATAACTGCACTTCACCTAACTGCCATATTCAACAAGCTACCAAATCACTATGGGTAGATACAGCGTGAAGAGATATAAGACGAAAAGAAGAACCCGGGACCTCGACTTGGTATACAATGATCTCTCTAGCCTGGACTCGATCGTTGCTTTGAAGAACCAACCGCTTGACGAGACTAAGCCTGGATTGGGTCAGTACTATTGTATTGAATGTGCCAAATACTTTGAAAACCAGGTCACTTTAGACCGTCACAACAAAGGAAAAGTGCACAAGAGAAGATTGAAAGACTTGAAACAGAGGCCGTATACTCCGTTGGAAAGCCAGGCTGGTGCTGGGTACAACTTGGAAAAATACTTGCAGTCCGTGGATAAGTATAAGCAGATTGAGCAAAACAAGAAGGACAACCAGGCCGAGTACGATGCTCTCGTTGGTCAAAAGAAAGACGACTTGGACGCCATTATCACCGGCATGCCCTCGGAGCAACAGCCGGAGAGCATGATGGATTAAAATGTACATGTCCATGGAAGAGTCAACGGCTACGTGCAACCACTTCAGTAGTCTCAGGCACTCCTTTTTGCCTTTGCGCTGGAAGAGCAACTGTGAGACTCAGTACACAGATAACTAACTTAACGAAGAGCTGCGTTTCAAGTGCCCAAGCAGCTGGAATTGCGTCAATTTTAGGTCGAACTGTTCACACTGGAGATCAATCTGCAAACGATGAAGACGGCCCCATGAGCGATAGTCCCGTTTCTTCTTTTGGGCTACGTTGGAGAAGATGTGCTGTGTGGGAACTCGCGTGTTGGAGTGCCAGTGCGCTGGAAGCTATGCTTACGACTAGGGGAGCTTTGGCTGGCCAGGAAAGCCACCGCGGATCATTAGAAGTAAAGAAAATATAAAGAATCCGATAACTTGTTTTGGTGGTGGACTTCGATGATATAGAAAGCTTCAAGGAGCCCGATCATGGGTGTATTGCCTGAATGCACGTGACACGTGACCAAGGACCATCCTGGTCCAAACCAAAAAGCATAT
Organism: Metschnikowia anglica; assembly: GCA_030573055.1. NCBI lineage: Eukaryota > Fungi > Ascomycota > Pichiomycetes > Serinales > Metschnikowiaceae > Metschnikowia > Metschnikowia anglica. Next base: position 13,652 of record JAJMCP010000008.1, read on the forward strand.
GAGCCGAGCTAGAAACACCAGCAAGCAAATGTCACAGAGCCGTTCCCTGCCAGGAGTCTGAGCACTGCGCCAAGTCCAGGTTTTACTTTCAAATTGCCTCAACAACTTCGAGTCTTTGTTGCCAAAGCGTTTCCGTTGGGTGTTTGAAATCAAGCCAATAAACGGCCGTCTCGAACCTCTCCCAAACTTAAGTATCTTTCTGAAAGAATAATATAACACCCTTAGACCCGGTCTCGTATAGCTTGCCCTGTACAACTTGCCCTGTACAACTTGCCGTGTATTGCCATCTGCTTCCTGGACCCCGGGCACCTACGTCACGTGACTCGGATCTCAAGAGGACAAACAACACAGCTTCGATGCACAGAGGCTTGTGAGTGGCCACGCAAGGCGAAGTTCAGAAGATACACACCAGGCCGATCGTTTTCCAACGATCTCCTCAAACATAGCCGACGACGGCGACGCTGGAAACCACGTGTAAACCCGGCTCCGGCGTTGTATGCAGGCCGCACAATAAGAGATGCGCGATGAGTCCTCATCTCACGCCTGGGCCTTACCGCAGATGGATATTCACTGAAATAGAAGAGACCATCACCCTAAACCCCTCAAACTTACCAGAGCAGAGCCGTGTTATTCCGTAAACACAGAAAATGGGAAAGAAGTCATTGGCCGAACAGATTGCGGAGCTTAGCGCGCCCAAAAACGACTTTGACATTGAGAACTCGGAAGTGGCCGATCCATTTGCAGAGGACGAAGGTAGCTCGCCGGATCTGGACAGCGACGACGGGCAGAGGGAGCACTATGTGCCCGTGCTGAATTCAAAGCTCAGGCGCGAAAACGGCTTGTTGAAGGACAAGAAATACACGGGGCAGGTCGCCGACAGGAAGGCGTTGTATGAAGACACGAACGAGAGCAGCGACGAAGGTGGAGACGGGCCATCGCAACTGGAATCCGAAGGCGAAGGCGAATCTGAAAGTAGCGGGGACGCGAGTGACCCGGAGGGTGTTTCCGAGCATGAGAATGCTTCGGAGCTTGGCGCAGAACCTGGCTCAGATGACGAGTCGGACGATGGTCTGGGAAGCGGGGTGGAGGAAGAAGAAGAGGAAGCCCTGAGCAACAGACAAAGGGACAGAATCCGGGAAATGATGGCGTCGGAACGCAAACACACCGTCAGCCGACTCTCGCAGTCCGCAGCAGCAGACGCAGTGAAAGGCCACGCCATTCTCCAGCAACACAAAGAGTTCGACGCGCTCATTGACTCGAGATTGAAGGTGCAGAAGGCGTTGACGACGTCAAACTTGCTTCCCTGCAACAAGAGGCAACTTGACGAGATTCCGCACCAAGCCGAAGATCTTTCCGAGAAAATCGAGAACGCGTCGGCGGTCTGCTACGACTTGTTGGACACCATCGGTGCGTTGAGGGACGCTCTTCTCCGCAGAGAACAGCTTCCCGCAGACGAGTCTTCGGCCAGGCCACCAAGAAAACGCACGTTGGCTCAGTACTTGGCACGGAGCTCTAAGCAGGACGCTGTGTTGGCGCAGTACCGCTCCACGGTGTTGACGAAGTGGCTGGCCAAGATCCAGAACTCGTCTGGGTCAAGCGCAATGAACGCCAGCAAGTTCAAGGCCCTCAACCAATCTGCGGAGCAGCAAGTGCTCAACAACCTCCTGGATATGGACAGGCTCGTGAAGAGAACGAAGCTCAACAGGAGGAAAATCACCCCCTTGGGCTACAAGGAAGCCACGGGCGAAGAAGAACAGGAGAGAACAGACAAAACAAGAGAGGAGGATGAAGACGTACCTACTCACACCCAAACACGGGCCTTGAACACGCAGGAATTGCCGCAGATCTTCGACGATGAAGACTTCTACAGAGTCTTGCTCAACGATTTGGTCGACAAAAAGATCCAGTCGAGTGACCCGACGTCCGGCCTACAGTTTGCATTGAGAGGAGCTGCGTCGACGAAGCTCAAGAAGAACGTGGACAACAAGGCATCAAAGGGCCGGAAGTTGAGGTTCCACGTCCAGGAACCGATCGCCAACTTCGACACCCCACGGCAATGGTTGAAGTGGAACGACGACCAGATCGACGAGTTCTTTGCCTCTCTCTTGGGCCAGAAGATCAGCATGAAGGAGGAGGACGAGGAAAGCGCAGAGGAACTCGACGAGAACGAGGAGCTCGTCGGCGACGATTCCATCCAACTCTTTGGCTAGCTACGTAGAAACACATCCACAGCTTCGTATGTCGTTATGCATTATATATACAAGGCCTTTGCCCGCTTGTTGCTTCTTCTTTCCGGGGTCATCACAATTTTCTGTCGAGTCTGTTCAACTTCTTGGCTGTGCGGGCGTTGTTTCTCGTGCCCTGACCACGCACGGGCAACGAGTTGGCGTGTCTGATACCGGCGTACGAGTTGATGGATCTCTTGAGCGCAATGTCGTCCAAGACCTTCTGCTTCAACTGCGTCTCGATGGTCATCTCCGAGAGCTCCTTGTTGATCGCCATGATTTGGGGCTCGCTGAGCTGGTTCATTCTCATCTTGGGATAGATGCCGACTTTTGCGCAGACCTCCTGGGCGGTTTTGTAGCCGACGCCGAAGATCCGCTTCGCCAAGCCTATCCTCACCAAAGCGTTGTGCTTGATCGCCTTTCCGTATATGTGAACACCCATGGCGGCAAGATTGTCTGTGCTAGCTTCCTTTGGGAGACCTGGTCGCTTCTCTCCCCCGGTGTTCTTTTTTTTTTCGAGTCTCATTTTGTCGCGCTCTGGTGTCGCTGCCCAGGTGCACACGCCGCGAGGGACCGGCAAGACGGCACTTCCTCCTAGGGCCGGGGCATGACAGACCCCGCCGATGCTCCTCTTCTGTTCTGGCGGAGCTGTGGCGGCTCTTCTGGCGTTTTGGCTCTTTTCTCTTTTGAGCGGAGAACGAGGGAACGAGAAAAGACGAAGGACTCGTTGACCAGCCTCCCGTCCGTGGTCTTTCCGGTGCCGAGCAGGGCCTAGAAGGCGCAAGGAAAAGCTGGCAGAGCGGGCAGGCGTTCCGGGGACTCGGGTCCCGGCCGGAGGGCAGACCCCGACCTCTGCTGCTTCTTGACTCCTGCTGCTTCTTGACTTGTTGTTTCTTGTCCGGGGCTCGGTCGCACTTGCTTCTGCCGGGCCACGCACTCACTGTGGGCCGTTTCTTCTCGTTCGAGTGTGCTCTATTCGCAAGAGGATCACAGCTCTCTAGGTGCTGTTCCTAAGGTCCGCAAGAAAACAGCCGTGGGGTGTCCTTCCATCGAGTTGCGCTCCTCGGTCGTCGACTGCGGGCCCTGGGAGGGGAAAGAGCTGACCAGCCAGATCAAAACATATGTTTTGTGCTCAGTCTTGAGGGAGGAGTTTCAGAGAGGAGCAAAAGGGCTTCCGAGAAGTGAAAGAAGAGTTTCAGAGAAGAGGAAGAGAAAATCGAGCTTGAAGTGAAAACTGTGTGGGTGCGGAGGCACTCTCTTGCATCTGCCTGACGCAGTAAGCCTCGGTCTGAACGGTGGTGTCGTGTGCTCTGCTTACAGGCTGGCACAAAACTAAAAAAGCGGCGGAAATGACTAGTTTCTCATAGCCCAACAAAGAAAACACCAGGCATCCACCACCAGCTCTTTCCCAGCTCAGGTGGCTGAAGAACAAGTCGTGAGGACGCTGTGAGGCACAAACTAGTTCTCACCATCTACAAATAACCAACGTTAATGCCGGTGCACGAAGAAAGGCTTCTGGGCCGGAAAAGCCACGTCGTGTCCGTTGCTCAGTGCTCTTCTCAAACATATGAAAATTCTTCCTGTTGATTTCATTCCCATCACGTGTGCAGCCAGTGGTCGACGTCAGGACGCCTCTTAGCAACGTTCAATAGAAGAAAACTTGGATCTGAGGGCTTCCATGGAGTTCGGTATGTCTCATTTGATTTCAATGGTGAAACGTGGAAAGAGAATTTGTGGCAGACGGCAAGGCACACCGCCCTCGAGGCCCAAAGACCATACGTGTCTTGGAAAAGAAAAAAATGAAAAAAAGTACCCTGTATTGCCTGCCCATTGAAACTTCCTCCAATCGTTGGGCTAAGCCACGTTTCAGGCCAGAGGCTTTCAGACGATTGTCCGGAATCTCTAGGTAACAATGGTATAGTAGTACTCGGGATAAGCACTGGACTCTGCATGCTTGGTGTCATATATAGGCACGTGCAAGGGCTTATATGAGTGTGAACCACCTAGCACTCAGAAGAATTTTCTTTTACGGGATTGCCTCAGGTTCGGAATGCCGAGACATCAATAGCCGGACCGTCGATGCGGTTGTCGGATTGCACTGTTCGCGCTTGACCAGTCATACATGGCGAAGACAATAGGGCTCTTCACGCCTGGCAAGATTGTACGACCTGCCTAGATCAGATATTTGAAGAATCTTATTGTGCAAGACATGATACTTCATCGATAACGACCTAGAACATAAGAACCCTCCAGATAAGGAAAGGAAAAGAAACTTAGGTGGAATATGTCCAATCGAAAAGGTTTTGTGATTTTTCCGCGTCTACGAGTACAGTGGATGTTGCGGACGACTGACTGATAGATTGTCCTCAGTCATCAAAAGCTACATGGATCTCAGAAGGATGATCAATATTTATCAGTAATAAGCACGACATGCGCGGGATTTGATAAGGAGATGAGCTCTATAATCCTTCAAATAACAATGGAAAGTAGGCACTCCACAAACAAGGAATTGAGGGGCTCAGACTTGCGCAACGTCTGACTACCTTCATCTATTGTGATGAATGTTGGTGTGTTTCGTTTGGGAACAGTACTATCCCATCAGAACTGGGCCACAGAACGCTGAAACATACGGGAAAGAGGCTTTTCCAGAGATATAAAAGAAGCGGATCAGCCCGCAAATTGGGTCATGTTTCAGCACATTGTGTGGAGTGGTACCAATATATAAGCAGGGCCACAGAGTTTATCGCTCAGATCGATACGAAGAAAAAGTCAGCCCAAAGCTCCATACTAAGTTTCAATATTCCACGCCCATCAAGCAACGAGGTTCATCTCCAAGAATAGCAAAATGCATGTGGTCCACAGGGTGTTGTTAGTATTCTCCTCGTTAGTCTCAGCCATGAGCTATGAAAAGCTTTTAAATGATCTCTCAAGTGATGCTGTGTCTGCCAGCAACACTGAGGGAGATTTTGAGTTCAGTGTGCCAGAAGTAAAGCAGGTGGCCAAGAGAAATGGTGCTGCCCTCACAGCATTGCACGACGTCTTCGAGGTATTGCCTGAGTTGAGCGTGCACAGTTTTGATAATGCTTTGAACCTAAAGGCCATAAGCAAGGTGGCAAATGCGGCTTACCATGACGGCCACTATGGTGACTTCTTCTATTTGTGGGAAGTGATGTATCATAACGGTTACTCGGCTGAGATCAATAACATAACTCGTGGCGAGTTGCGAAATGAAGTCGGAAAATGGTTCGGAGATGTGCCACATATTGCAGAGGTATTGGCGAATACACTGACAGTAGCAAGTGTGGCAGACATGTATCTTCGCTCACGTGCAGACAAGTCCAGTCACAAAATATTGAAGAGAGACATTCCCGTATGTCCTGATGACTTCCGGCCGAACAAGGATTCCTGCGACAAGTTAAAGCAGGAGATATTTATGTTGGGTGCGGGTACGCTCCAGCTGGTATGTTATGGAAATTGTTGTGCTTCTTGGAACGAATTAATAGTCATTCCAAGGCAATGGCTTATTGGCAAGTTGGACTGGTGTATGGCAGAATGCATCAATGGTGGCAAAAGTTGTGAGATACAGGATATCGAATTGTGGAAGCGGAAGTTCAACTTCTGTATTGGATCAACGGTGGATTGCGACAGATGATTGGACAGTCACAACACCAACGACAGCGGGTGTGAGACCGGTGGCGACTCAGGTGGGCTGAGAGGTGAGTCATGAGTCATGAGCAAGACATTATGGTTGTTTTTAATAAATGCACTTGGTGACTCATGAACCGCTTGTCATGATGGCACGGGGCGAGATAGTCTCTTTCCAATATCAGGTTTATGAGTAGTATATGATTCGTCACATGATCTGGCAAGAGACGCAACCGTCTGCTTACTACCGGTCCAAGATGTTTCGGAGATGTAACTTGCATACTGGTACCGGAATAGTCCATCATCCAGAGCAGGAAAGGTCGATGGAAGCAATGACCATGCCCAACGTAATGTGCATAACGTCACCCGGGTAAAGAACAAGGTGTCATTCCGGACCCATGATCGCACAACCCAAGGCCACCGACGCCACGTAGCTAAGAGTACAGCCAAAGGTGACAATCAGCTTTGAGTTCTGTAGGGTTTCCATCGCCGTTATGTCTTTCGAGCAACAGGAAAGCTCACACAAAGTGATGTTTACCACATTTGTTTGTGTTCTTTTTCCACAGATGAAGTGATGGAGAAGATTCTGGGGGCTGTATGTTTGTGAAATGTCTGTATTCGGAGAGCCCGAGAAAAGAGACAAAAACATGCTTCGGAAGAGTGAGGGCTCAAAGAAAGCTTCTTTGTATAGCTGCTTATGCCCTGCTAAAGACAATCAGCTTAGACTTTTGGATTTTGACAGCTTCGCTGAGAGGAAAAGACACAGTCAGTAATCAGTTGTTACGGAATATCAACCGAATCAAACTGCAAACGTTTGAGTAGCGTGTGGAATAGTAAGGCTTTTGCAAATCATATCTTGCATGACAAAGCGAACCACGGCTGGGGGGTTGTTCACCGATTCCATCTGCGAAAGAGTCACGAGGAATTAGATTTGGATCAGAACTTAGGGTTTTTGAACAAACACCAATTTGACCACAGTTTTCACGTACTCCAGTAAGGCTAAATTCTCGTGTTTATCTTGAAACGTTTCCTCCCCTGAATGAGACGAGAGCTACATTTCGCTCTTTCTTCCAGTCTTTTGCTTTGGAATGCGCTCGATACTTGAAAGCCATGCGGGTTAGAAGTAATGACCCTAAAGCAGCTCGTTATTTTGTCCATAAGGTTCTTTTATCAAAGGAACCATTAAATCGAGCACGTTCACAACACACCAAGCACCTAACGCCTTTGAATATAGCTTCGAGCTGGACCTCAGAACAAATTGTCCGAGCCCCACCGTATATAGGTGTGTGCTTTCAGAAAGAGATTTCACATTGCAGTGAAAACTCTAGATCGAATGTGTAGCTTGCCATTGCTTGAGGGAAAGAATGCAGAGTGTTATTCAGCTCTAGTTGGACTGCTACTGGACGAGCCACGGTGAGCGCAGGTAGCTTTTGTCGGATGCTGGTGGCCATCAAGAATAGGGGCGGCTGTGTAATGTCTCTTTACGTGGATCGACTCAAATCAGGCGGGTTTTGTGTCTCAGGACTCGAGCAAACACGGGGGTAAAACTTGAGTCTAAAGTGAGGCTCCTTTGGCGAAGTGCAAGTGACCAGCTATTTTCGTCTAAAGACTAAATGTTCATGCGGTGCGGGACCTGCTTCTCAGATTCCAAAAAAATAAAACAGAGCTCGTCTTGGACAATATGCATCTGATAGGAAATCACTAAATCCGTGAAAATCTGTAAACCATTCCCTTTGAGATTCAACTGAAGCCACTTAAAGCCTGCGTTTTTATGCTTGCAATGAAAAAAAGACTATCCAAGTCTCGTCTGTCTCCAAAGAGAAAAAGCGGTCGAGCCAGCCGTTTTTCGCGTGGTATAGTTTGCGCATGGATAAAACTTTGATCGTGAATGAAAGCACTTTCCCGCCGTAAACATGTGCCCCAGCTTATTCTGGAGCTGATGAGAAGGCACGAACACCGGCACCACCAAGGCCCCAGCTTCTTCTGCCGAGACCTAGACGCCAAGGGCACCGTTTTCACTGACGCTTACTCAACTTTGGTCGCCTTCACTTCCTGTGAGAGCAATCACGCTGCTGTGCCAACTGCCGAGGTTTTCTCTTAGAAAGGCTGTGCTGCTCAAGCGGAGGATTCCCTTGCCGCTATGGCTGTTGCCGGTGCGTTGGCGTTGTAGTCAGGGACACTTTAGAAGCATCCTGTTTGTAGTGTTCGACTGACTCACCTTACAGCTTTGATTTTTTCTTTCTAGTCAAACTGATTTGCATGTGCTAATTTAAGGGTGTCTTTTAACGAGGTTTTTTTTCCCATAATACGTCCTTGTACACCATCTTTACAGCAGTGATATCAACTCACACTTTGAATCAAGGAGCTCATGCTTTTTTCCGCTCGTATTTTGCGGCGGTGTCTGCTGTCACGAACTGTCAGTCGAGGAGCAGTGTCCAGGGTGCGCTTAAATTGAAGCTCGAGAATAGTGTTCCAGTAATAATAACCAAGCAAAACGACTTCCAATTGTCAGGTGTGGCATTTCCCGATTCGAACTTTTTCGCAATGAAGCAGTGAGTTCGCCAGATTTTGCAATTACCTCGTCCTCGAGCGACGAATGTCAAAGCGTATGGTGGACATACTTTTGAGGTGGTGCAGGACTCGTGAAGATTTGCTGCCTCCATTTCGCAGCCAATCCGAGCATCAACACTGGAGAGTCTGGGAAACCATCCCTGGTGTGAGCCACACTTTTGCGCAAAGATTAGCACCATGGAAGTTCACGTGACCAAGCGCTGGGTGCAAAAATCTTCATCTAGAATGGGCAGACAATAACACAGTACCCCCGTCAGAATTCACAGTGTCAGCGACTGAACTCGATCTTCCCCCTCCGAGACTAGAGATTTCATTGGTTCGCGAAAATATTGGGAAAAGAAAACTGGAAAGATAAGTTTGATCTTTACAAATTGCAGATTCAAAGTTCTTGATCGACCTAGTTCAGTCGGCTTTTGCGCGGCTCAATAAATTAAATTTCGACTATTGCCTCATACTATATGAAGCAAGAACGTTCTGCCAAAGATCTGAAACTGATGACAATATCCATGCCTTGGGTTCACCGAAAACGTCTCGAATTGGTTTCGAGGACTGTGTTGAATATCATGCACTGAACCACGAGTCGCGCGAGACACTCCCACTTTTGCTTGCAAAGGTTGCTCTTCATGCGTTTCCAATCTCGAAATTAACGCAATTCTGCTCATAAAGTTTTGACCTTTTCATTTTCTCGCCATGATTGCGTCATATGTTTCATATAAAAAACAGCGCATAGCGGGGAGAATGAGTTTTATGACATGAACAAACAGCATATAGCGGCCAATAACTGAAGAGCGTTCGATGATCTTTGCAGTGAAAACAGTCTTTCTAGACCTTCAGACTTCATGACGCGTTTAAGCAAGCGTAAAATGCATCACTTGCCAAGCGTAAAACGAAGCCGTATTTGTCGAGACAACGTGAGTTTTTTTCGCTTTTGCACGGCGGAAGGCGAGTGGAGATTGACCACAACTATGAATGTGTAGATGACAGCGAAGAACTGGGGCCCTATTTAACAGGAAGAACTGGCCTCGACCTGTCAGTTTGTTTGCATCAAATTTGTCATAAGTGACGCTTTCAGCGATATTTTCTGCTGGTCTTTTCTGGTCTCCAACTCGCAAATTCTTATTGAACTGCCACGAAAATGAAATTGGCGGCAAAAAACCACTGGCGCGTAATGCGGCTAATGAATGCCAATTAGTGATGAAAGCACTTGTGATTTTCTGAAAACCTAAATTCTCTGTGCTCAACCTCAGTTGACGCATGTCTCAGTTTGAAATTGTAGACTCGGAGAGCAGCGACAAAATCATCGCAGCTAACTTGAGCAACAGGTATATAATCAAAAACAACAAGGGAGACTTAGCTGCGTCATGCAACGAGATTTAGTTGCTATAAGAAGCACCAGAGATTTATAGATGAAGCAATATACCCCCCATTTCAGTAAATCAAGGATGATTTTGCTTACCCGCTTTGTTGGTCAACATCCAAACGTAGAATTAGTAGAGACCGTAACAACCCAATCATGGTGATGAAACTGGCCATACCAACGGGGACAACGGCGAACACCACGATATTGTAAAAATCGAAAAAGCGAGGTCTGTACTTGCCTTTTAGATCAATGTTGGATGTGATGAAGTTTTGTAAGATGTATAGAAGCGTGAGCGCACAACTGATCAAGATCCAGGTATGAAGGGCGTAGTTGTAGCCCTCAGCGGAGAACGCCGCAACCAAATATTGCTCGATCGCCACAAGGATCGCAGACATTGTTGCCATGCGTACAATCGACCCAGTAGTAGTATAGCTGACAATCCAGCGAACCATTAGGCCGTCGAGCACGGAATACAGAAGGTAGCCGGCTACCAAGCACCACATGCCAGTTAGGAAATGCTCTGACATCCGCGCAGCGGTAATGCCAGACGTCGTTGATTGTCCCGTTTCCACTCCTTTGAAAAGCATCCACCACGACTGAAACAAGCCAATGACACACGGTATGAGCGAGAAGTCTCTGCATGCGGCTAGCAAGAGATGTTGACGAGCATTGAGGAACTTCAACCCCAAAGTTTTCAAGGAGCGTTTTTCGTCGCGCACAGGGCTTTGCGCCGGTTCTCTTTCGCGTGCTCGGCCGTTGGTGGTGGGATCAGCGCCGCCACGGTTCCTCATATTGGTCGTCGTGATAACCGGAGGCATTTCCGACGGTAGAGGGCGTCCTCGTTCCACGGGCGAATCGCGTATTGAGAACACCCCGCTCAAGTCGTGCAGCAGCCTCGGAGCCTGCCACAGCGTTCTACGGGAGTGCTGTTCCTGCGAGGACTCGTAGGAAGGGATTCTTTCCCCGGGGTCGTAGAACTCATGTTGCACAGACATCGTGACCGGGCGCGTGTTTTCAAACGAGTCTCGTCGGTTTTCAGACACCGGTATTCTAGGCGATCCCTGCAAACTGTCCCTGTTTGGTCGGCTGAAGCTGTACTCCTCGTCGATTCTGTGCACGGGTAGCTCATCCAGCGCCAAAGATCTTCGGAATAAGGGACTCATGAGGAGCCACGGTCGAGCCTAGCTGAAACGGAAAAAGTAGAACGACGAAGCGGGGGCTGGTTTCGAGCAGAACAGGAAAGAGGAGGTTCGAGGGAAACGGCCGGGCTAAAAAAGGTGTTTCCGGTGAAAGATCAACGCAGTTTTCTGGGTATACGGAAGCGTGACCCGGAAGGCTCTCTCAGCGCAGGTCGGGAGGTGGTGTTGGCTGATAATGGAGACGCACCAGACGCCTGCGCGGGCCTGAGCGTGTTTCAGCAGAGATGGGGGCTGTCCTGATGCAGCGAGCGTCACCCAATCGGGATACAGAGTCGACGCCTCCCTACACACACAAATGCGGGACCGAAGATGCTGAGGTGTCGTGGCGAAAAAGCCACTTCAGCTCGTCACGGGCATTCTTTTTGGGTCTGATACGAGAAAGACGAAATTGCTTGGCGTCTCGTGGCGAGGCACGATGCCCACTAGCGGGAGACAGCCGAGGAACAGCCGAGAAACAGCCGGCGGGAAACAGCAGCCGACATCATTCCGAAGTCCACTGCGAGACGGTTTCCGTGCCTTTGGGTGTGAGAACGGCGTATAGCCCTCTCGACGCTCGGCACGATAAAGACAACTCAACAGCTTTCCATTCGAAGAGCCAGGATCAGCGCCAGTGTGGCCGCAGAACCAAAACAAAGACACCGCTTTGGTGTTCTCTGGGCGAGTAGATAGTCCGAGACCGGGTGTCCGAAGGCTTGCGAGAAGGTTTGTGGGCGTGTGTTCAGTGAGAAGGGGCATTTCGTAGAATTTGCCAAAGCCCAGCACGTCTGTGTGACAGAGGACTTTGGAATAAGCGTGCAGACTTGTTCGTCGGCCGAGAGGAGAATAGTAACATCAGCGGGAACCGAAAAACCTCATCCGATCCCTGAAACTAAGCGCTTTGACCAGGTGAGGGCTCCAGTTGCGTGAGCTGTCTCACTGTAGAAAACGAGCCAATAAGTTGGTTCCTTGAAAACAGAGTTTGAGAACGCAAGGGACACAAACGAGGGTGTTCGCCCTCTCTCCTTTCTATTGAAGGTCCCCATTTTCCTCATACACCCTCAGCAACTGCACTTTATCTTGGCATTTGAATTGATTCTGCCCTACAAACTTGACTTCTCCAGGGACCCATCGGGAGAACGGGTCTTTTTTTGTATGACTCAGTCTCATTCCCTTGCCCGCTTATGTATCCGAGAGGGCTACCAAATTCTCAGCACGTAGACCTCGGGGGCGAGGTTTTTCGACTACAGCAAAAACATCCAGTTTGTGTGTTTTTCATTTGTTTCTTTGGCATTTTTCCACTCTTCTTTTGCCCTGACATCAACAAAATCAATTTTTTGGGGGCTTCCTTCCTTTATGCTTTTGCTTTTGCTTCGTTTGTTCTTTTTAGTTTCGGGAGGGCTCTGAGTTTCTCACCAAAACCTCCGAAATTCGTCCGGTCGGGGACCTCGGGTTCTTTGGGGTGCTTTGTTGACAGTTTCCGACCGGAATAGCTGTCTGTGTACGTGCGGGTCTAATTCTTTAAGGTAGTGGTGTCTGGCCGAGCAGACATCGTCAATGCTTCAGTCTTGGCCAGCTTCCCGAATACTTCATGCAAGATATCTTGCTCTTGAGGAGCTTCCTGAAGGAGTCCGCTTCCACGAGTTGTTACTCCGAACGACAAGCTCACATCATTAGCAGCTTGTTCTGGCCCTTGACATCCCGTGGAAGCGCCGTTGCTTTTCAAACACCTAGATAGTTGTCGCCGCTACTGAAGCACTCAACGGCAACTTTCGGAAATCCACGATGCGTTGTTCTGAAACCTTGTTGACCAGACGAGTGGGCTTTTCAGCAGCTGCATCTGGTGAATTTCCTTGGTCCGTCCCGCCCTCTCTATGGTAGAAAATGACTCGAAAGCGCTCCCTGTCAGCAGATCTGGTTTCCAGAAACGGGCCAGCGGCAAGCTTCTTGACAAACACTTACCCAACGGCTTGTTCGCTGACAGGGGCAATTGCACCCGCCTCGAGACCGGGGGTTTTGTGGAGAGCGAGTGCAGCGCCAGCAGATTCTGATAGAAAGCCCCGAAAAGGCCCACACACAACTGAAGCAGTTTCATGGCTCACTGTGTCTTCAGCGGTGCTTTCGACGGCCGTATGCGTGGTCCCGGTTTCTGCCTGGGTAGTGGTTTCGACACGAGCATCTGGTGATCTCCGATGCGGACGCGGGAAAACAGGAAACTGGTATCTCCAGCGAGCCCAGAGTACCAGAAGGCGCAAGGACTGGAATTTTTGCGACATGAAAAACGCATTGGCAGATCCGACATCGCCCGGTTCTCTCGGCTCTTTCGTCTTTTCTGTTTCCTTGGCTTACTTAGCTTCTTCAGTTTCCTCAGTTCCTTCGGCAGTATTTCGCACGCCTGCTCCGCCAACACCCTCAGTGGATACAGAGAATAACAAGGAGCAGGCCCGGAGACATCGCCGACTCCAAACTTCCAGAGCCGGGCCCGCAGCCTAAATTGGCAGCTGCCGCAAAGCCAAGGCCAGGGCCATGTTCACATTGCCCGTTCGAGTCGCCCCTCTGTCCAAAGCGAGGAGGAAAGGTAGTAGCCTGATGTTCCGCACTGTGCAGCCGCGCGAATCTTTCGCAGCCGTTGCCAGAGTCCTCCCTAAAGACGTCATCTCTGTCCTCAGTGCTTCTGCCAAATCACAAGACCCGTGTTATCCGACATGGCTGGGATGCAGTCTGCCGCTGGGGCAAGCGGAAAAGCCACACGGCTCTCACTCCTCCCCTCTTTGATCTGGTGCCGCTTGCGGGGGTGGGGGATGCTCACGGGCCTGTCTGAGTCGCCATGGATGGTGCGCTCGTTTCGAAAGGATTCCCAACAACGATGGCACGCTGAGCCGCCAGCACGGCCCAGAGCATTAGAGGAGCCCAGGCCACCGAGGCACAGCGCTCTCCATCTTCTTTGCCGCCGGGCCCAGCTCGGCTGGCACGCTGCAACTGGCCGTTGGCTGGTTGTGGAGCCGAGACATTCGTGCCTTCAACAACGGCGTCGCCTCGTCAGCCAACCGTCTTCCAACGGGCAGTTTTTTCAAAACGCCGTCTAGCTTCGTCTTCCCTCCGAGGAGCTTTCTACAAGTCATGCGAGTGCTTTTGCACAATACACGAGGACTTTTGCACAAGCTGAACGAGCACCGTTCCTAGGGTGTTTCACTTTCAGCAAGAGTAGCGTGTACTGACGTAGCCCACATGCCCTCGCGGCACTGGGTATGGAGCTGTACTTAGCAGCGCAGCCCAATCTCGTCTCTTGAACCACGTCTTTTCGAAACGTGGACGCGGGATTCGGTGAGCAAACACGAGACGATGTTGAGCCCCTGGCTCCCTCACGACCTGGTACTCCGTCCTGTGCTCCTGTTGAGAGATTGTTGCCCCGACTAAAGCCAGAGCCTTCCTCAACTCTGGCCAAATGGCCACCGCTGTCATTTTGACCAAATTGGGCTGTTGCGGTTGCCACGGTTGCCACGGTTGCAGCTTCTGCAGAGTGCCTCACCAGTCAGTGTTCGTGCGCCACAGTTGAGCCTCCGGCTTGAGCCTTGACTACATCTTTTCGTGGCCCCAATGTGGGGCCCATGCTCATTGCAAGCGCTCTCCATACACTTTGAACGCAGCTTTCAATCCGGTTTAAAGTTGATTCCAGGGAAGATCCCCGGCTTCGGCTCCTCATCTGAAAAGTTTTCACCGCCGGCGCTGTTGGTGGTTGTGGCATTTACTGTGGCGAAGTTTTTGGCTATGAAACCGGCAGGAGAGTCTTGAGAAGGCACTGCATTGTAATCGAGAAGGAGCATCTGAAGAGCTTTCTTTGGTCAAAAACCGGCATTCAGGCCCTGTCCCGCTTCGAAGTTGGGACGTGTTCAATGGGCTCAATGCCTTGCATGGAATCCCGGTTTTGGCGTGAACAACACCGCTTTCCACACCAATATCAGTCAACAATACCCTCTTGTGCTGAAGAGCTTCTTGTCGTGTGTTGCAAAGTCCACTGCAGTCTCTTGGGATCCAGAGCCTACTTGCTATCCTTGCTCGAAAACAACATGGCGCTACGGAAAATAGCCAAAGAAAGTACGGCAGGGCCTGCTTTTATCTACCGAAGCTCGGTTCACCAGAGAGGGTGTTCACTCCGTCCAAGGCTCCGAGGCTGAAAGTGTGAAACCCATCTCTTCACAGCGCCCTGGGGAATGTTAAAGATTAGCTGATTCATGAAACGCCCGCCACTCCTCATAAAAAGACTCGTGAAGCGGTGAGGGATTCACCTTCTTTACATACACATTCTTACACAATCAACAAAGCAGGATGATCTTTGAGCGAACCGATCATGCAAAGAGTGCTGGGAGAAAGCGAGAATCTCACACTAGCGAATAGGCGAGAGAGGAAATGGGTGCCACTGTCGCCTTTCTCGACGGCCCGTCTTTGTTTCAATCCACCATGATGCGCACATAGAGTTGTACTTGCCCTTTTTCTAGAGACAATTCCGAGGAATCCAAAATGAGTGATCCACTCTGCATTAATATAATACTCATGTCACTATTTCGTCGCCAGCAGGCCACCTTGCAACAAGCTGGCAAAAGATAAAAAACACCCACAGGAATGTGAAAAAGATAAGTGATCGAGATTTGCTTCACGGTGTCTACGGGTTTACTGAACCAGAGCAGTTTGAATCAATCTTGTACAAGTCCCTTCATCAAGAACATCCACACGTCGGCGGCGGCAGATACCGGGGAACAGAGAACCGAGACCCAGACCTGCTCGCACTCTGAGTGCCCCCGATAAAAATCAGGTAGTCGGAGCATAGTCTTTTTCCACGAGTCACAGTTGGACCAAATCAAGTAAAAAAGAAGTCCGAAAGCCAAAACTGCGTCGAAATCTGAGAATGTGCGGGGCTATGAAGGAATCTTCTGCGGATTTGGTATCAGCGTTGCTGAATTGAAGCAGCTTTTGTATATATTTATTTATTTTTAGGTATTTCTTGGTGAATAGTGCCACCAGTACGTGAGAACGAGGAGCGACAACATTGACCCCGGTCAGATCAAAGCAAAAAGACGAGATCAAATGGCTTCCAATTGCTGGCTGATCTCCTCCAACTCGGCCTTGGCGGCGCCGTACTTCTCGTCCAACTCCTCGAACTTCTTTTCCCACTCGTCCTTCTCGGACTCTAACGAGGCAACCTTACGCTCCAATTGCTCGGCCTTGATATCGGTCTCTCTCAATTTGGCAGTGGTCTCCTTCAAGTTCTTGTCGGCTTCCTCCAACTCCTCCTCCAAGACCTGGTTTTTCTTGGTATAGTTCTCGTTAGAGGTTTTCAAGGAGTGTGATTGGTCGGCAGTCTCCTTGATCTCGGTGACGTCGCTCTCCAACTTCTCAACCTGCTCCTCCAAGACCTGGTTTTTTCTCGTCAACGCCTGGATTTGGTGATCCTTGTCCAAGTTCTCCTGCTCCAACTCCTTGATCTTGTCGGCCAACTCATCCGACTTTTCTTGCCACTTCTCGGCGTCTAATTTCAAACTGTTGATTTTCTGCTTGTTAGTACCCAGGTATCAAAAAAAGAAATGATTCATCGGAGGAGAAACGTGGAAATGATGAGCAGAACTTTGTCCCCCCACACCGTGATAGTGAGAGCTCGGATCACGGTGACACGTATAATAAAAAGAAAAGGAGACAAAACGATCCCGCTGCAACAAAAAGAACTGGGGCGCAATTGCCGCTGCAGTGTTCAGTGATGGAAAATCAACATACATCCTTGAGCTTGTCCATTTTTTTGTTTACAGAAGGATATGTGACAATGTGGATTGTGTTTAGCCAGGGGAAAGAAAGGGGTGGTTTCTTAAGTGGAGGCTATTTTCCTACTTTTTTCGAGTGAGGGAGCGCCGCCTCGCGTAAACACTGGTCACGTGCGCCTATGGCGCCTCCGGCAATTGATACAGGGCCAGGCTCCCGTTTTCGCGCGGCCCAGGCTGTCGTATCAGGTAGCCCGGAGACTGTGCTTTCAGGCTCCGCATCTGGGAATTGTTGTTTTATTTGGCTGGGTGTATAGGACATGGTCGAGAGCGGTGGCCGGCTGGTGCTGCTCACGTGACCAGATCTTTTTTCTGTGCTCGATCGACCGAGACCGTGGATCGCGCCTTTCTGCTATGCCTTCCCACTGCGGCTACCACAGGCCCCTTCTTTACTGTGAGCCGCTACGCCATACCCCAAAACCTCAGAATGGCAAAAAGACCTATGTTGTTGGTCGTGGTGCTTCCCCGGTGTACAGGATTTCCTCCCGCCTGATCCGCGTCGTTAGATTTACCTTGGTTCTTGGCTGGCATTACCCCTTGTTTTTTTGCAGTCATGGCGCGGGGCCGAGGACATGACTGCGGAAACCCCGTTTCAGGGGCTGGGTACGAGCTGGACCAAAGGACGGCTTTTTGCGCTGCTACCTTTGCAACAGGCTCCGTGTGGGTCTGTCGTCGGACCCAACTTCTGTATGCTTCGACTTGCTGCACCTGAAAACCACACGCTTTCCCGGCAGAGAAACGGCGAGCTCATGGATTGTCAACGACCGATTCTGCGCGAGCGTGGTGGACAAAGAACCCCACTATAGGAGAACCTGGTTTACACCGACCATCACAACATTGCTTAGATTGTCTACATCCCGGGAATCCACGCAGGCCTTGATAGTGTCCTACGAATTGGGTCTTGGAAAGACATATCTGACGGGGAAACAGGATACCGACACATACACCTCTCGGGCGGCCTGCATGCACTCACATATTTATGAAATGTGTGACGGGGTGCTTTAACGTGGAGACTGGAGGAAAAGATGCGTTGTGAGCAGAAACACGCCCGTTGCTGGCAGCCAGCGTCTGCCCGTAATCGGCCGTACCTGGAAGCTGCTTTCGTGCTCCCTCCACGCTTTTGCCATCTACGAGAAACACACCCAGCTCTAGCCTGTGTCACGTGACAACCAAACAGGGCCACTTACAACAACTGCCTGTCCTCGAAACCTGTGAGTCCCAGGCTCACTTCCCGAACTGCTGTCTGTCGGTGCTGACGCTTGCACCTTGTTTCTTGCAGTTGACAGTCTCGAAATACTCCCATCAAATCCTCCATTCCGCTTCTTGTTTTGGAGTCGCGCACGACTTTGCTCAGTCCAAAGCTCACCCCATGGAACATCAGGACTCTTCTGGCGCAAAGAATGTCAGTAACCAAAACGGATCCCACGAAGTTTCTCGGCTCCATTATCGGGAGCGCTGTTGTTGTGAAACTCCACAATGGCGTCGAGTACCAAGGCGACTTGCAGAGTATCGATGGGTACATGAATGTGGTGTTACAGTCGGCCAAAGAATACGTCCAAGAAAGCCAAACAAAATCCTACGGAGACGTCTTCATCAGAGGAAACAACGGTATGTGATTTCGGTGCTTATCCACGAAGAGTGCTCTACAGCTCCTTCCATCACTCCATGGCCACTTTTTACTAACTTCCAGTGTTGTATATTAGCGAGTGCTAGCTCGACCTTATAGGAATAAACGAAGAACGAATGGGGGAACGTTCGAGTACTCAACCAGCAACGATTTTGGGAACTTCCTACTAGAGCTTGAGAGTACAGTCTGAAAAGAATGGATGATTTACTCGAGTGATCTTGTTTTCACAGATGACTGGGTACCCACACTCGTTGCTAGGGCCAAATCACGTGACGACAAATCACGTGACACCATCTTTGGCCACAGTACGTGTCGTGCAGATCCTCACAGATTCCTTTAGGCTGTGGCTCGAAAGTCTCTACACGTAAGCGCATTCGCCCAATAAACTTGATGCACTCTTCCAAAAGACTGCCGGGCCCGGTAGTCCTTCTTTCAGCATGGGCGACGTGGACACAGGAGAAGCCTGCCCCGTGCACGCGGACCGCTCGAGTGTCTCGACACCTGCACCAAGCACGGCCAGCGAATGAGCGTTCGTTGCGCGGAAAGAGCGAAAAAAAGCCCGAGCATCCAAGACAACCTGACGGTCTCTCCGAACTTCGCCCACCGAACCCGTACTCTAATCTTCTGCCCACACATCCCAAATCATGTTCGTCGCCAGAAGACAATTGTCCACTTTGATTCCCCCAAAGATTGCTTCTGCAAAGGTACGTTTTCCAGGTCAGCGCGGGGGAGCCCCGTTGCTTTTTCCATGGGTATTGTGAGTTTTTCCTCTGTTCTTTTGTCGCCTTGGTATGGCTGGGTTTTTGTTCGAGGTGTCTCCGTTTTGCGCCAAAAGACAAGCCCAGTTCGCCCGCTCGCCGGGCCCAGACTCTTCGTCGTTTGAAGGGCCGGATTCCGTCCGGGTCTGAGCGACGATTGTCGAGGATTTTCCTTCATCCTGCCCTCATTTTGCTGGCAATGGGCCACCACTGTTCGAACGCCCTGTGGCCTGTTCCGCCGCCAGATAACACACGTTAAATTTCCTGAGGATTTGAGGGAATTGCATGATCAAAACCCGAACGGCGAAACGTGTATGCGCCGGGGCTTCTCAGGCGACTATCCCCATTCTCGTATACCCGTCGAAAGGACAGGAAAGCGGATCGCACGGGCCGTCACGAGTGGGACAGAACTTGCGCAGCCAGCGGCAGACTGGAGCCAAAAGCCTTCATTCTTTCGCATATTTGGTGGAGGCGTGATGTCGCCAAGCAGACAACAGTAGAAGCTCGCGATTGGACGAAGAGTCCTGACTGAATCCAAGACGCATTCAAAGCGCCAGTCATTTCGTGGACATGCGGAGAAAAACCCCGGAGCCCGTTTATAAAACTGTTTCTCTCGGCGAGATCATGCCCCAAACCATCCCGTGGAAAGCCCCGTTGTTCCCAAGCGTTCCTTCATGAAACTCAAATACCGTCCCATTCCAATGATACACATACTAACTTCGATAGAACATCGGCTCCAACCCAAACGCCAAGAGAATGGCCGAGGTTGTTTCTTTCTACAAGAAGTTGCCCACTGGTCCAGCTCCAGCTGCCAAGAAGAGTTTCTCTCCATGGGGCAAGTACAAGGCCGCTTACATTGACGGAGACAACGCCTCTGGTAAGCCATTGCTCCATCTTGCCCTCTTCATCATCGTTGCCGGTTACACCTGGGAGTACCAAGCTCACTTGAAGCACCACAAGGACCATTGAGTGTGCTCTAGCCAGGCAGTTGCAAGCTTATCACGAAACAAACAAATACAAGGAAATTCACAGTGTAACACAAAAAGAAGAACTCTTTTTTGCTCGTAGCTCCAGCTTCTGTCAGCCCTCCAGAAGCTACATCTTGATGCTTGCTGAAGCTGTCGCCATGAAGACACAAAGCACCTATGAGCTGGTCTTTCACAGCGAGTTGATTGGCCTGGGTCTTTCTCCATTTTCTCTACTGTAGCCTGTCTGATTCCGCATCTGAAGAGCAGATTTTGTTGGCTCAAACTGTAAGTACCGAGAATCTCGAAGCGAGAGTCTGGACAAGAGTCGATGTCGAGAGGAGCCTTTATTCTCCTTCATCTTCAAAGCACTTGTTAAGAGGCAGGTGAAGTTTTGCCGTACGCTAACGTCGATATCACAGCGGGAAATGTGTCTTTTCCGCAGCAGGCCGCTTGCAAGCTCTCAAAATTTGTCCATTGAGTGGGAGCTTCCCTGGGGTCATTTGCTTAGTATAGTCACAGGTTCAAACACACGACAAACAAAAATGAGCTGAGTTCAAGGAATTACAGAGGAAACCAACTCATGATAGAGTAGTCAACAGACGAAGTCCAAAACTTTTCTTTCGGCGGATCGGATGAAACCTTCTGTTTTGCCCCAGACTTGCCTTCCAATTGCCGAGTGTTTTCGCTCACAACTGATAGGAGTGTACGCTATATGTTGCTTGGCCCAACAACCCAGGCTGACTGATCCTTGTGCATCTGTAAGCGGCCTGGGTTTGGACAGAAGCAGAAGATGGGCCTTTTTGCCAGCGGAACTCGAATCTAGAGAAAAGACGAAATGTGTGTTTGCCAGAATTGCCTCTATCAGACAACAGAAACGTGGTTCGGTCTTCCGCTCGCCTCGAGACAGGTACATGCGGTTGCGTCCAAGTCTTGAAATCGGGACCACAGCAAGCTCTTGGGCTCGGACTAATTTTGGCCAAGTGTTCGCAGCCGACGGCTGTTTCCGTTCCCGCCATCCAGCACACCATATGCATACACTGTCAGGCTTGTCCGTGACCGTTGCCGTGCTGTGACGGAGAAAGTGGAAGTCCAAGAGCCGAGAGAGAGCAATTCAGATGCATGCTCTGTCTTTTGGCTGGCGGCAGAAGGAAGCCGTTCTTGCAGCCGTGGTGGTCCCACGGGGGCCTTCAGAAGAATCGAGCCATTGTCACCACTGGCCTGTGTTGACAACGAGTGGGGTGCCGACCCAGTGCAAACCGTATGCGTAAGTTGCCAGTGTCAGGTAAACGCCCCATTGTCTCTGTCGAAAGGCTTCCGCAGACCGCTAAGAAACAGCAGAGCTCATTCATCACCTTCGGTCTCGGCCTATGAAACGGAGAGAGCGGAAGCTCGCGGGCAGCCCGGTGCTGCGTTTCTCTCGATGCTGGGGCGCCGTTCCGACAGACTTCTTTCCGCTGATGCACGGTTTTGTCTCCAGCAGTTGCGCCCGGCTGAAGAAACCACATCCGGCTGGTTTGCTTGGGAGTTCCTCCACAGGCGCATGCTCGAGCCATGGGGCAGTGGGCCCACGCGCTGACTGCGGGAACCGAAGGCCGTTCTGTGCCCAGACGAGATCGTGAGTGTGGTGCTCTGTGAGCCAAGGCCACAGACCGGGGAACGTGGCAGTGGCTGGGCCGTTCAGGGAATGTCAAGCAGCCTAACAGACGTTGCACGGTCTGGGCAGCAGGCCCAACGCAGGGAGCAGGTGCGCGGTGCGAAATCTGGAATACCAGTGAAGAGGAGGAAGCGTGACATGTCCGTTCTGGCTCGGGTTCGTTTTGGGCAAATCGCCGGTGGCCCGTCTGGCGCTGCCGTCTTTGCATCGCCTTTGCACCCAGAGGAGTTCAGTGGTGGGGAGTTCTGGAGCTGTGATCGGTGTTTTCGGGTGCTGGAACTCAGGCCCCGGCACGAGATGCCGCGTTGTTCCACGCATTTTCCTATCGCAGAGAAGATTCGCATGCGTTGAAAAGTGGAAACCGACGGGGCAAGGAAACCCGCCCGTTCCGAACAAAGGGAAGCCGCCGCCGCAGCAAGACGGCCTCTTGTCGCCAGAAGCCTCCGGGCCTTTTTTTTTTCGGCCCCGGCTCCGTTGCCAGTCCGTAGCTCGCCAATCCACCCGGCTCCGCGGGTCAGCTCATGTCGCAGCTGAGCCTTGTTCCATAGGGCCTTTCAGGGAAGGCGTGCCGCGCCCAACACCCCAGAACAGGCTCCCTGCCGCTCTATATCCGTCCCACCTTTCGGCACTGCCCTGGCCACAACACTGAGAACGCCAATTGCCCTGTCGCCCGCCACTTTTTTGGACCAATCAGAGGCGACCGACTTCCTGCGCCCCCACGTATTCCGGATCAGACTGCCCAGCGGAGTCTCAACCCTAAGCTCGCTTTTCGGTGGTAGAGTGTGTGCTATTTCTGGCGTTCAGGAACTCCTCGAAATACCCTCGCTTCCGCCCTCACTTGCTGTGGTTGGCGTGTGCACCTCGATTTTTTTCCTGAACATAATCACCTCCCCGCCAAATACCTGAGGTCTCGTTTCTTCGTTCACATCTCTGCAAAGCATCCCCGACGACTGTTCTTCTTTGCTGCATCCATCTGCTTGATCCGGCCGCTTTTCCCGCCCCCTTAGTCACCGACGCCTGCTACTTGGCTTTACTTCAACGCTAGGCGCAGATACGAGAATCTCACATTTGGAGGAACCCGCGAGTCACCAGCTGATATCTGACTTGACGAGACAATCTCACACTTGGTTCTCCTTCCATCATTATTTTGCTTTTCTTGTTTTGGCTTCTCGGATTTTATGAGTGCCAGCCATAACCCTACCGGCAATTCCAGTACCCCACAGCCAGCGACTCCACGCATGCTCAGAAGCGTGTCGAGCTCGATGAAATCATTCTCCGAACAGACAAACAACACCCATTCCCGAACGCAGAGCTCGTCGAAACCGGTGGGAAACATGTCAGCGCAAAACCCGCATCACTCGCAGCATCCGCAACACCTGCAAAGACAGGAAAAGGAGCTATTGCCTCCTGCGGCTATCGGCCAGCTGTCTTCAGGGAAGAAGCTCCAGCCGCCCGCAAACTCAACACCCCAGAAACCCGCAAGCCCTGCAGACCCAGCAAATCCTCAGCTGCAACAACAGCAATTCTACCGGAGATCAATCGGTGACTGGGATTTCATTCGCACCATTGGGGCCGGGTCAATGGGTAAGGTGAAGTTGGCCAAGCATAACGCCACCAATGAGAAGTGTGCAGTGAAGATTGTCCCGAGGGCAGCAAAACTATACCAACGAGCTCACGCGAATGATCCCCCGCTCAAGTCTCAGGAGGAGGCTAGCCAACGGCAAAAAGAGTATGAGAAGGAGATCGCTAGAGACAAGCGTACCATCCGCGAGGGTGCTTTAGGCCGCTTGCTCTATCATCCTCACATTTGTCGCCTCTACGAGATGGTGCCAATGACTAACCACTACTACATGCTCTTCGAGTATGTCGAAGGTGGCCAATTGCTTGACTATATTGTTTCTCATGGCTCGTTGAATGAGAAGTACGCCCGTAAATTCGCCCGTGGCATTGCTTCCGCGCTCGACTATTGCCACAAGAACAACGTTGTCCATCGTGACCTCAAAATTGAAAATATCATGATTAATAAGGAGGGCGAGATCAAAATCATCGACTTTGGTTTGTCCAACTTGTACACTCCACACCATTTGCTCAAGACTTACTGTGGATCCTTATACTTCGCTGCCCCTGAGCTCTTATGCGCAAGACCTTACACGGGTCCTGAAGTAGATGTTTGGTCTTTCGGTGTCGTCTTGTATGTTCTTGTGTGCGGCAAGGTTCCATTTGACGACCCTGTTGTGTCGGCTTTGCACGAGAAAATTAAGAAGGGAAATGTTGAGTATCCGTCATTTATTTCTAGGGAATGCGTGTCATTGCTTTCTAGAATGCTTGTTGTGGATCCTGCAAAGAGAGCAACGCTAGCCGAGGTCCTTCAGCATCCTTGGATCAATAAGGGCTTCGATCACACTGTTCCTAGCTACACGCCGAATCGTACCCCATTGTCCTTACCCTTGGACCCACATATTCTACAAACCATCTCATCGCTTGACCTTGGTTCCGTTTCTTCCATCACTGAAGAATTAACAATTATCATCACTAGCCCTGAATACCAATTGAGCTCTGACAATTGGTATAAAAACCTAAAACATGGTCGGCCGCTTCAACCGAGTGGCCCAGATCCGGTTTATGGTTTTCACCCGCTTGTTTCTATTTATTATTTGGTTGATGAAATGAAGAAGCGAAAGAGAGCGAAAGAAGAGGCAATGAAAACTCATATGCGCCAGCAGTACGCCGAGTCATCGCTAACCCAGACGTCCCAAGATGTTATATCAACGCCTCCGAACAATTTGTTGAAGAGCCAGTCTCAAAAGAATGCACATTCGTCCTTTCAGGGTGAGCATCCGGGTCTCACGCCATCCCGCCAGCCATCACTCAACCGTCCTCTGCAATCTGGCAGTCCCTTCAAAGCCGGCGTCTCTTCTTCTAGCATGTCACAATCTCGTTCACCGCCTCCGCCTCAGCAACAGAAGCTCCCACCGCTTTCGTTTCCAGAACAGGCACACACCTCTAACATGTCAAGCAACATGGAGAGGGCGCTGTCCAGTGCTGCGCACGGCGAGGAAACAGTCGAGCATCCTTTCCAGCAACAGCAAAGCCCAAAGATGTCGGTCACTGTTCCAGAGACATTGGATCCAAATGCTGGAAAGCCCGCAGGCTTTAATAGCTTGTTAAGAAAAATGTCCGCTAAAAAGTACAGGAATCAAAGCCCATCTCCAAGCAAGGAACCTTCACCGGTCAAAGAAGATCTCTTTACGGGAGTGCTGTCTCCAAATGCATCCTTACAACCAGTGGAAGATCTATCCCCAACAAGTGGTCGGTCCCAGCAAGATGGGCTTAATAGCCAGGGAGTAGATCCATTAGTACGCCGCGGCGTAAGTATGAAAGTCACGGCAAAGGAAAGATCTGACTCAAGAGCTGACGTGAGAGGTGAAAAACTTTCACACAGGGATCGTGTGCCCAAAACAGAATCACAAAGCTACGGGTCACATCACCGTTCTCACTCCACTGCTGGAAAACCTCATGGTTATGTACCGCTGGAGTACCTTCCTCCCTTACCAAACATCAACGCTGCTCAGATACAAAGTGGAGCACAACCTGAAGCTGAAGAACCAAATAAGGGAAAGCAGTCTCATTTGCAAGTGAACACTGCATTCCACCCTACTGCCAGAGCAAAGTCTGTTGGTCTGCACGTTAGAAAGGACTCCTCTTATTACAGGGGTGGCCAAAATAGACCCGCATTGCCGAATACTATGGCAGCTCAAAATAGTGATGAAGGCGTTGACCTTCACGCCGACCATCACGAAGTAGGATTGTTTGATGACGTTACCCTTGACGATAATTCTCATACTCATGTCCCACAATTGTCTGAGGCACAAATCATCGAACAGTTCAATAGTGCAAAAAGGAACAGTATGCCTTCTATCGAGTATCCAAAAACCTTGTTCTTGAAAGGCTTTTTCAGTGTGCAAACCACCTCCACCAAGCCTTTGCCTGTGATACGGTACAATATCTTGAGTGCGTTGAGTAAGCTAGGAGTGAAGTTTCAAGAGGTAAAAGGTGGCTTTGTGTGTGTGCACGCGAACTTGTCGCCCCCTAAAGAAGCCACCCCAGATGACAATGTCACCCCCACTGCAAGTACCATTATCGACGAGTACAGGCTGGACATGAACAGTGAAGAAAAACGTCTCTACGGGGACGCCTTTGATCTGTCTTCCAGCTCCTTCCAAAGGCTGAAAGATGATCCTGAAGGATCAAAAACTCCTGATCGAGAAACAGGATCAATGCAAATCCCCCAAATAGTCACTCCTCAACAACCTTCCTCGAAACACCTTAGCAGGAAAGGGTCGCTACATGGAAATGGGCCTTCAATAGCCGCATCGCCTACTAATCACATGAAGGGACACAGGTCATCTAACTCAATGAACCTCGGCCATAGAAGAAAATTCTCAATCGGGCAAGCGTTTTTGCAAAATTACAGAAAGAAAAACGGCTCTCAGTCTTTGATGCCGCCGAACACCCCCGCGGCCGCCAAAATCAACAAACTATTATCCGGTAATGGCGACATCGAGGACGGTGATCTCGATGAAGAAACTCTTGCTCACATGAGAAAATTATCGTACGATGACTCAATGGACTCGATCAACGTGGAAATAAATGGAGGTGGAAGTGATATGCTTGTGTCATCTAGAATTGAACAAAGAGCAAGGCACCAACGCTCAAACAGCATATTTAGTGAGGATGAAGCTCAAAAGAATGCCTTGCGTAAGACTCCATTGAAGTTTGAAATCAATATCGTGAAAGTGCCTCTTGTTGGGTTATACGGTGTGCAATTCAAGAAGACATTGGGCAATACATGGAGCTACAAGACATTGGCCAGTAAAATTTTGAACGAATTGAACTTGTAATGCAAGTGCTTTTCTACATACATTTGCCACGGGATGGCGCCAAATTGAATGATATAAGCGACAATTTCTTCTTTGAGCATGATTGAGATCCATAAACCATGAACAGACCTGAAGCTATTTTATTCCTAGAATGTGTTTGTCATAAAAGAAGTGGCATTAACTAGCAGAGAATACTGTGTTCAAAACCACCCGCAATTCAAGCTGCCACTCCAAAGTTAAGATAGTATCATCATCTGTAGTATAATAACAATAGTCACTGCTAGAGAGAGAATCTTCTTGGGGTTCGCCATCACAGGTAGAACGTAGTCAAACAGGGAAATTCATATTGATGAGAGCCCCACGTCAGACATCACAAAATTCTGGCCAAGCTCCGAGTCATCTAGATTGTCCAAGGAGTCCCAGAAGATTCTGGAGTTTCGATGAATACTTTGCAGGCATTCAGACGTGCTCAGTAATACACATTGTAGTCGGAGGATTGTTTGAGGAAGTAAGCCCCTCAACGGCTCTGACCACATATCTTCAATATTCTTCTTTCCGACACTCAACAATGTGCTCAAAACTTGATTCAGTATCTTCATAAGAAGGACTAACTTACGGATTGATGGGGCTGTATATCTGTGCTCAATGAACGGGCTCAAACTGGTTAGTTAGCTCGTTTTGGAATTATTGGAAGGGCAGCAGCTTGAGTGAGTTTCAGAGTTGAGTTCCTCTAAATCTACGTGACTGCCCGGGCATTGTTTTTTCTCTCGACAGATCCGACTAAGCAGTATTTGCTTCATTGAAGATTGAGCACACGAGGAGTAGCACCGATGCTGAATTTTGGCGAAAGGTCTGGGTTGAAAATGGCGCCAGTTTGCAACGCTGAAGTTGCAGTGCCGTCAAGAAGATTTCCGATGCTTTTGAGTGCAAATCGCTCTTAGTTTTTAGTCATACGTCTAGTATGCGGCTTGTCATCGTGATCCAAATTCCCGATCTGCTTCCTCAATCCCAGTAAATGACGTCTCTTAGCATGATACTTTGTTCATATGTCACAATCAGCAATTCCATATATATCAAAAGATCCGAAAATTTTAGCAATGAGATATCGGGTTCCAGTGATTTGATTAGTAACACACCCCTCCTTCTTAGATTTTCAGACAAAGGGACTTCCCGCTGAAATCTGGAAGTCAGATTGTAGTGCAATTTCTTCCATTGGGAATAAAGTACATTATTATCATATAGATAAAAGACCAGAAGCCTCTTCTTTTCTGGGCGAAGATCATGCGACGGACTTCTCAAGGCTTAGAGCCGATTCTCTGATACTGTGGTCCATTTCAAATGGAAGGCAGTCATAATCAGTGTCACTGGCACAGCTTCTCAAACTTATGCTGAGTCCATAAAGCTGGTTCCCAAACTTGTCTATATTCGGATCTCTGAAGGGACTTCCATCACATGCTGTAGTTTCCAAGGAAGCAAATACAACTTGTTTATCCTTGACCATGCCGGCCTCTTTCAGAATTGAGAAAATGGTAAAACCAGTATCGGCAGTCTCAAGAAGCATCGACCATTCTTTAAACTATCACTGCCACTATTGGAGGCGCTGCCAGACTTTGAGCATACACTCTCAAAATAAGTTGCAAGGGTTCTATGATGGTATAATTGAAAGTTCGAGTTTCAATCACGTTGGTGAGCCCGACAACTGCTTCACTGAAAGCGACTGAAGTCTCTATGGTGACGGCAGATTTGGCTATTAATGACTTGATGCAAATAATTTGAAAGGCTTCTGTTGCTAAAGTTGATGTACAAGACGGGAACAACAAAATAAACTTATTTTCCGAAACCCGATCCTGAATGAATGATCTCTCCAGATATACGAAGAAAGGCAATGTTTCGAGTCCATGAGTCATCGGCTGGGAGAGGTGCCTTGTTGTGAGGAAAGCTGAAACGGTCTGAGCAAAAGACTATCTCTAAGCAAACTCGTAACATTGTCTGGGAGCAAAAAATGAGAGTCCTCTTGACAATCAAATAAGGGACCTTCTGACACGCCCTCAGTGTTTTTTTTTCTTTGGTTGAAATGGTACAAAACTTGAATCCTTTACATTTTGGATTTCTTCAGCAAAAGTTTCATCAGTTGGACACATTTCCCTTGACAAATTCAGTGTTTTCGGAGAGCAGATCGTTCTCGGAGGATTCTGAAGTATCTGAAACTCCTGTTATCTCAGCTTTATCATGAGCGGGCGACTTTTCATTAAGGTCTTCTGGTATTTGGCTCGATAGAGCCATGAAATTCTCGGCACTAGACTTACCCAGTTCAGCTTGTGCTTCGACAGAAGAGTCTTTTGAATGAATGGCATCCACATCAATGGGAGAGCTGCTATCTACTGAGACGGTATTCTCCCCAATTTCAGGTGAAACACTCTTTACTTCTTCAGCACTTCCACTGGTTTCAATATCCTCCACTTTCTCTTTTCTGAGGTTGAGTCTTTCTCCGCGAGAAAGCCCGGCAGTATAGTCCGTTCCCGATCTTTGCTGTTTCTGATTTTGAGCCCTTTGGGAGCGTCTGGTTGCGGCATATTGTAGGTCCTCAAGCTCTTGCGCTTTCCTCTCCTGCTCTTCGAGATGCTTCTGTTTTTCTTTTGCCTCAATACGCGACGATCTTTTTCTTGTAGCCAAAAGGCGTGCCATCTCAAACTCCTTCTTCCTGCCAGAAAGAATCTTTCTTTTGCGAATCTCGAACGTATACACGTTCGATATGTACAGATGCGTGTTCACAACGTCCAAAATAGCCCTATTAGTCTTGAGTTTCTTGTTCTTCAACAAATCTTTTATGAACGAATTTAGCCCATAAACATCTTTGTAAACAAGCTCGTACTGGATAGAGGCAACATCAAACGCCTCTTCAGGATAGTGTAGCTCCGGGTGTTGGGGAGTCAATTTACGTTTCTTCGGTATGATGAGTTCTGGAGCGGAGATGACACGTTTATACAAAGCAGTACCATCGAATAGCAGAACGTAATCCTCTCCGCGAAATGAAACACGAGTTGCGATCTTGGAAATGAATTGAAGTCTCAAGTTTTCAGGTGATACCTTGGATTTGTCGATGTAATCGCGAAACTCTGGATACAGCGAGACCTCCGAGATCAACGTCGACAAAACGCTCAATTTCTCATCAATGAATAAATCATCAAATGAAGGATATGTTCCAGAATCGGCGCCCTGACGTGAGTCGTTCAAATCATCTTCCGCAGGCCCAGATAACGGGGTGTTGTTGCCGAAGTATACACGGAACAAAGTCTCGAACATTGCTAGAGACAGAACCTTTTTCCCGTGGACTTTGCTCATCAACGCAAGCTTGACTTTGTTGATGAGCAACGCCATGTCATCCACAGGCGGAGGATTCACCAACTCGAAGAGCTCGATCTCGAAGAGATCAGAGTCGAAGTGCTCGCTGGCCAACCTCAAGTATCCCCTGCATTGGAATAGCCAATTGAGAACATATATGTAGTTTGAGTCGTTTCTGAACAGCCGCCAGCGTGGGTCTTCTGGGCGGCTTTCCTTGAGGGAAGCGACGAGCGCGTCGTTGGGGAGAACCACAGGGTTGAGTTTAGCCAAAGCGGCGATGTCCTCGGCCGAGCCAATGCGTAAGGCTTCCGTGGCATGGCCCGCTGGCACGGGAGGCGTGGCTGATTTCGTAGAAGGCATGGCCGATTTAGCGTGTGCTCTGGATAGGAAAGAGAGAGAAAGAAGTGCGTCTCTGCAGAGACTCAGAGATCTGTATGTCTGGGAAGCATCGCCGCGGGCCGCGAGCAGTGAGTCGCTGCGAGAAGTCCAGAGCCAAAGAAAAAAGACTCGGTCTCGTGCTTGCAGCCGCGCGGGCCCTGGGTGGGCGCCGGGTGGCTTTTATAGGGCTGTAAAAGCGGGGAAAAGGTGTGGGCCCCGTTGTGAGCCTGCTTTCGTAGGTCCCTTTTCAAATGTTGGGCAGTTTCTTCGTGCATGTGTTTAATGGAGACGCTGCCTATCAAAGGGCGGCTGTTGCCTTGGGTGTTTTGTGATTGTTGTTGCTCGGGGCAGCATTTTCGCAATGTGCGCTCTGCCTCAGGGTGCAAAATTGGTGGACACACAAAAGGTCAGATCCGGAAAGGGCACGAGCAAGGCTGACTGTTAACCTTTTCTGGTGCCGGTTTTCGCTTCTACTTGATTGGGACTCCATTATCTGGGGCTCGGTCTTCTCCAACGAGGGTTTTCAGTTGTGAAGCAGAAGTACGGCTCCCCCTGTTGCGCCTGTGGTCCCCTCGGCTGAGCCGCTAGAGCCGTGACAGCGGCAAAGGGGCAGCATTGCCATTTTCAATTCACTGTTGTCCCGGCCCTGGGGGCACAAAGTAGCGCTCTGAACTGATGAGCACTCTCCCAGTGCAGAGGATACATGTTTTCCTAGTGGATTTCGGTCAAAGGTTTTAAGGGGCAAGGCGAAAAGCTGTGGCTTTGCTCAGGCTAGTTGGCGGCACTGAAGGTGTTCAGCGGAACAAAACAGCGGCAGAGCCGCATGCAAGATGGTCTAGAGGTTGGCTGGGCAATTAAACGGCTGCCTCGTGTCCTTGAATGCGAGAACGCAAACTGTCTACTCTTTCTATAGAGGTTCCAAAAAGATGGAGATGCCCAAATAAATAATGCGTTATGCTCTATACAATCAGAACTGGCCGGTAAGCCTCCGCAACTCCTCGTTTTTGCTTTGGATCTTGATGATTTCATTGCTTATCTTGAGCAAAGCAGAGTGCTTGGAGAGGTTTGGCAAGCCTTCTTTGTTGATTTGCTTCCGCTTCGACTTCTTCCTTGAAGCTGTGTTCGTGCTTGCAGAAACCAAATCGTTTCTGTAGTCGTCGACGTTGGTTACCAATCTCAAGCATCTCTCGTATGCTTCTTTGCAGAGCATCCGGCGCTTCTGTTCCAGGTGGGAGTGATTTAATCTCTTTTGGGTCAAACTGAGTAAAGGCTTCGTTGACTTTCTTCTTTTCTTGGCCGAGGATTCCGAAGACACCGAGTCCTCACGCTCTCGTTTGGAGTGAACCTTGCTCACCGAGGACTCAGGCGTGCGAAGCTGGGTGTTGGTAGGTGTTTCAGCACCAAAACGTTTTACGCTTTGACTTGGGTGTTGCTTGAAAGCGTTTGCGATGTCTCTTTTGACCGATTCGGCGAGATCAAAGTTGTCCAGTCGACCCATAGTTTGCATCTCGAACATGTGGGGAATTTTTGGTTGGTTCTGGTGGTAAAACTCAAGCGGATTGACCTCAGAGGAGAAAGCCAAATTATCCAAAAAGCTGTCCAAAGCACTAGACTCTGTCGTGGAGAAAAATTGATCAGCGTCTTCACATTCTTCATTTGAAGCCAAAAACTCTCTCTCCAGCCGCGCATGAATATCTCCGAACCCCTCGATCATCTCGCCAGGAGGCGAGATCAATGAGCCCGACGACAAGGGAGGGAGAGACGTATGGCGAGACGCATGATGGGACATCTCTTGATGTTGTGCTATATCGATGCTATGTTGGGGAAGTTGTGGTTGCTGCAGAAGGTGAGTTGGACAGAGTTCACCTTGACTCTGAGAACGCTGATCGCCCGGATATTGCCTTGGAGTCTGGTCCCATTCCTTGCTCCAAAGGCGGTGGTTTTGAAGGTGTTGAGAGCTCAGTTCGCTCAGAAATGTGCCGTCTTGACATCTTATGCTGCTCGCAGCATGCATCTGATTGACATTTAGCTGTTGAGCCTTCTGAAGCTGCTCTACTTCCAGCAAGGCATTTTTCTGCTGGATTTGCGTGTACATGGAGTAGGCCTGCTCAAAATTCATGTCCATAGTAACCATATTGAGGTTGAATATGTCCTCGTCATCAGAAAGCTGTGTGGAAGGTGTTTCCGGCTTAGATGGCGGAATTACTGGCATCAAGTACGAGTCATGGCTTGATCTCCCGAAAGCTTCTCGCTTCACAGGGGGATGACTGAACACGTTGAGGTTTATGCTTGTGGGTGCAATGCCCCGTGTGGCCGTGGCTGTGTATGACATGTTTGCGTCTCGTCAGTGTGGTAAGGTCGAGTTATGGGAAACTGGCAAGATCCCGAATTCGTACCAAATTCTTTTAAGGCTTGCTTTTTGAATAGATACCGCAAAGAGCACACTCCGGATTGCAATGTGTTCCTTGAAAATTTCGAAGGGTTTCAATCAACTGCAATGTTGTGCTAGAGATTTGGAGGCTTTGGTGATTGTCAAAACAAATTTGCGATTCAGCCTGGAAAAAATCTGCGGGTAATCGCGGATGCTGAGAAGGGTGAATGCTTGAATTGAGTTAGATTCTTGAGGGTGTGGCGATAAGAACTATGTTTCACAGCAATTGAGTTCCTCGAAAAGTAAGAAGAGAGAGTTTCGGAAAATTCAAGTATGGTCGGAGGATTCAAGGTACCCGGATTTGAATTTCTTTTATACCTGGCTTCAAGAGATGATAGGAGCAAAAAAATAGAATCCCTAAATGGAAGTCTGGGGAAATGCGGTTGGCGGAGATAATGCTGCTTGATGTGCCAATGACCTTTCATGCAGGTACTTACGAGAGATCACAAACATAACTCCGATTTGAAAGTTTCACTGGAGACTGGTTCAATTCCCCGGTACAGAGATCAGTCTCACAAATATTAGTATTCGAAGAGTCAAAAGGAGCAAGGGCGGCATTCCACCTCGACGTTAAGAGCTCTCTTACGGCGTGAGGGCTCGGATTCGTCTTATCAACGAGTATAACACAGGGTACTATACACAAGATAAACGCACAAACCGGACTCAGTCATGCGGAGCACGCCCGCCAGGGGCATAACGAAGAAAATGAGCGCGAGATCAGGAAATTTTTCATTGCACCGAGCGGCGCCTTCCAGCCTATTGGGGTAATTTCGCAGTTGCGTATTTTTGCTTCACTACACTTGCTGGTCATCACATCTCTCGATGCCCAACATAGATGGTTTGTCTTTCGCAATTATATGCGAAATTCTCTCTGATTCACGCCCCAGAGAAACGCATGAACGGCTCCGTATAAGTGTGCTTTGCGTTGACACACCTCGAAGTCTCACGCACGCTGCGGCAGTGGGCTTAGTCAACGGTGATACACATCTTTCTACGCGAGGCACAGCAAGCCCTGGTTATTGCTACGCAATGGTGAAACGATGCGGGAGGTAGAGATTTGCTTTAGTTGTGACAAACACGCAGAAAACAGGGACAGACCTTCGATCCATCCAGTGGTGAACGAGCGTGGTACAAATTGAGAGAGGGAGCTTCCGGAAGACACAAGTGGACAATTCGAATCGAGATCGCGTGGGATGTGTCAAATAAAACGATTTCTGAAAAGCAAAGTTTTGACTGCAAAGATCATCGGCGATGACTTGCCCAGTGTTTGGCGACTAATTCAGGGATAAAACGCGGGGCAGACACAAGAGACGTGTATGCCAATCGAGAAGCGAATTTACAGCCTGGGGATCTAGGGGTCGCCAATTTTGGCTGGCCCCCTGGTGATAAGCGGAACGCTCTGGTCAGGTGTCATTGCGTTACTTACGCCCCAACCACGCGGGCTGAGTGACCCACGCACAAGAAAGTCAACAATGACATGGCCCAGGTCTGGCTCGGGGTGGATCCGTACACCTCTGACATCCACCCGCCCGCGTCCAGCTTCACGCGTGGCCGAATGCATGACTCTGGTTGTGCGAAACACAGATTCCCCAGTTGAGTAAAAAGCAGGAACCACATACAAGGAAATTGGGAAAGGGAGGTGTCGAAAGCTAGCAAAACCCATCAAAGGAAGGATCAGAGATGAGTATGTTTCGTGGTTCGAAGATTTTGAAGCTTCGAAAGATATTTTACTTATGTGGCGAGTGATGCTGCTGTATGTTTCGGAGTCATCTTACGCTGGAATCGGAGTTAATCAAGAAGCTTATTTTGTCACCGCCCCAGAAATCCTTGAGTGAGGACGCTTCACTGCATGGTATCACAACCGGGAGGTGCCCTAGGCAACAGGAATGTTTCGGCGCATCTTTCGGAGGCCGGTGTGTACATACTGCGATCGCGCGTCACTCAAATCTGGGGTTAGTCAGGCCTAGAGCCGTGGCTCAGCATTCAGTTTTGCACTCTCATCAAGCTGTATGAGAAAACGCCCACCAGTGTCGCTGTGGAGCAGGAGCAGCAGCCAGAGAAGATGGCCTGAATCAGGGAGGTTACTGTGTCTTGATAGATGACTGTGTTGCATAGGCCCAAATCACTCTGTGTCTCTACACCACAACCAGAATGTCCTACTCTGATGGATTGACTGGACGTGCGCTACAGCTTGCAGATGTGCCGAGAACGGAACATTGTGACAATTTTTATTTTGATATTTGGTGCTGACTACTAGTGCAGTCTTCGAGGTATAAGAAGTGGTGACCTGGACGATGGCGGTGTCGCGTTCAAGGTCTCATTAGTCGCAGACTTTGGCACCTGATGAATTCTCAATTAAGACTCTCGGATCCGAACTGACTACATCAGCTGAAAGTGAAAACAAGAAGAAGACTCGCTGAGTGGGAAAATCAGACAAGCCCGGATCTTACTTGTTCTCGCTTCGATGAGGCCTACAGAGAACTTTTGCAAGTGAGGCGACATAAATCACAACTCCGTGGAGTTCAGTCGAGCACAGTCTGCCACTGGGTGTCTACACGGCGTTGTACCAATGGCATCTATCTTTGGTGCCAATGCTCGTGATGATGAGCGCTTACGGATATAACGGGAAAGATCGAGGGGTACCACGTGGAGCGAGGCATGAATTGGTACCGAATCAACAATGGTTCTTCACATAGAAGTCGAGTAAGCGCTGGCCGAGACCCGATCACTCCAAAGTTGTGATTGGGACCAAACCTGAGAGTCCTGGGTGTCTTGAGACGTTTTTGTCCTGGCTGACAGGCAGCAAAGACTCAAGACACTTCTCAATTGGGCCCATTATTTTCTCATGTTCTTTTTGGGAAAAAGCATCGAAAAGCCTCGCTCTTTTTCATTTCGTTGATAGCTTCAAGCTTGAACTGTGAATATGGGGTTTCTGCCAAATCCCGCCTTCCCGCTTCGCTCTTCAGAAGAGCAAGCCAACTCACTGATCTATTACAACAAGCTTTGATTATTACAAGCCTCAAAACGTCTGTCACCATGTACGGAACCTAATTCTTATCAGCGCATGACCAGAAACCGCAATTGTTTAAGCTGATCAAAACTACCTACAACGGTTTCACATCACGTTGGCCTGTGTGGCGTAATGGTTAGCGCATTTGACTTCTAATCAAAAGATTCCGGGTTCGAGTCCCGGCATGGGTTCAGAAATGCGGCTTTAGCTCAGTTGGGAGAGCGTCAGACTGAAGATCTGAAGGTCCTGTGTTCGATCCACAGAAATCGCATATTGTTTTTTTGTCGCGAAGATCTTAGTGTCTGTTCATCAAAACCGTGTTCATGCTCTTTCAATTTCTGGTTGCGTCGGTTGCGTGCTCATCCGTCGGCTCAGGGCTGGCTCACCAATTGACACACGTGCTCGGTCTCTGATCCAGACAGTCCCGATCATAGAAAAAGGAATCGAGAAGTGTATTTCTATGTACGATGACTTTCTCTGTTTTCTATTTTACCTCGTGTGTTTCAGAGGAACGGCGTATCCCGCGTCTCTCGCTCACTCATTTCATCCGATCTTGCATTACTTGGGAAAGTTTGTGGGTTCTCATCGATCAAATGACAGAAATCAAGAAAGTGGCTTGCCCGAGATGCATCCCAAGCAAAAACCTCGCTTCTTCAACTGAGATTCTTGGAAGGCAGCAGAGGCCACCCCAGGTTCCGATGAATCTGTGTCTAACCTTGTTTATTGTTGACCGATCCGTAGACCAAGGACTCAGTAGTGATCACCATATTCCATATTCGCAGACTTGTCGTCATACCGTGAATAGTTAGCCGAGGAAACCGAGCTTGATGAGAAAGGGTCTCTTTCGTGAAGAGCCCAGCAGTTTCCCGTGTGCATGTGCGTTCTTTCTCTTATCCCCTGATCCCATTGCAGAACGCCCGCAAAGCGACGAACTCGGTCGTCAAGAACTGGTTGAGGATGTACTCGCTCACAACCAACTTAAAATTGAATAAATAAAGAAAGCTCACTTCGATCTTACACAAATCCTTTAGTGCTACACCGCCCACGGTGGCAAAGCTTTTTTGCTTCTGGTGCACGTCCTCGAGCTTTTTCGTCAGGCAGCGAAGCAGCGCCAAAATGAACCTGTAGACGTTGAATGGAGTCAACTCCGCCACGTCCAAAAGCACACAGAGTTTGTAGATCATGTAAGCGCTGTGAATGTACACGGCCACAGAGATCGACGGCAGATACGTCTTGATACGGATCAAAAACTGCTCGATTGTGATTGGCGGGGCTTTCGCTAGACTGAAGCATTTGAGCAAATGGTCTGCCTGCTGCTTTATCTCCAGGGACATGTGGAACACAACTTCTTTTCTTAGGCGCTCGATGTTGTGGCGTGTGATTGGGTCTTCCAACATGTCCAATGACGTTGTTTGCACGAGAGACTCGGTCGAGATGAAAGTTGCGCCGGACGCTTGTAGCTCACTTTCA
The DNA here is from genome assembly GCA_030573055.1 of Metschnikowia anglica. Taxonomy (NCBI): domain Eukaryota; kingdom Fungi; phylum Ascomycota; class Pichiomycetes; order Serinales; family Metschnikowiaceae; genus Metschnikowia; species Metschnikowia anglica. The sequence continues at coordinate 50,953 of JAJMCP010000008.1, forward strand.
GCCTCGTCTGTCACGACAGATTGCACCGAGCTGTCAGCCTGGCTCATGAGCTGCGAATGTGCGGCAATGGAGCTGGGTCTAGATAGGTCACCGTGGGAGAGCGCCGGGTCGCTCAAGTTGAGGGGAGAGCCTATATTCTGAAGCTCCGCCAGGCCCGAGGCGGGCGAGAGCACCGCCGATGAAGGAATGGACAAGCCCGGGTTCGTTTCCGTGGCCGGGGAAGAGCCACCTGTCTTTGGAGCGCCGTGCAGCAAGTCATCCAAATCTAGCGAGTACTTCTCTAGCTGCTGGCGGCGGTACCGCTGGAGAGCGTCTTTGTTCCCGCCGAGAAAGATGAGGTCCTCGAGCACGGTTTTGAAAATGGCCACGGCGTGGAACCCGTGGAGGTTGTTGATGTCCTTGATGTCGTTGGCAAGGTCGAAAACCAAGTCGTCAAGGGACACTTCATCGAGCGAGCCTGGATCGTCCACAAACGTTTCCTGGGGCCGTTTTAGGGGTATATCGGACACATACTTGTTCTTGTAGAGGGACGCCATTTCCGAGAAGCAGCCGACAATATTGGGAAAAGAAACTTGGGGCTGGATCTGCGCGAATCTGGGAATCTGGGGATCTGGGGATCTGGGAATCTGAGTATATCTCAGCACAGACTCTTGCCGGACTGCCCTGCTCGATGCTGAGTGCGGGGGCCAAGGCGGACTGGGCCACGCTGTGCAAGGACCAAAAAGCGAACCGAGGCACAAAAGCATATTCGAGATTTTTTTTTTCTGTGCTTGCCTGTCGAGCTGTTTACTTTCTCAGGGCCCGTTTCGTCGGGGCTTGTTTCGTCGGCGGCTTTTAGCCGACTCAGTGATTGTTGGAAAGTCTGTTTTCTGCCCGTCGCCCCAGCTGGCTGCGGGCTATGTCCCTGGAGGGAATAGCTCTGGGCGCGCAGGTTCCAAGCAGGATCTCGGGAGACTGGAGCGACGAACAGGGCGAAAACATACAGAATACAAAAGGGAACGAAGAGAAAATACTGGGAGACTCGAGATTGTGGGACAGCAATCGTGCTCAAAAACCTTTGACGGCCGACCCCTTGGACGATCTCTCTTCCAATGCTTTGGGCGATGCTTCGTCGGGCCAATTGCCATCACCTTAACAGAGACCACTCGGCAGGCGACATGCATGGGCCCGCGAGGATTGGAGTGCTCAGTGCTAGCAAAAAGACCCGGGGAAAATCGGGCCGGATTGTTGTATGCATGCATCTTCTTCCCTCCACTACAGCCGGCACGAAACCTCCTCGTCGTATGACTACGCTAATTATTGTTAATGTCAAATTTGCCGGTGACCTGCAGTGTCGCAAATCGTTATTGTGAGTTTTGTCGCTGGCCTTCGGGCTCGCTTAGTGCGATATCTACACACCCAATCAGTTCTCCCTTTAGCCGCTTCACGTAATAATAGTCCTTTACTGTTTTCTATTTTTTTTTGTTTAAGTTCCCTGATCCTTAATTATCTGCGTCTTTTACCGAAAGCGTTGCCGCCCCCGTCACTTTGCTCCAACTTTCTCTTCTTCCCCTCTTTCGCAAAATACTCCTTCTTTCTCTCCTTCTCTTTCTCCTTCTTCGCTTCTTCTTTCTTAGCAATTGCCTTCAAGCGATCCTGGAACTTCTCTTGCTTCTTGTCCTTCCGCTTCTTATCCTTGGTCTTCTTGAGCGTGTTGACCTTGGCCACCAAATCACGCATTTTCTTCTCGTCGCCGTCCACAATAACTGCTCGCTTCGCCATATAAGATTGCTTCTTTTGAGGCTTCATTGTGGATACTTGCGATTTGAACGGTAATTCCTTTTGGATCAGCTTGGGCACTCGCAACGGGTTGAACCTCCTCTCCCCTCTTTCGATCTTCTTGTAGGCGCTGTCCTTGAGCAATGGGGTTTCGATATTGTTTTCTGCTCTCACTTGACCGGTCAATCTCATTCCTTTCCATTGTTGATGGTCCAGAAGTAGCATCGACGTCACGGGGTTGTAAAATTGCTTCACTTTCACAGGGTACCATGTCTTTAAGAATACAGTATCCGACATGAGAATCTTGTCCTCAAATGTGGCACGGAAGTAGCCATCGGGTTTAGACAAAGCTCTCTTGATCTCACCACGGATTCCCGAAACTGTTCTGATAGAAGCACCTTCAAACTTAGCCACTTCCAACGCGTTATTGAACATATTTTTGATGAAAGCAGTGTTGCGATAAATCTTGTGCGGATGACCCACCAACTTCAATTTCTTTACAATCTCGACTGATGAGTTCAAGTCCTCGACAATACCGGTAGCCGCCACACGGAAAGAGCCCGTTGTCAGGGCTTGGTCGATGATATTAAATCCAACAAATGTGGTGTTGGGCGCCACAAGCGGGCCGTAGAATGAGGCAAAACAGTATGCGTGCTCTGGAGTATACTTCAACATTCTGTTTCTGGTTCGAGAATCTGATGTTGTGTAGATTGGGATGGTTTGAAACCGCCGCCAGCCTAGCGACAAAATCAACGGGTCCTGCGACTTGAGAATCTTTTTGTGCCAACGGTGTCTCCTGATTCTCACGTTCATGATACCAAATCGGGACTCTGTGGCCAAAAGCCCTCCCAAAACAATAGGGTATTCTGGCTGTAAGTTTTCAATGAGTTCGCAAGGTAATTTCTCGAAAACTACTTTGACGTAGGAGCCAGCCCGGAACCCTTCGATTTTAGCTCTAGTCTCTGGGTCCATTTGCTCGAATTGTGCTTTATTAATTTCCAATTGCTTGGCCATTTTGTTCTTTTGGAATTCGTACCAGGTATCGGCCTCCGTGTCTCCCTCAGGATCGTCGGCACCGAATTCACGGTCCTCTTCCTCTTCGAATTGCATCTTGAGCTTAGCTTTCTTGGCAGCGTGGAGCTCACGTTTTTGCTCTACGCTTAGGTTTTCATCCGAAGCATTGACGCCTTCGCCATTTTCCTCTTCGGCACTGAAATCAGCGAAATCATCACCCTTGGCGTTGTCGTCCAAATTGCCATCGTTATCGGCTTCACTTAAATCATCTTCTTCGTCACCTTCTTCCAAGTCCTGGAAGTCACCGTAAACTTCCTCATCATCGTTCTCGTCATTCTCACCATTTTGCGCTATTTCGCCATCGGTTTCCAGAAGCTTGGGTGCAACAAGCAAACGCTCTTTCAAGATCTTGTAGCTATTGTCGTATTCAACGTCGCTGTTGTGGTCGTCCCCGTCTTCCAACCTCGACGCATTGAATTTAGCCTTGAGCTCATGTAAACTTGGATAACAAGGAATGAAAGAGTCCAAATCTTCAGACTCTTGCGATGAGTTTGCTTTTCTGAAGAAATCCGCGTCATCATCGTCGGCCTCAATGTCTTCCTCTTCGTCTTCATCCTCGACAATTTCTTGTTTCCAACGGCGAACAACCTCAGCTGGATCAACGTTATCTAAATACAATAGTTTGTTGATGTTCCAACGACGCTGAACGGATCCCTTTAGCTTGGATGCCATGGCAGCATAGTTCTCTTCGTCGTCAGAGGATAGAGACGAGTCTTCCACATACTCCAAGCGGTCTTTGCCCGCGTCGGGAAAGTCCACGCTGACCAATTTGCGGCGGCGGTTTTCGGCATCATCCTCATTTGCGAAAGCGCCCTCGTCAGCATCGTCGTCCTCATCTCCATCAGGCATCTCATCAAATTCCGTGTCTTCTTCTAAAGACTTGCCATAGATTCTAGGACGTCTCCTGGCACTTCTACCAGAATCCCCCGCTGCTGTCTCAGTTTCCTCGGTTTCGGAGAGCAAGCCTTGAAGATCTTCGTCATCTTCGCTATCGTTGGCGTCCCCACGGCGCGACGCAGCCCCATTGGCGATTTCCTCAGAATTGGAGAATAACTTCAAACCTGGTCCCTCGGCGAACCGCTCATGCATCGTCTTTTGCACGTCTTGTAAGTCAGTAACGAGCCTCTCTCCTTCCCCCTTCTCTTCTCCCGCGACAAACGATTGTTTGTCGCCGACGTCAATGTACACCGCATCTCTGTCGACAAGCACACCACCAACATCGGACATCGGTGCATAAATTATTTTTTGTTTGTCGTCAAGACGCTTTCTGCGTCTTCGGCGCGTGGTGGCAATCTCCTGTCCCGCGTCTGCAGCAGCCTTGGCAGCCTCTCTTTCGATTTCGTCCATTTTCTGTTCGAAATATGGCGTGGGGCACGGGTCGGGTAATTTTTCTACTGAATGTACATGGTAATCGCCGACTCCGGCAATGTGAACGTGAGCGTCAACCGCAGACAATGGTGTGCCATGCAAGTACCCGTAAAAGGCGACTTTACGGTCACACTTTGGGTTTTCGGCCACCGCCTGTGGATGCGTCAAGTCCGTGACTCTGTCCGCCAACAAGTACGGATGCTCGTTTCTCCACTTCAAAGGACGGAACTTCATCACCGACATGAACCTACACAAGTTCAAGACTTCTCTGTCGGGATATCGTCCGTTGATCACACCAGAAAGATAGAAGAGCTTGGCGCCCTGGTACACCTCGGTCCAGAATCTGTGTTTCAAGCGCTTTTTTGACGTGCGCAACGTGCTCTGACTCTTGAACAAGTCCAAGTGAGTCGCAACGCCTAAAACTCTGGGCATACCGTGGTGCTGGGCGATATTCAAGAATTCCATCGTCTCCATTTCGAGTCCAAAATTCCCATCCACTAGTAAGAGCACCAAGTCGGCAATTTTTGCTGCGTCAATCATCGAATTTAGATCGTTCTTCACCTCAATGAACGTGAGCCGACGCCTTTTGCCGCTGACGACAGTTATCGGGCCTTTCACCTCCGTCAAAGATGTCTTTGTCAAGCGCTTAACGAGCGACTTAATGAGCGTGGTTTTTCCCGTGCCTGGCGGCCCAACAATCGCCACAATCACCGGAGGAGGGTCGTCGTCGGGGGTCCTGTTGACCATGGGCACATGGAGCTTTTTCTCGTTGACATCGTGACTTCTCCGGGCCATTCTCTCGAGTTTCCTGGGCGCAGCGACGGCAAATGCCTTGGCATTGTGGCCCTGCTGATGCAATTTCTTCTTCGCCGTGGTCCGCTTGCCATCGCCGCCTCGATGCGGTTTATTCAGCTGTGTTTCCATGCTATAATGCTATCTGTCAAAGCAGAAGAAAATGAGTTTTGGCGTGGTTTTTCTCTGTGGCAGACTCTTTGGACGAGATACGGGGACTCTTCTCGCATCTCATCGCACAGATTCTTTTCTGACAGGACCCGTGGCGGGAGGCGCGCGAGTGCTAAACACCCGTACACCCGCATTATTGAGTGGAGCGGGGAGAATGGCGGCGGTAATCCGTGGTCAGTGAGCTGGCACTTATGCCATGTCATGTACCTCTCTATGATATGGGGTGGGGCAAAATGGCACTGGCGGCGGAATGAGACAGTGGCGCGTAAGGAAGCGGGGCAAGTAGTTACTTGATTTATAGAAACTAAGTTGCGTTTTTTTCAGGCTTTGTAGTATCGGCCAGAGTGGTTTGAATCGACTTTCTCGTTGAGCACGAGTTGTGTAAGCCTTCCCGCTAGTGGAGGGCCCGGCTCCACAGATGCAACAAAACGGAGAGGAAACTGGACTGAAAAACGCCCCCTCTCGGCCAGAGATCTTCAACTCAAGCGGCCGAATGCGGCAGCCTACCCCGACGGTGTTTTCTGGGTCTGCCTGGCGGGTTCACGTCGTTTTGCCTCTGCACAAGCGCACGTCTTGTTCCGGCGCTATCGTCTTGCAGAGCCCCTGGAGCACTCGTCTGCTCACCGCGGTATTGAGTCTTTGAGTCTTGACTCCGGAAGAATGCAAACAACCGTGTTGGTCCGCGACTGTGAAGTTGAAACAGCCTTCTCTCGAGTGCAGCTCACCCGATTGGAGAGGAGTCGGCAGCGTTTCACTGGACAGCTTAGGGCGGCTTATGGCTCAAACAGCTCCGTCAGATTAGGCAAGCGGCCGTCCGTGAGCCAGCTCAAAGACACAGCCAACAGAGTCTTTCGAGGCCTCCGCGAGCCGGCTCTTGTTCCTGTTGACCCTCGCCATTCGGCTTCTCCGTCAGGGAGCGTCGGGGCTCAGAAACTGGCAGAGCCTCACTGAGGTTCTCGGTGCCTAGACCCAGCGCACCGTGTTCACAGAATGGCACCAAGCAGATCTGGCCAAAACAAAACAAAACCACCAAAAACACTAGACCCTGCCCACAAACAGAAGCGGGCCAAGTAGAATCCCGCAGAAAATTTCCAGGAAGTCACGCCCTACGCTTTCTGGCTCCCCCTATTAAGTGGGCCCTGTCGCTTGCAATGCCTCCAGAACCAGGCCGTGCCCGCTGTATGCAGTCCGTTGTGCAACACAGCTGGCCCCAAATTTGCAATCTCAGCCAGCCCGCCAAAGGGCCCTTTCTCGCCATGATGTCCATTTTCCAGGCAATACTCTTGATTCTTTTGGCCCAAAGAGCATGTGCGGGGATCTGCTCTTCGGCGTCCGTGATCCCCTTCACCGGCTACAAGATCACCCGCCGGCACAAAATCAGAATCCGGCCCCTAAAAAGCGACAGCTTTCTCGTACTAACGAAATGCCACAGAGGCATTCCGCTCTTCTCCCGAACAGTGCAAACGTCGTCGTCACTTGATGAGTTTGCAATTCCGTTCTGTGGTGCACACACGGAATTCGATTTCCTGGACCGTTTACAGGAAGAGCGCCGACGGCATTTGTTGCCGGCACCCTTCGGGCCAGGCCAGAACTCTTCCACTTCGCCTGGTATGGTGGCGGACACGCTAGCCAAAATGTCGAAGTTGAAATCCTGGTTTCCTTCCCGGCGTGAGCCCGACCCCGCCACCGAGGTTATGCTGGCGGCTATTGAAGACGCAGTGCTAAATCCTGGCGACGGGGAGAGCGAAGAAGATCCAGATCTGGAACTCCCGCCGTCGCTGGCTCCGTGCTTGAAAATGGCCCGACGCAAACGGTACGCTCGTCTGGACGTCGTCATATTCATTCCGACAACGTTCGTTGGCGCTCTCTTTGCGTGCACGCCGAAGCTTGCGGAGTCGCCTGACAGCTCGGGCGATCCCACTTTGCATGGACAATCTTTGGGAAGTTCTCGAAATGACCCACTTGGCGAGAACCAAAAGGCAAGCCTGGAGCCCCACGAAAAGGAAAGCCATGCGAGGACTTCCAGGTCTAAACACCGTTCAAGAAAAACTTCAGAATCCGAGCAATTCTCGGGCTTACCGCTATGCCCTTTAGTCGCCGATGACTACTCCTCACATTGGCTCTCCGTACAGTTCAATCCACCCGCACTCATCTATCATGTACCCTACCTAAGATCACCTTCCATGTGGGATCCTCGGTTTCGTTCGTCCCTCTCACACGGTCTGCCGATATGGGACAATCAGGTGGATATCAATGAGTCATACACTTACAGTCATTCTGACCTAACAAATATCATGGATGCACTTGCAGCGTCTACCAAATACGTCCAGCGGCTCTTTGCCATAAAGAGGTCCAAACTTTCTAAACTACTATCCCTTAAGATACGCTGTCTCCGCAAATTCGATCCTCGGCTCCAGCTTTCGTTGTTTTTGTTTTCTCTTGGCAAACCCGTGGCTCAACGTCACGTCGTGAAATTACAAAGATTTTGGGATAGTGTCTCTCGTGCCAATACAAGTGCCTCTACTTGACGAAGGGGCTAATCATACACACATATTTTTCTTCTATGTGATTAGACACTTTCTAAACATTTATATCATACAAATCCCTTCACGTTGGTAGGTTCGGGGTCAGAGTAATTGGAGGATGCAGACCCTGACTGCATTGACTCGTTCCTTTGGTGCTTGAGTGGCCTTCTGCTCGGTGAGTCTGGAAGCACCGCATCTAACGTGATGGTATCACTGATACGTGTTATCTTGTGGTCTTTGGAAGTCATGTTATTTTTGGCAGAGTCTTTTCGGCTTATTCTGTCCTTGAGCTTTTCCCCAAAAGATTTTCCTTTGGTGTTTTCTTCTAGATCAGCTTGCTCATCGGTAGTGCTGTCGAATGCGAACCCAGCATTTTTTTCATCGTCATCCGACGTCCTTGTGGAAGGGTTCCTCTCTATGCACGAGTCACTGTGTGGCTCTTTTTGCATATCGTTAAGTCTATACATCTCATCTTCCCAATCGATTTGATGGTCTTTTGCAGCAGCGCCCAATGCGAGTAATTCATTGTTGGCACGGGCCTCATTGGTTAGTGTTTTTTCTGATCTCTTGTGCTTGAGAGAAGACATTCTTTGGAAAGACGTCCTGTCATCCTTGGCAGGAGCAAAACGGGCATCGGGGTTTCTTGACAAGACAGCCAAGCAACTCAAGACAATGATCATGATCAACAACACCAAGGAGAATGCGGCATTCAAAATGAAGAAAACCCATCCCATAATCGAAGACACTTCTGCAGGTTGGCCGAAAAGATCTGAAAAGAAGACGAACAAGAAAGAGTTTATTGTCACCACGACAGCCACGCAGTAGTTCAAAATGTTGGTGGACTTATTCATGTATGGTCTTTGAATGAACAAAAAAATCATGTATGCCAAATCAATGACGAAAATCACAATGGACGAAACTTTTCCGGAGGCTTGACAAAGACCGATGAAGATGCCCTTTAACAAAGCATAAGATACCAAGGCCATTCCAAACCAATACTTTTGAGCATGGAACATTGTATAGCAGAAACCAAATTTGTTCAAAACTGTAGAATCACCGTACAAGATGGCAGCCGGGTTCCTGTATTCTCTCATTGAGCGGCTTCCGAACTTGTATGTGTTCCAGTAGGCGTAAGCAATGATTCCAAGTGCCAAAATGAGAGTTAGACAGGCTAACACAATGACGGCTGGCGAATCTTGCACAGTAAATTCCCACAATGAGAGAATGATAAGCTGGGTGAACCCAATATAAACATACCTCAGCAAAGCTCCCTTGAGAATTGTGTTGAAAGACTTTCTAAAGTGTGACAATCTGTTCGGGTTCATCTTCCTCATTCTGATCAAGAGAACAGCCAACAGTTTGACAAAGACAATAATGACAGTGAGGAGGAAACCGACAAGAACGAAAAACGTGAACCCTGTGACCACAATGGAAGTGGGTTCAATGTGAGAGTTATACCCGATTCTTTTAATGCCTCTCAACACAATCAAGTTTGCATTCGAGTCCAACGAATACTCTAACGACCGTTTGATTCCAGCTGGGATAGCAAAGTTGTTTCTTGCGTATTCGTGCAAGTTTGAAAAGTACATTTTTGCTCTCTGGACCAAAATCTGCTCAGAAGTGCCCAAGAAATATAACGTGGGGGTACCGCCCGTGCTCTGGATGTACCACCTGAAGATCTTTTGCATGAATGTAACTCTGATCAAACCCATTGACCAAGCAAGGTTTTCTGCCCATGCAGAAGCAATGGGAGGAACACGGTCCACGCTTTGCATGGACACGACAACGACAGACTGGAAGTACAAGAACAAGGAAACAGCGTTCGTGGCGATGTGCGACGCAGCATTCGAGTTGCCGAAGGTCGACAACACGGCCGCAATCAACAAACCCAAGCCAGCAATACAAGCAGTGGCCCACTTGATACCTGTCTGGGACACGGTTTTGCCGTTGGAAAAGGAGCTCTGAAGACACGACAAAAGCTCGTTGTTCAGACGGTCGTACACCAGCACCTTAACCACGGCATCGATATCGGGCACACTATAGGCGATACCAGGAATTTGCTCCACGTACAGTTCAGAAATGTACTCGACAGACTCGATCTGCATCGTACCGGGGTAAATGGGACAAAACTGTTTCCAGCCCAAGTTACACATATCGATGTTCCTGTCTATGATGACAAATCCATATGCGTAGATCTGAATGTGCGCCGTCACGTTCGCTGAGATCTCCGTCACCAAGTCAAGCGAGTACTTGAGCGACCGATCATCTGGATTAAATGTCACATCGAAATATGAGGGCGAGATCTGAGAATTTTCCATGCAAGTGACCAACGACGTTGCCGAAAGGCTTCGCTTAGCGAGTACCAGCACGAAAAGAGCGGTCCATAGGAGAAGAACGGGCTTCATTCTTTTTCGGAGATAACGAAAAGACTCAAGTAAATCAGGCGTCCCGGAATAAGAAAGGGCCTTGGTGGCAAATTAGTCAGCAATTGATCCAACAATCTATTAACGAAAGTGTTCTTTTTGGCGAGAGTGACGGCCAAAGAGATCCCTGGAAGTTCGGAAGGAGTGGCCAAGTTGCTTCTGGCGGTTCCGTTGGTTTACGAAAAGAAAACCACAGCCCTACCTTGCTGAAAACAAGACTATATATAGAACTCTCGAACTCGAGTGTCCACAGGTATAAAAAAAAGCTTATCTGCGAAAGTTTTGCTAGGACCAGCGAACGACGGAGCAAGCGAAACGAAAGAATAAAAACGGCGTGGTATCAGCAGCGAAAGACTCTAGTTGTCGGAAGACCAATAACTTGACCCAAGGATTAGAAAGCCCAAAACTAATTGATCCTGTGCGCAAGGGGCAGGACAATATCAGGGAAGAAAATTTGCAGAGGATCACTTGTGCCGCAGCGAATCCTCCGTTGATGCAGGATCCGCGGGAACACGGGCTGCGGGTCGGAAAAGTTAAAATTTTAGAAATCACGAAACCACCAACTTGCATACGGCGGGAACGGGAATGCGCATCTTGTATCGCGTGCGACATTTTAACTTTCCATTGTCCCCGCTTGGGTTTTAGAAACCCAGCAGGACGTGTGGTCACACTGTGTATATCGCAATGCTAGCATCCTTGTTTTTTTCCCCTAAAACCAGAGGGCACCGGGTGAATAGGTATAGTACAGTTGCGGACAGATACCCAAACTCTTCGTAAAGCCTGCCAATACATGTTTTTCGGCCTCCTTCAAAACTTGATCTCGCTGGCCGCCGTCAAGAATCGCTCGAATTACGAGCCACATCCCCATACACATGTTCATGCGCGCTGGACACTCAAAGCGCGCCTGTTGTTTGCGTCGCGGCACAGCCGAAGCTGCTTCTTACAACATGCAGTGCAACTTGCGTCAAAAATAATAATACGCCGTTTTTTCTCTTTTTCTTTGAGTGAATCCTGTAAGTTCAGTATGGTTGCTTATAGGATCATAAATGATACTCTTCCATTCGAGAGTGCTCAACATTGGCGAGAAGCTCTTCTCCCCATACATGCTTTATCACATCCCAGAACTCTTTAGCGTAGACAATTCTCACACCATACTTTTCTGCAAAATAATCCTCTGGTGAACTGTCCTTGGAATTAATGTCCCTGCTATCCTTGAGAAGCCCAATCAAGCGACTAGGGTCATTGATCTTATGCACATACGCTTCAAGGACATCTCTTCTGTTTTCTATCGGAACGATAACTTTTTCAATTTGACCCGTGAGATGCGCCCCAAGAATCTTCTCTTTCAATCCTCCAATCGGTAACACCAAACCTCTTAACGTGATCTCTCCAGTCATGGCAATGTTGGACGGCACCGGTTTCTGTAAGATCAAAGAGAGAAACAGTAGCGCCATTGTGATACCAGCAGAAGGCCCATCCTTTTGCACAGCTCCACTAGGAACGTGCATATGAATTTCCAAATTGTTTAGTTTCTTGAGGAAAGATTCCGGATCCTCCAAATTCAACAAGCGCTTGTAGAAAATATCCTTGACGAAAGTTAGTCCAATCTTGGCGCTTTCCAGCAAGACCTCTCCCAATCGACCAGTCATGTGCAAAGAGGTTCCACCTTTTTCATTATTGAAACCAATGCTTTCAAAGATAAGAATTGACCCTGAACCATCAGTGTTGTAAGACATTCCATTAACCACACCATATCTGCTGGACATGATGGGAAATTCGACAATTTCATTGCTCGGGCTGGGAAAAGGCAATCCAAGGTACCTGGCGAGATCGAATTCCTCGACTTTCGGTTGATACAATCTTTTGGCGTCTGTCAAGCTCTCAGAATACTCAACAGCCTTGAATCTACAAATTGTGCCCAAATTCCTCTCCAACTTTCTAACTCCAGCTTCGCGCGTATACTCAAGAATGACTTTCTTTATCACATCTTCATCGATAAGCACCAGCTGATCGTTCAGGAATCCATTCCGTTTCATTTGACGAGGCAATAAGTACTTTTTACCGATCACGAGCTTTTCATTGTAGTCATATGCCCCCACCTCAATCATCTCCAATCTGTCAAGAAGTGGCCTCGATAAATTATATGGGTCATTCGCGGTGCAGATAAAGATAACTTGAGACAAATCGATGGGAAAGCCAAAGTAGTGGTCGACGAATTGAGTGTTTTGCTCAGGATCCAAAACCTCCAACAAAGCTGCAGCTGGGTCCCCATTCATCTTGTTTGCGCTGTTGTGTCCGCCAACAACTTTATCAATTTCGTCCAACAAAATGACGGGGTTCATTGACCTGGACTTTCGGAGAGCCTGAACGATAGAGCCTGCCATAGCCCCAATATAAGTTCTTCTGTGTCCTCGAATCTCAGACTCATCCCTCACACCTCCAAGAGAAATTCTTTGAAAGTTTCTACCGAGAGCGCTAGCAATAGACTTTGCCAAAGACGTTTTACCCACACCGGGTGGGCCAGCCAACATGATTATTGGCGACTTGTTGTTTTTGGACGCTAAGAGAGCTTTCTGGCCGCGCTCCTTCTCCTCGTTTGCCAGTTCTGTTTTCCGCTTGTTTTGTGCCTCGGCTTGATCTTTCATTGCACGAGTCTCATCATTACTAGGTATAATGATCGACTCTCCGTTAGCAGACTCTCTTGTGAATTTCCTGCTTTCCATTTGGTCTTTCAACTGCTTTTCCTCTTCGGCCTCTTTGATTCCAGATTCGAGGTACTCTTTTTCGGCATTTGCACCCAAAAGCTTCAAAACAACCAAATACTGAATTAAGCGGGTCTTTACATGCTGCAATCCGTAGTGGTCCTCATCTAACCGAGCCCTAGCGTCATCCACGTCTATGTCTTTGTTAGACTCGAACCTTGCAACGTAAACATCCCAAGGCATGTCGGCCACGATCTCTAGGTAGTTTCTGATGGCATGGAAATCTGCATTCCCAGGGGGCGAGTTCTTGATTCTTCTGTAGTCTTTGACGAGAAGTCTTTTACTGTCGTCGGAAATTGAAGTAATTTTCGGAAGCTTCTCTTTGATAAAATTAGTGATTACGCCAAGGTCATCCTCGTAACCTGCTTCGTCATCGTTTTCCCCTAGAACGCCGGAAAGCTTTTTTGATGGGAATGCAACGCCTGGTTTACGTCTAATCAATTGTTTTTGCTGAGTTGGGTTTGTCTTTCCCTTGCTTGTCAATCCTTCTAGCACAACCCTGATAGATTTCAATTGGTTCGCCACAAGATTTGCCTTTTGAATGTTTGAGGCCTCATTATGAAACCAGTGATTTGCCATGATGTTGTTCTCCTTGATCGCTAAAAATACTGCAGCCATTTTCTCGATCATGGCGTTTGCCTCAACCGCACGATCTTTGAGGGAACTAGTAGAGAGAATCCTTAACTTTTCACTGTTTGGAAATGGCACAATTGCCATGGTCAAATCGATGATTCTCAGCAACGCTTGAGAGGATTCTGATTTGTTTCCTGAGTCACAAATTTTTTGTAAAGTGGCGTATGCTTTCTCGAAATCTTTCAGGCCAGCCAACTGCAAAAACAAAGCATTCGCCAACGGATTAAGCGTGAGCAAGTCTGATTCTTTCCCCTGGTTGGCAAGCGCTTGCCTGTACCTCTCTACAAAGTGGTCAATCAGTGAGAAAAGCGCCGAAGTCGACGACCGTAATTTCGAAACAAGCGGCCTGACGTCGGTGTCATTTTCAGACCATGTCACCGCGAGCAAATATTCAGTGTTTTTCTTGTTTCGAGTGGCAAGTTTGGTGGCACGCACTACAGCCTGTAACGTGAGCTTTACATTGTTGGAATCATCGGAGATGCCAACAACACGACACACGGTGGCCATATTCGAGTTCTCAGGACGCGTCCCCGAACTGTAGGCGGCGGCAACTTTAGCCAAATTGGGGAAAATCGCCACGACAAACCAGTCGAGTTCTGCAGAGGGTTCGACTTCAGAGGCCGCTGAGAAGTCGACCGAGGGCTGCAGACGGACACGGATTTCGGCAGAATGGAACTTTCCAATGCCGTCAAGTGCATCTCTAGACAAAACGGGAATTTCCGAGTCAGCGGTACCGAAATCGTATTCTGCCAAAAGCGATTTTACCACGGGCACGCAGCCGATCTTATCTCTATATCTGGCCAAGAGCGCCGCGGCTTTGAACCGGGAGAAGGATACGTTGTAGAGGATGCCAGGCAAGAGCACCAACGACGAGTCCAAAGTGTACAGGGGCAAGACCAAGTTCTGGTTAGGAGCAGCAGCGGCGAATCTTCTGGATCTGGCCATTGTTTCTTCGTTTTGGTCACGCAAGAGTGACAGATATCGCAGTGGGGTGTATACCAAGAAGTAGACCAAGAAACAAACCAGAGAAGCGAGACTGAGCAGTGTATTTCTTTCAGCTTTGGTGGTTCTTTGGTGGTGATTTTCTTTTGCTTTCCTTTCTTTTCCTTTCTTTCTTTTGCCGTGGGGTCAGGAACACAGTGGGAAAGAGAGGTGGTCAGAAACGAAAAGGTCTCCTCGGACTGGCACATGGTGAAGGGCTCGCACTGGGCCCCAGATTAGTGGGTGCGGATCTGCGTCACAGGGTAAGACTACTCCACACGTCTGAGGCCAAGCCGCTTGCGCGAGCACGTGAAAACAGATAATATGGGGAAGACCGGAGCTGAGGGCGTGAGTCAGCGCGCAGGCTCGGGGTGGCTCCGGGAGGCACGCAGGTCGGCCCTGCGGATGAGACCTCGGGTACTGGGCGGCAGGCATCTTCCGCAAGAAGAACGCAAGGCTCCGGGCAAATCTTTCTGGACAGTGTGTATGGGATCCACACTGCCGACAGTGGCCTGCTAACGAGAAGACGTCCAGCTCCAGCCTTGAAAACCAGAGGCGGAGAACTGGAGACTCCGTGTGGCGGGCAGAAAAGGCGCCAAGTGTTCGCGCGCGTGGCCCCGTCTGGGCACCAGGGGACCAGGAACACTCCAGCCTGGAGCGCTGCTCAAGACTCAGCCAGACTGTCTCGCTTTGTCGGGCCGAATGAATAGTGAGAAGAGGAGGCTTCTCTACTCTGCATTGGCTCGGCTGTCTCCTCGTCGTTTTGCAGCCTGTACGTGTGGAAAGTTGAATCCAGGGGTACGATTCGCAGTCGCGCGTGGGCCTTGTGTTCGCGCGGCCAAGCAGAGTAACTGGATCACCTCCACCAATTAGCCCTTTCACCAACCCTGAGAACCTCCTTTTTTCAATTCAGGATATGCGTTTCTTGAACTGAAACCCGGCCTGGTCTTCTGCTTCGATCGCTTTTGAAGCGGCAGGGTCTTTTCGGTGTTCTGAACAATCTCACTGAACAATTGCGTCCTTCCCAGTGCGTCAAGCAGACATCTCTCTGAAGTCTCCAGCCACATCGAGAGTGCTTGCAACTGTGGGGTGGTTTTTATGGCTTTCTATAGGAGAGCGGTTGATAAACAGTTCTGGGCCAGGCGCTCAGTCAAACCAGGATCCGGTAGAGTATGTTTCTAGACGTATTCCAGAAAATCGGATGCAGAAACTCTTCCCTACAAATCTTCGAGTCCACCGCCACTGTGCAGAGACTCTGCTTCGTTCATCCGAGCAGTTCCCATCGAGAGAAGCTACGAGTGTCAGCTTCTCTTGACGACACAAATTTTCCATCGCCGGTTGCCATCGCCGGTATCCATCAGTCTCTGGTCGCTGTTTGGTGACCCATCATAAGGAACATTTCTTCACAGTGTCACTGATTGAATGCCAGAGGAACCAATTCTGAACTTTGAAACAAGCGGGTGCTCTGAGAAAAGGCTGATTACAATATGATGCGGGGTGAAGACTTACTTCGTAAGATCCACTATCAAACTTGTTTTACAAATACGCATCCGTAGTGCCTACCACTCTACCCTGCTGAACCCTGCTCCCCAAAAAACGCCTCCATGATGTATGTGCGAGAAAGATAGTCGAGCCGCGAGAAGAGCACCAAGCAAGCATACGCGAGACAACTTCGTAACCTTCTGATAGCTTGAGTCGACTTGGCCCAATTGCTGATTCGAAGTTTTGTTTCGTTCATATTGCAAACTATTTCCTTTAACACCACACATATTTCCGGTTTGTAGCCCAAGTTGATAGCCACCTACACTACAATATGATCGCATCGTTGTATTATATATGTGGTTTTTTTTGTTTTTTTGTGTTTGGTGATAGTTGCTTTTCATATGTGGGCACCTGAATCGGCTCCACACGTTCAAGCGGGATAAGCTGGTGACAGCTTCTCAGCGCGTCTGACGTGTCTCTTGCATCGAAGATGGTCATCTGTAGAAGGTCAACTGCCAACGAAATGCTCAGAGCGCCCAGCCTCATTCGGAGAATCGCAGTGGAACTCCATCCGGGAGGACACGGGCGTCGGTGAGTGATATCATTGACGAAGTTAATCGTCTTCAGACTTTAAGCACCTAACTCAACTGACACGTTGAAGCTGCCGTTGGATGATCAAGCTTCTTTCGGGTTTTGCTCAAGCTGGCATCACGCTGGGTCTCTTGAGACTTTCAAAACGCTTTCTCACTAGCTTGAGCTCTTTCAAAAAGCCTTGAGGAATATGGTCAGTGGACTGGGCTGATAACGGACTTGCCTCACTTCCAGTACGCTCCTTGTAGACTTCAAGCTCTATGTTTTCATCAGTGATTTGGTAGCCTGTTGTGACCCGGCTCTCTTCTTCCCAGTCTACAAGCCACAGAAAGCTTCGAGAGCTTTCCACTAACGACAATGGCTCAAAGACCGTCTCGTTTGCCTCGGGTCTTTTCCAGTCATTGAACGAGTTATCGTCATTGCTGCTCATGTAGTAGAGTTCTCTGCTGTGTGCCATGTCATAGTGGTCCTCGTCGTCGCTATCGGCTGTCAGAGCGGTTGAAACCTCTTCACCAGAATTTTGCGGTTCAATGGTCTCAGGTTTCTCGTTGTCTGCAAAATGATGTGCGACACTTGCAAGTCCCTCCAAGAGCTCAGTACTAGCAGGCCCCCAGTTGAAACTAATTTTATCCGTGCTCTCATTTTCAACAAGCTCCACTGGACTAGCCTCACCCTCAGAGATTGCCACGTCGTTGAGGTTAACGGATTTAGGCTGGGCGCGTTGCGACTTTTGCAAGAAGGCCGAAAGGTCGTTTCCAGCGAGGAAAGTCGCCTTTTCCTCGTTGACAGCGTCAGTGGTGTTGCTGTTATTGAAGAAAAATTCTGCCTCCTCAGTGATGCAGAAAACCTCAAGTTCTTCTAGATCGCCCATGAGGCTCGCAACATCTACAACTGGATTAGGCGATTCGCTGCCATTCAAGTCTTTGAGAAAGGCAGAGGCGGGGATTGGAGCTTGTGTTCTCGGAGCCAATTCAGCCAAAGAGTTTGATACAGAACACTGTTGCGCGGAGTCAATGTCAGATGCACCCAAAAAGATTCTTGACCTACCACGAATCCTGCGTCTGGCATTGGACATGGCAGTAATGTAATGGTCGGGTCTATACCCCGGCTGCAATTCTTGGCGATACCGCCCTCTAGTACTAAGTGAAGAGAGTCTGCGATCGAATTCGAACCCCCCAGAAACGTTTGCAACCGTTTCCCGTTTGTTTTGCACCCATTTCGAGAGTCTTGATTTCGGAGCTGAGATTTCCGTGTCATGCTTCTTGACGATTCTCGTCCAGAATCCAACTTTTTCCGAGTTTTCAATGGTGCTAATGGCATTTCCCCTAGCAGGAGTGGAAGCCCCCGCACTGAGTATTTGAAATGACACAAGACTGGACGAACGAACTTCGTCTCCATGAAAATCCCACGGATCCCCTCCTGAGTGTTTCTCACCTTGTGACCTCGGAGAAAAATTCTTCCCACCGAGCACAGTCAATCTTGCTTTGCCGTGTTTGACTGGAGCAAAAGCATCGTGACACTTGCGCAATGTGCGTTTGCACTTCCCTTTGTACCCAGCCAAAAAGCCTTGGGCAGCTGCGGGCTTCGGTGCAGCTTCCTGGTTCTGAGCGAGTGAAACTTTCAGTATGGAAGATGGCTCATCTTCGCAAAAACCTGTGAAGGGTGCGCCCGGGTTTTGTAAAC
The DNA here is from genome assembly GCA_030573055.1 of Metschnikowia anglica. Classification (NCBI taxonomy): domain Eukaryota; kingdom Fungi; phylum Ascomycota; class Pichiomycetes; order Serinales; family Metschnikowiaceae; genus Metschnikowia; species Metschnikowia anglica. The sequence goes on from JAJMCP010000008.1 coordinate 69,196, forward strand.
GCCCGCTGTCTTGAGTCCCAGACAAATTCACAAAGATCGAGGTAGCTTTCGTTTGCGAGACGGTCTCGGCAGAGGTCTCTGATGCTCCGTTTTCTTCAGAGCAGTAATTGGTGATTGCCTCCTCCGGAGATTCTACTTCCTTCAAAGCTGAATGTCCACGTAATTTCCCCGACTCTCCCTTTGCGGGAGAGTTCACGAAAAAGCCGACTTTACGAAGAGACTTTTTGGTCTCCTTGGCGCAGGTTTTGAGAGAGAATGCAGCAGAAAATTTGGCCGGTTTCCCGAACTTAGCCGCACTTGTCGTGTCGGCGGTTACAGTGTTCTCTTTTGCTCCAGCGAGAGCTCTCGCTAGTGGTTTGGGCACTTTCTGTGGCCGCCCTCTGCCTGGAGCGCCACCAGAAGCAAGAGCAGAGGAGCTAAAGGAGCTAGAGAAGTTTTTGAGTTCCAGGCGGAACCGTCTGGCCCCGTTTCTTTTGAGCTTGAAACCGGGAAGCTCAATGGCTTCAGAAACCTTCGGAGCATCATTGGGCTGTGTCAAGCCCATGGTGCCAGAGCGGAATCCAGAGTTGAATTGCATCTCGGGTTTAATTCCAAAGAAGACGATAGAAAGTGAAAGAGATGTTTTGGTTAAGAATTTGGTTTCAAAGTGCCTGGTGAATTCTCCTATTTGTCAGGTCCCTTTTGCAGTCGAAGTTCAAAAAGAAGAAAGGGGTACAGAATAAGGGCATTCCCCAGAATCTCGAGAACTCGCTTTTATAGTCACAGGCACCGACCACAAAAAGGAGGCGGCGAGGGCGACTCCTTCCAGACCACAAAACGCTCTCGCAGCTTAGTACTGCGAAGAAGGGCCACCACCGCGCCCGCCCAGGCCTCAAGTCATCAGTCAAGTATGAGTGAAAACGCCAGCTTTTGTCAGAAAACTGTTTCTAGCAGGCCCTTGCCTTGACGCCATTTGTATTGCAAAGCGGCCACTCCGCAAAAAATTCATGGTTACGGCTCAGAGGTTTGTTTCTGTGGCTTTTTCTCCTTTCCGAATTTTGCAGCCAAAGAGTTTCAAATTGGATGATGACGCAAAGCCGCCATTTGCTGAATTCTTGGTTTTTATTTTAAGCCCCGAAGTTGGCTCTTTGCAATGAACTCCTCTGCTCGAGTTGTCCGAAAGGTGCATGGGACGTAGCGGTATTCGTGTCTGGTTCCGCTGCTGTTCGCGGAAGCCTTCCCATCGATCCCACACTAACATGCGCTTCGAGGTACACCGCGGGCTGTTACGCCCTGTGATCTGAGATAGAATGGGGCGTATGACCTGGTGTCTTGAGTGGCGCTTGTCCCAGGGAGCTGGATTGGGGCTGTGAACCTGAAAGCATCGGCACTCCAATGCAAGACTTCACTTGCCCAAACTAGCTGTTCGTCACGCGCGTTTGAGTCTCTCGTTTACGTGACGACCCATCCTTGAAACACCTTTTTGAACAAAGTTGGCTCGTGGACATAGGCAGCGTGCTGATACAACACTGTACTGACGTTTCCCATACCGCGATATGACTGTGCTTTCATTTCTCTCGACGAAACTAAGCGTACTACGGGAAACCGCTGTTACCGTTCCCAATCCTGTTGGAATTGAACGGAAGCTGTAAGTCACATGGTTGGCGTGCTGAGTAAGGAAGAGTGCGGCTTGTCTAAGCATGAGGCCGTCGAACACGTCTCTCCGAGCGCTCATTCTGTGGTCCGCAAACAAACTTGCACGGGCTGACTCAATTGCACTCTTTATTGCCTGACGAAGGGCAAAAGCTCATTATTGACATCCGTCAGCGACGACAACAAAAAAAGATTGCGGCACCACAATTTCGCATATAGATACTACACTACTCAGTGTGGTCCTGATTGGCTTGACTAACGTTGATCGGACGGGAAACAGTATTTTCCACTTGGTATGGCCGCAACCAATAGAGACTTCTTTTTGCGTGTCTGCAGCAAAACCCCCATTTAAGCTTGCTTCCAAAGCAATGAGGTGAGTCATTTCCAAGAAAGCCGCGACCCGTTATAAAACCTTTCAAGCCAGACACAAAGAGAGGAGCGGGGCGTTCTACTGAAAGACTGTAAAGTCACCAGTGCTAGTGGGATATCACTCGGGCGCTGCCAGGTGCTCTCTGTAGTCGCCAATGCGTTGTTTCTTGCAGAAAAGAGGGATATTTCATCAGTGGGTGAGTAAGACATACCCTCAGGTTCGCTCCATGGCCATGTTCCGCTAATGAAACCAGCCAGATCTGATCTTACAAAAGTCGGGAGGAAACAGGGCAAAACGTCCTCCAACATCTTCCGAATAAACGGTTAGAATGATCGTTGGAGCGTCGCAATGGGTATCTTGGCTGACACGGCTCGCACAACGGCCAGTTTGAAGAGGGGAGTTCTGGGCCTGGGCGTTCCGGACGCTTTCTCTACTGAATACACTTTCCAGACGTCTCGCAGGTTCTTGCTCTATGGGCATAGGATTTCTGGTTACCTTGATCGTGGCACCCTGTAGTACGATTGGTTCCTACAAAAGAGAAGGGCGATTGGATTTTCAGCCCCTGAAATACTGCAAAATACGCCTCCAGCGAGTATTTTCAGCGGCACACCCACATCGTTTACTAGTCACGATTCCAAGAGCCCAGAATCGTTTACTAGTCATTCCAAAATCGTCCATTTGTCATGGGTCCATGTGGCCAAAACACTCTAATACAATCCAGTTACGAAAGAACCAAGAAGGCAATAGGATCACGGGCTATGGGCCAGTCTCCTTTGTGACAGCTGCAGGAAAGGGACGCCACGGAATGTTTTGAAAGACACTTGGCTAGGACAAGTGCCAGCAAAAAGACGCTTCTGAGCAGGAAGGGGCGAAAACCTGGCTAGCCCATGATGTTTTGAGTCTCATTACTAGCAGGTCTGTTTTTGTTCTGTACTGTTCAGTCGTCGATATCAGACCAGCAGCAACGTCCACGACAAGTAGCGCAGCCGGATGATCAGTTGTATCGAGGGGCTATTTTCACAGACCTTGCGCAAGAATCTGGATGAATGTTAGGAAGAGCACTTTTCAAACCTCTTGCAAGCGTTATTCTAACATTGCATGCAAAGCGAAATCAAGTCCGATCCTCGTGAGTAATGGGAGATGATGTCTCCCGCCGATGGACCTCGTTGCCAAGCAAATGAAAATTCAAACCTAGAGTACGGATGCTCTTTCACTCAGGAGCGGAGAAGTAGTTTCCTTGCTCAGTCATGCCTCCTCCTTTCGCTGTGATCTGGCAAAAAGAATGAATCAAGCAGAGTAGATTGATCCCCAATTCTTTTCACGAGCGCCGCCCCAGTCTCCTACTGTAGAACGTCCTTGAGGTTGACCTGGCCGGAGCCTCTGGCCAACGGCTGGGGCTGGCTCTCACTCTTCTTCCACCCAATCATGAAGATGATATTAAACGTGGCTGGAATAGTCACCTCACCATCGGCGCCCTTTTCTCCATGCAAGCTCTTGCAGATCTCGTTGGCAGCTAGCAACACGTCTCTTGGAAGCAAGTTTGCTCGTGCAAGTAAGCTGTTCTGCTCCCCCATTTGCTGGAGCTCGGTGCACATAGCCACGAGGTCTGGGTACCCTCCTACAACGATATCCTCGGTGTCTATGGTAAGCATACTGAACCCCGCGCGGTTGAGAAGATTCCCCACATCGTTCAAGTGCACCAAAGGAGAAACACGGGGCGACATCCCGCTCTTGCGTTCCAACTCGGCCAATTGTAAGGAAGTCCGGAGCTCATAGAGCGTGTCTCCGCCAAAAATCGTGCCCATGAAGAGTCCATCGGGTTTCAACACTCGGTTTATGTTCAGAAGTGCCTGCGGAAGATCGTTTATCCAGTGCAAGGATAAATTCGATATCACAGTATCGAACTGTTCGCTTTCCTGGAGCACGGGGTCATCAAACATCTCTTCGTCAGCAATAGCACGAGTGACCTCACCAGAAAATCCCCGCCCGAACTCAACTCCCACATCTCTATACAAGAGCTCTTTCGAGGAATCGACCATGACCAACTCCTGGATTTTCAGGAGAATTTTCTCTTTATCTTCATTGAGTTGTTTCACTGTGTCGGTCTCGGCCTTGTCCGCACCTTCTCCGGCCTGCGAGACCGAGCACAAGTTCTTCAAAAAATTCCCCAGATGAGCGCCGAAATCTAGCGTCCGCGTGAAGTCTCGTGTGATGAATGCTAGACGTTCGATTGTACGTACGGCGACTTCGTCACGAAGGAAATCGGCCCTTCTTGATGCAGCGGGGTCCGCCGCTGGTGTCCTGGACCGTTGGATGAGCTTAGATGCCCGGTCGAAAACTTGAAACGCATTCTTGCCACCGCCCAGCGTAGTGGCTAGCCGTCTGCAGAGAGTGAGAGTCATTTTGTTTGCGACAGAGATCAAGGCGGAAGGAACTCTACTGCTGGCTTGATGAGATTCAAGGAATCGGTGGGTTGGTGGGTTGTCGCAGGCTGCACCTATACTGACCAGGCGATGGGGCCAAGTCTTCGTGCAGTCGCGGCCAGTGCCGTCCTCCCAGCACCGCACGAATAACCGTGAATAGGAGACTTAATTTTTTCGGGAAGCTAAGAGGCGTTCCGTCGAAGTGGCTTCGTCTCTGCGGCTGTAAGCGCAGAACAAATCCAGCCTAAACATGGTCCACTGCCTTGTGCACAGGCTTTGATAAGCTTCACCCAAAAGACAGCTCTCTGGCGAGATGGTCCCCCGGGGCGTTTTTCTGGCCCCATTCGCGCGGCTGGCAACCAGCGCTCTCGGCCTGAACCGGCTCCATGTCAAACCTCCACGCCCAAAGCTCGGAAGCCAGACGGGACCGCTTTTGGGCCCGCGGCCCCGCCTCATCAAGCCCTTAAGCCCTGTCGCCAATCAACACGAGAATCACCATAATCACCGGCTTGACCCACGAAACCACCCCATACCTGCCATGCTGGCCCCTCAAACTCTAGCAAACTCGGCCAGAACTGCCACCAAGCCTCCAACAGTGCATAATCTAGCGCCGCTGCCGAAATATCTTGTGAAGCGAGCGAGAAATGGCCCAAAGGCACCTTCTGAAACTGCAAACCGCCGGTTCAACCAGCTGATATCTTCGTCGGTGATCAAAATGAGCCCGACAGAGGTGGGAAACGTTATACGGCTCAACATAGAGGCCGGCAAATTCACACACAACCTCGAAATCGCGTCCAAGATCAGAAAAGACCCGCTAGGGAAACGGTTCTGTACGTCGAGATTATACTCGCTACTCCTACAGCTGCTTGCGACCGAAGCTGACCGTGGCCTTGTGCCGCTAGCTTTGGGACTTTTTCGGGAAATGGCGGGGACTCGCTGTGCCCCTGAAGAACTCATTCAGGCGTCAGAATCGCTATTCAAGTGTTTCGAAAACTGCCTGGATTTCACACAACTTCTCGGCCTCAAGATCGTCTTTCAAAGTATCATTGCACCTGGAAATTCAACTCTGAAGGTTGCCATGAAGTATCTTTCATGCCACATGCACGTACTTCTAAATTCTGGCCAGACCTGTTTTGCAATGGACCATTTCCAGCAGTGTTTGGACCAATTGCCCAATGATACAGACAAGCAGAATTTCCTACGCACTTTGCCCATTCAGAAGCTCCTCAGAACCTTGTGTTTGGCCCAGGATTGCGACTCGCTACTTCGGGTCCTTGAAGAAGTGATTTTGAATGACTGCGCTGATATGATTACCGTCTCCGATTGGTCGGAAGTCTTGAGCGTTGGCCTCTGGAAAAACGACTTTAATTTGGTGAAACTAATATACTTGCATGTCATAATGGACGGAATAGACCCTCTGACAGTTGAAGACTCCGTGCTTGAAATCGGATTGACAACAAACAACCCTTTCTTGAGCTCGTTGAGTAGGGACACCTTGCATCAGATCCTCCATACTTTGGCCACGAACGGAGACGTCGGTCTGTGCCTCAGTCTTGTTGAATGGCATTTCGTTCATAAGTCGATGCGCGGTGAAAAGGCTTTGACGAAAGAACTTTGTCTCCAAGTTATTCGTGCATACTGCTATCATCATCCTGACGCTGGCGACCTTGCCAGTTACGATGAAGAGGACAACTCTGTGAAATCTGTCATCGATGTCATTGAAAGCTTTGTCTCGAAGAAACGCCATAACTATGATTATACTGACGTGGTGGACGCTTTTCTGCATAAACTCAATATGTACCATGTTTTCGACGAAAATGTCGCCCATGCTGTAAGTAAAGAAACATGTCTCCCCCTTGCTCCTTCAAAGTTTGCACCTGGAGCTGAAGAGGAAGAGCCCGAGGATGAAATTTTGCTCAAGAAGAAATCCAACAGAAACATGCACGAATCTGCTCAGGGTAATGTCCTCAAAAACACCGAGATTTTGCTGAAATTCATCTACGATCATTTGACCTATATTGTGGAGAAACAGTACTCGCACGCCACTCTTCAAATCTTTTTGAATTGCTTATTGGCCCATCTCGCGACGTATCAGAATACTACGGGCGTGATTTTGGCCTTGCAATCGATGGACCTCGTTGACCACACGTTCTTGGATAAATGGCTTGACACTGCTCTGTACGACATAATCATTCAATCGTTCTCTCAGTCTACGGCGGCAAAGGCCACAGGACTTTCGTTTTATAGCCATATGAAGCGAAGCCGCATCCCGATTTCGGCAAAGAATTTCAAGTGCTTCATGTTGTCCTGTTTACACGGAGACGACTATAATCAGCTTCTTGAGTTTTATGCATTCGAGTACTTGAAGCTGAATCCAGAATCTGTGAGTTCTCGTCTTCTTAGCCGTATGAAGTCATTCAGAAGATTAAATGAAGAAGGAAAGTTGTTGCTCAAATGCCTTGAAAACTATCGTGCCGAAGACTTCCATAGAATAGACGAGCTTTGGGATGCTCATCATTTCACTAAGCTGAACCCTGAAATTCCACAGTATGGTGAAGAGAATGCCAGGTTCTATCATATCGATCAAAGAGATAAGGACTCTCTTGAGGAGATCCTCGCTTAGGCCAATCTGAACGGATCATTCACTGCCATTTCCAAATCTTGCGCACTGATTTCAACCTTGGTCGCTCTCAGGAAGCTAAGCGTGGATTTAGACTGTTTCCTGCCCTTATCTTCTTCCTCAGCTAAGCTTCTTTCGTCCATCTTTCCTAGAAGCGAGTCTTCTAAAATATTGGAGAAGTTGGACGAGATACTATCATTATAAAACGAGCCAAACATAGTCGAATCCATGGCCATACGCACGATGTTCTCCGCGTGGCACGCCAAGGGATCGGTGGCTGTCCTGTTAGCCGTCGCATCTTCTGCTGGTTTCGTCGAGAGTCCATGATCTTTTGCCTCGCAGCTTGCCTGAATCGGCAATGTGTCCGGACGAAGTGATGAGTCGCTACCGTTTGCTTTCGTTTTTTTTGCCGATTGTCCAAGCGTCTCGCCCGCGGAAGCTTTGTGCTCTGCACTTTTGGCAGAACTAATATTCTTTGGAAAAACGTCTGTGGTATCTGAGGACTTTGAGCCCAGTTGCGTCAAATCAGATCCTGAAAATCCGCCATTGCCGACTTGTGACTGGCTGCACGACTTCAAGCCAGATGTCGCTTCTTGAGCTTCTTGGGCGTTTTGGGCTTTCTGCGTGGGTAGTTGGATTTTATATTGTCGGATTTGGCTCTGGCTCTCAGCAAGAATATCGCCCAAGGGGTCGTCAAATGGGATTAAAAGGCTTTCCGGAGAGAGGGAAATCCTCTTACTGGAACGATCAACAAATGGTTCATTCGTCATCTTCGGCTCGGGGATCGGAGGTAGCACCCCGACGTCTAAGTTGTCACTGACTGATGCATCCTTCAGTAGAATCTTGACGTAAAGGCTCTTTGAAGGTTGGGGATAATTATAATGCTGCGCCAGAAACATGAGTTTTTCTATCCACTTTGAAGTAACGAAAAAGACTTGCAAGCCATTGTTCATTTGCCGTGGGGAACAGCTCTACGTTCGTTGGAAAGAGCGATTATAATGTTTACTTATTGCCCAAAAGGGACATGACGGTCAGCCACAGGAAGTAAATATCTACATAGTGCGCGAATCCGCTCACCACACGATTTTGTTTGAGCATATTTGGATTCGGCAGTTTTGCGACACAACAACGGTTTCTTCCATCACGACATTCATGGAACACACCGTGTTTGTGATGAGTTCTTTTGGCAAGCGGGTTTCTGCCAATCTCGGATGCGCAAACGCACTGCATGTGCGACAGCATTCGCAGCTGGAGGATCTGAGATCGGTGGAAGTGAGTCGCACACGTGACCTGACCCACGTGCCTCGCTAAAAACAACGTTGGGACCCTCATCGTGTCACTCTGGTGGTGCATCTCGCGCGCCGTGATTGGCCAATGTATGTGCCAGGTGCCACCAAGACTGAATGCTTGCATCGTTGACTCGGCTAGTATGTGTGTTGCTGATCTCGTCTTGTTATGTACATGTGTTTTGCAACCATTACTTGATGTGTACCTGGAATCACGTGAAGGAATGGAATGGCTGTCGGTAAACTTCGTCGGTGTTTGTGGGAGGCCATGAAGGGAGGATGAGCAAGCATTTTTGTTCCGCCGTAATCAAGCCGTCTCACTCTCTTTGAGATTCTTGATCCAAGGCTAGCCGCCGACAAGCTCTTCGTCTAGCGAGGTTCTGCCATGACTGACACTTGTGCGTCTTTTCAAATGTCCCGGAGTTTCTTGTGAGTTTTCCGGGCTGACGCTGCCCGTCTCAAACTTCCTCTTTCGCCTTCACGTTTTCAGGGCGGCTCAATCTCTCGTCTACCACAGCGTCGTTGCCGTGAACAGAGTCCACGGGACATGGGAGCACTGAGTTTGCGCCGACTAGAAGGAAACAGATGGCGAACGTGGAACTGAAGACCGACGTGGTCACCCTGTTTCTCTGCGTGGCTCTAACAAACATGGTCAGATGCGGTTTATTGAAAAGGTGTTCGAGCGCTTGCTTTGTGCTGTGGAAGGGAGTGGGCGCCGAGGCTGTACTTCTGGAAAAGAAAATAGAGTCAGAAAGAGAAACAAGTAGTACCAAGACATTCGGTTAGGACATTTCACTCGGAGGACTTCGCGATATCTCCAGGTGTGCGTATAAGCAAGCATGACAACGCGGAAAAACGAGGGAAAAACTAGCGCTCCGACTGGCTCAACATCGGGGTGCTCTGCGCGTGCAGGATGTATGCGTCACGTGACACACCCACGGCGACACCAAGTCTGTTTTCCCCACCGCTTGAGTAGGGATACTTGAGTAGGGATATGCGACTGCAAAGCCAGGACCGAAGGTTGGCCGTTGCAAGTTCCTCGGGTTCTCGACTTTCTCTTAGACACGCACCTGCTCGGTGATTGTCCAGATCTCAAGACGTCGTGGAAAATTCAGTTTTCAAAATATTAAACAGAACCTGGGGCCGAGCTGGTCGAGATCCAGGCGCCGCCGATTAAAGGCTAACGAAGTTTTCAAATAAAAGAGTCTGGTCGGCAGACCCGACGGGTGAAGCGCTCAGCGTTGGGCAGTGGTGCGCCTTGCAACTGCACCGCGGCACTGCACCTCCACACTCGACTGCAAAAAGGGCACAACGCAGAAGAAGGGTCTGGAAACAGGTCCTTCTGTCTTGCCGACTGAGGCCTTGGCGTTTTGGACGTGGCCGCCGCTTAGCCACACAGCAGCACTAGGGGTCTCCCAACGCCTGGGGCTGCCGCAGTATTGGTAGACAGGACGGCATCGTCGAGCCCGTGGTGTCCGATGGGAGAGCACCGAGGATTCTGAAGCCTCGTGAACCTTGTCTCGGGCAAAACTCCAGCGGTCCTGAGTCTCACGTAGGCCAACAGCCGCGGCTAGGAGGCCTTCGTCCTTTGTTTCGCGACGAGAGAGGCCAAAACCGCGAGTTTCTGCTCTGCTTGAGCGTGCTGTTTGCTGAACATCAGTCGCACGCCGATAGGCACATTTCTCAAGGTTCCAAACTCTATTTTCCAGAACCCGGCAAGACCGGTCGACCGAGTGACCTTTTCAGCGTACCCCTTGATCTCAGGGTCAGGAACCTTGCACGAGTTGCGCAAGGCGTAAAGCCGGATATTGAGGTCGATGAGTCTAGTGGACTATGTGGAAGTGCGTGGCACCCATGAGATCGTAGTGCTTCAACATTTCGATCGAGTCCACCATCGCCTGAAGCAACTTCTTTGCATACGCGAATTGCTCTAGCTCCTCAGCAGAATCATTTGGCAAGAAGACTTGGGCAGTGTTCGAAAGATCAGTTTCAAGTGATTCGGCAGCTGACTCGAAGTTGTCAACATCAAATTTCGTATCGAGCACATATGATTTCGTACTATCTATGGCACTCACCATTGGAGACACGGTGGGGCCAAACCAGCCCTACGTGAATGCAAATTCACGTGCACGCACATCCATCTGTCGACGGGCCAGTTCCTCACTGGTTGCCAGATCTTTGCGGATGATCTCGGGCATGATTTTGGGTGTCGGGTCGTCGTTATATTCTGCGTTCCTCGACGCCGCTAAGGGGGTGTCACTTTGTGGGAGAGACAGGACCGTTTTATAGGAGTTCGTGGCTCGATAATTACCACATTCTTGGAATATTGGTGAGATTCGAAAACATCCAACTCGGAGCACTACCAGTCTACTTTGACGGAAGATTTGTGTCAGGATTCCATACAAATAAGCGGTTTGAGCTTGATGCCCATCTCTCAAACAGGCCGAGGCACTTCGAAGGGGAGATGGCGCTGCTGAAATTCACAGAAAAGATCTTTCCCGCAGCAACAATCATCTTTCTAGATGAAATTCAAAATTCCGCTGCGCCTCCGGTCGGGCCAAACCTCATTTTGAACAATAGATACAATCACGCCACTTCTCGGTCTCAAGGGTCTCTGCAATTTACTCCAGAAGCACTCACGGCAATTCAGTTCACGTAACTAGATGCTTATCATTGAAAGCACGCTTGAAGGTTTGGTAACTTATCTGGTCTGCTGTGACAACATCATGTTCAAGAGGAGAGAGAATACACAGTTCTGGACAAGCTTGTTCTTCGGGCGTACGCGAAAGCAAGGTGGGGAAAAGAAGTCACCAGATGTGCCCCGCACCATCCTATGTCTGCCAATATTATCTCCTGATTGTGGTCCTGCTGACAAAGCTTCTCGGCTTAACGGCTGCGCCATTCAACTGATTGTTGGCCAAGTTTCACACGAAGACCTATCTCTGGTCAAGATTTGCGGAGCGTCGAGGGGGCATTGCCATGCATTGAGCAGTTCCTAGCGAAACAGGTTGCGACAAGTTTCTACTGATGAATTTCGAGGCACCCTGTGCTATCCACAAACCAAGTGTCCTCACTGAGAATACTCGAGGAGAATGAAATTTCCCGCAACCACCTCAAAGACTCTTTTTGAGAAGTGATCTTCGACATTTCAGCCTCCTAAAACAATTCCCTGAAAACACCTCCATCCGCCGGAATACAATCGGCGTTGTGGCTGAGCTAATTGCTTACTGCGGACTGTCAGCCAATCCTTGTGTGCTAAATGTTCTCATTGGAATCGCCCACAGCAAGAAATCCCAACAAATGAGTAAAATGCGGATCAAATAATAAGGGAGTGTCCACTTTCTGTGGGGGAGAAGGGGCAAGCGTAGATGACCCCGAAAGCTTCCGATCGACTCGAGAAACGCATCGTGACCCGATATATATAGGGCTTTGCAAACCCCACGGAATAATGCTTTCTTTTCATTTTTCAACACTCAACCAGAAAAACCAAACAATGAGATTCAATTTAGCTTTATTGGCGATTGCGATGTCTTCTGCAATGGTTGCGGCGGCTCCAGTTGACGATAAACCGCACGGGGATTTGCCTGAGGACGCAGCCAAAGAGAAAAATATAAATACCACCCGCAAGACCGTGCCTTGTCCCAGATTCCCTTGTCGAATTGAATACGCTTACAAACGCGACGACGGCCTCTCCGAAAATGGGCATTTACAAACAGAGATTTGAGGACATTTGTGGGTGGTTTTGAATTTGACGTTGCGAAGTTTGAAACACGAGCTGAGGAGCTCAGAAGGAAACTGCAGGTACAACACCATGACCGAAGGAACCATTCTGATGAGAGGGAGCTAACCGAGCAGCTTGCACTTGCGAAAAATATGTGTCACGCTATGGTCGATTCCAGTGAGAGCCCGACAGTGTGTGAATGTTTGGGGAGTAAGGCCCACTATCTGGTCAACTGTGTCATTGAGTCCAAGGTAGGAATGTTGGGCATGTTCAATGCACGCGGGGCCTATGACCTCGCATAAATGGACACGGGTATAATTGGCACATGCGACGTTGGATGTTTAGGACAAGAGTTCCAAAGAGTTGGAAATGGTACCCTCCAGCTCAGATCAAACGTTTCGCCCTCAGATGAGACAATCAGGGAACGGTGCTGAAGTCCTGGCAAGTGACATCTGCATGCGAGAAGAGTGCCTTCATCCGAGCGTCCCTGAAGCTTGTCTCCAGGCCGGGACCCTTCCAGTTTTTGACTCATGGCTCCTTGACGGTACTGCTTTCTTAGTTAGCAAGACATCCTTGAGTTCAGGCCACAAAACAAGACGACGACAATTCGAGTAGCACGCTGTGATCTCCCGGTGGACTGTGTTGGACACACGGCCACAGCAACCCAAGACAATTGTTCATTGCATTAAACACGTTCTTCCCGGGGGGAGTTCTGGCCGTCCGGAAAAGGGTAGATGAGTCTGTGTGCCCAGTGCACGACAAAGCAAAGATCCTATCAAGGAGGTCGTATGACTAGTCTCACCAACATGAAAGGTCGGTATCTATGCAGATCAATGTTCAGCGCTGCAAACTGGTCATCTTTTGTAGATGCGACGCTGACAGAAAAGAGCGCTCACGCTTTGAAAGCTCGTGCGGCTTGTTTGTCTGAGGTGTCTCGGGATATGGCGCTTTTCAGGACAGCTGAACAAGATTCGAGATATACCAGTGAGCGATCCACGCTGACTTAGACTGGAGCCTCCAGACGGCATTGCCTTGGTCGGACACTCTCGTTTTAGCTCGGTGACTCGTTGCGCATGGAGCCAGGATGCTCTCCACCAATGCAGACCTGCTCTGCCTGTATCTCCCTCGATTGTCCCTGCTTTCCCTTACTTTCCTAAGCCACAATGCCACGGAAAGACCCGATGCCTCTTCTTGGCACAACACTCATGATGCTCAGGGGCAAGTGGGGGCGTGCTCGGAACTGCTTGAGCTGTGCCGCCAAGGGCTCGATCACTCTTGCCATCCAAAGAGAACCCCGAAGGCTCCGTTTCACCCACCCTCTGGTGTTCTCAGTGCTCCCAAAGACCCCGTCTCCTTGCAGGCTCTGTGGCCGTGCTCTCTCTTCTGCGTCGTTACTCTCTCGGGGTTTCCCGCTTCTTGCCTGGGCTTCCTTCCGCTCCTACACTTCTTGCTTCTATGTACATGTATTAAACGAGCTACAACCGCCGTATTCATAGCTGCCCGACTTTCGCAAACCCGCTTGCAAACAGCTTGCTCTCCTCGCGCTTCTTGGCCTCGACTTCCAGCGGCTCCAACAAGTCGATTTTCACGAGCTCCTTGACCAACCTGAGCTTGTGTGCGGTGGCCACGGACACCTTCTGGTACACCACACTGTTTCTCCGCCTGAGCCCCAAGGCGGCAATATTCTTCCTCACCAGCGGCGGCATCCCGATCGTGGATCTGAGCTGTTGGATCCGGTAGAACATGGTCGGGTTCACGATGGCCTGGGTCATTGCTGGTTCCTTGCCAGATGCCGGGCGCAGGGGGGTTTTTTTGACTTGTTTCCTCGAGCCGCTACACCCGTACACCCGCCAACATCAGCCGGAGGGTCATTCCAGCACGCCTACGCTCCGCGAAGAAAGCACCGGTGCGCGGCGAGGCCCTTCAGGCCGAGACACTGACATTGCACCCAGGCCACAACCTGCTTGATTCTGGCGGACGCCTGCTCCAGGGCCTGCTTCGTTCGACAGGCTGATGCCTCTGCTCTTGGCCGCCCGCGTCTTGGCCGTGGGCGCGGGAACCGCCACTGGTGCCGTTCGCTTTCCTCCACGCGTGGGGGTTCTTTGTGGCTCCCTGCCTACACACGCTACAGAGCCCGGGCTCTTCTCGCTTCGCCCGAGACTCACGAAACGCACCCAATGAATCGATGAGCGTGGCGAATCCCAGCACAGTCCCGCAGCAACACGAGCAAATCAAACGCCGGCTAGGCGAACTCAACCGGCGCCTTGAAAACGACCCGACTGTTTTCCCAGCGTCGAGAAATATCGCCGACCTCAGGCTCTTGCTCAATGCCTTTGAACAGGCCCCTCGGGCACTAGACCATCATCTCCAGGACTATGTTGCGTCCATTTGTGCGCTGTACTTCGTCGCCAAACAGAACGCCCAGCATCTGGCGACCTGGGACCGGGTGTCTGACGCCGTAGCCGACCTACTTTACGTGCTTGCGAAGGTCAGAGGCTACAAATCCGTGGCGAACCAGCTTTCGAGTGACGTGTACTTGATCCCGAAACTCGTGGCACTCGTTGAGGAACCCAAAACCAAGGACTTGCATTCCGAATGCTACTTTTTGCTTTTGTGGCTTTCAAGGCTCGTGCTCGTCCCGTTCCCGCTTGTGTCAGTGCAGCGCCACCTCGACTGGCAGCTCTATTCCATAGCTCTTAGTAACCTTTCGCTCCATTCTACTGCGCTGAAAACTCAGGCCATCTCGCTGGCGTTGCTTGCTCTGCTTATAACGAGACCTGACTGCGGGCATCTTTTCTCGGAGTATACGGAGAAGGTAATCACAGACTGGGCTGTTCTAGAAGAGAACGTCAAGCTTGGCCACTTGATGACAATCAACCAGATTCTCAAGAAAACCCCAAGCGGGCCAATCGCGGATTTGATTGAAGAAATCCACCTGGGCGTCATAGTTCACCTGATCGCTCTGGTGAAGTATGATTCCACCCACAAAATCAATACTTTCAACGCGTTGTATCTCGTTAAGGTGTCGGCGAAAATATCGAGATTCTGTATTGGCCAGAGCCAGTTTTCTCGGGTCGCCTCACTCATCAACCATACGACCGATCTCATGCACTGTATGGGCGACCTGTTTAATTCATCTTTGAGAGAATGCATGGCGAAGAATTTGGCGAAAACTGTTTCCTATTTAGCCACGAAAGCCGTCAATTACGCGTCTCAGGTTATTGCCTACATGATAAGTCAGCTCCGGATCCAGAACTTTCCGCCGGAAAATTCCGCTTTTGTGACTGACGTGCTCATTGAGCCTGCTCACTTATCTGTGCCGCGATACCACACCGTGCTTCTCTTCTTGGGCTTTTTAGCGTTGACGAAATCGCTCCCCGAGAATTTCGTACCGGTGGTTTTCTCCATCACCCACCAGACCTGTTTTGTGTCGCAGAGAAATTCCTCGTTCGTGCAAAGTTCCCAAATCCGAGACGCTTCTTGTTTTTGCTCTTGGGCTATTTTCAAAATGCTTCCAAAACCGAAATTTTCACAATTAAAAGTACAGTTTCCGCTTCTTGTGCCGCTAACCTTTTTCGACTTGATCAAAGTGTCGATATTTGATGAAGATCTCACTATGAGAAGATGCGGGATCGCCGTGCTTCAGGAGTTTGTTGGACGATTTGGCTCAGACTTCTTACAGGACATGCTCGGTAAGACTGACGCCGCTCGAATCGGCGAATTTACCATTAAATTTATCGAGAAATTTAGCAGTGGCACCGTTGGGAGTTTGGCGGACTCGCATGTCCTAGTTCATGTCTTGATACAGATGGGACTCTCGTCCAGCTTATTCGCTCGGCCGCTTCTTGATGAAATTCTAGCAAACCTGTCGTCCTTCGAGCTTCAGAAATTGGGTTCTCGTCATCTCGCCAAAGTACTTACGACTCCAGAGTCTTCCTTGTTGAACCTGCCCAATATGGAAGTGCTTTTGCTAGACCAGATTGTTGATTCTTTGGTGTCTGCATTCAAACAGGGCAGTTACAGCTCACTATTTGCGTTGGCAGAATTGGAGTCTAGTAATATTCTTGGTGCGGAGAAATCACACGAAATCTCTCTGATAATCGAGAATAAAACTTTGAAGCGCCATTTCTCCTTGGCGTATTTGGGTGAATCTATAATGCATTGGATTAACGCTATTTCCCGTGAAAATGGCGAAGCTTACATCCGAAGATTCACCCACGTTGTTGCTATCATACAAAAGATCGATGACAGTGAAAGTTTGGCGCTGGAATTCGAGACCTTTTTCCGACTCGTCCACTCGCCAAATGACGATGAGTTCTCGTCCATCTGTCATCAGCTCCGCACGGGGAATCGGCTTTTGGCTTCGTCTATTATGCTGGCCAGGTTGAGCACACATATGCTTCGCCAGGTGTGTGCGATACTCTGCGACAAATCAGTCGATGCCGACACTAGATCAATTCTCATTTCAAAAATCAATCCAGAGGTTCTCGATGATGAAAGCGTCTCGATTTTGTCTCCCACTGTGGTAGAGCTTCTTGACGACTACACGATCTCAGAACAAGGTGACGTCGGGCTGAAAGTGAGACAAGCGTGCATTGGATTGATCGCAAGAAAGTTGCAAAACTTCTCAGAATTGAGGCTGTTGTTGGACAGAAAATTGTTGCGGATTGCTGGAGAGACGATCGATAAGCTCAGGGTACACGCTTTTACTGTGCTTTGTGACTTATGTGGAGACTCAGATTACGCATCTCACACAAGCAAGTATCTCAGTGATTACGATTTATACTTTGCTGATTTATTGGAGTTCTTCGAAAGAAGGTACCTGAGCTCAGCAGGCCCAACAGAGTCGGAAGATTCGTCAGATCCGGGGGAGGCGTTTTGGAGTGGCCTCGTACATTCGGCCGGGACATCCACGGGGGCCAATACTATGATCAACCTGTCGTTTCGTCGTGTCATTCACTACCTAAGAAACCTGGGACATTTGGAGCACACATTCAAAATCTTACTTCGACTCTTGAAAGTCCCTCCGGGACTCAAAGTCTCAAGCCTTGACCGGAAGTCACAAAAGACGCTTCAGGTAACAATGAACCTCATCGTGAAGATTTTTGACGCCGGCATTGAGATCCCGGAGGCTGTTAATTTTGAATTGCTCTTTGTTCGTGCGTACAACCTTCACATCAACACAACGATCCAAACAAGAATTGCCGCTGTGATGAAGATCTTCCAGCATTTGAGCGCCATGAGCGCCGTTTCGAAGGATTTGAAGCTCAAGTGCAGAAAAAGGCTCTGTTGGATCTGTTGTCGACATGCAAACGGCCAAGTTCGAGCATTGGCTGCAGATTCACTATTTGAGATCATCAACGACACTGAACCAGATCACCTTTTGGTCCTGATTCTCGAGAACACTCCATGGGAAACAAAAAAGTCCGATACAAGAATAACGAGTAAAATCGAAAGTGCATTTTTGACTATATGAGTGCTGAAACCCGTGCACTTTCCCTATCAATTATGGAGCAGACAAATCAAACATCTGCCCTAAGATCAGAACAAGACTCATAATCCAACCATCAAGTTGTCGCCGTCGCCATGCAAGGTCCCTCTGTCAAGATAAGTGACGTAGCTCCAGCGGCGCTTGGGTTTATTAGCCGTCTCCACCGTTGTGTTTAGCATCGAATCGTCCATGCTGATCGTCGTTGGCTTGAACTCCGAGTTTGTGAACGCACTTCCACCTTGCTCCTTTTGCTTGTTCAAAAACTTGGAAAACATATTCTGATTTATGAGTGGCCCGAGGATTCTGCGAGTATGAGTGCTCAGGTATCAGATAATAGTCTTTGTGCTTGAGACTTTTTTTTGGTTTGCCGTTCTCGGAAAAAAGATCAAGGGAATACAACAAAGAGTTCTTCTTCGGGGACGGAAAAAGCACGTTTATTCTTTTTCTCTTGGATTGCTCTTCTTCAAAAAATTCTTGAAGAGAATCAGAATTCGGGGACTGTTTCACGTGCAAGTGCTAATGCCAGTGCTCAGGACGACTGTGTGCGTGATTTAGCTTGAGATAAAGGGTGTGAATTTGCTTTTGATTCTTGGAAAAGATAAGAAAAATTGGGGCTAAGAACCTGGAAAGATGAAGATGAAGAAAAACAAAAAGAGGAGGAAAGGAATGTGGGCGGCAAGCTTATATAGGGATGGAGAATGTTTGTCTGTTATCCGGCAGCCGACCGTCTGAGTGTGCGAGCGGAGAAGGCTGTGGAGCTTCGCCGAAGGCTTAAAGCCTGCACATACGCTATCAAGGATCTGGGGTAATCGCGGAAATGGCGTCACCTTTGGCAGCAGTCCCTGGGGTTGTGTACAGGTGGCAAGGCTTGGTTTGCGAGCAAATTGAGTGGCCGTCTGGTGCACGGGTGTGGCTTGTTTCACCCCCAATCAAGACGGGAACCTGGTTTGAACCCAAATGATAGAGGAAAGTGATGGCCGCTGAATAATGATTCTAAAAGGGGCTGCTGCTTGGTATGATACTGCCTCTTACAAAGCTCTAGTGTCCCAGCAGACTGAGAAAGAATTCTCCCTCTTTTGCAAGAACTCTTGCGATGCAACAAGAGCCAATGTCTTTGATTTAAATCAATACTTGCTCATGCGGCCCGCGCAATGTGTGGGCTGATTTTCTTGGTCTTCATCCGGAAATTCTTGTATTCTCTGTTCGCTATTGTCTTCTTGCGGGCCAAAGATACATCCACGAGAAGTCACACCACGTATCACGTGACCTGATAGGACATGGGCCTGACAGCTAGGGGACCTTTCTCCACTACTAGCTTTGAACGGACTGGCGATTGTCAACACAGCCGCTGCTTGAATGCATTTGGCCGGAAAGCCTTTTTACGGTGAACCGCTTCTTTGCATGCCGATGGGTTGGTAAAATAGTGTCTACGAACAAAGCGGAAGAGCGCTTCATATCCACTGCCTGTTTCGAGAATTGGCTCTTGGTTAGGTGCAACTCGATCTCTATATCAGCCCACATCATCTCTCGATGATCAGCGTTGGTGGCCTTTTTCTGTACGTTTCTTTACACAACTAATGATGGTCTCTTTCTTATTGATTATGTATATGTGGTGCCAAATTATTCCACCCAATTTGCCATGCAGAGAGGCTTTTCTCTTCCGTTGTTCTCTTCTTTTGGAAAAAAGAACTATAGTCCAGCAATCGAAGGGATACGCGCTTCGCAACATACTCATACATCTCGTCTTTTGAAAAAGGCATCATCACTCCTTTCCAAGGACATCTAATCAAGCACTGACGATATTGGATGCTTCAGAGTGCTGAACTTGGGCGATGAATATAGTCTGATCCGTGAGATCAAAGTGGACATAAGCATTTCTCAAAAAGACATCGCCTAGAATCTGGTGTCCGTTGAAGAAAGCGAATCCCAAGAGACAAGAGCCATCGTCGTTCTGCACGATTAAGTCTGCGTGAGAAAGCGAGATTTCGTTTGAGCCGAAATTGAACACAACGTATTCATCCGAAGGTTGCGTGCAGCTGACCTGCCTATACATGACGCCGTCTTCATCGACCACTGTCGTGTTGAACAACATGTCTAGTTCGCTTATCAAGTCTTTACCCACAAACCCCAAAGAAGTCCCGGAATCCAAAACGTAAGAGCTGTTAATGGGAACTTCTTTGCCATCAAGTGTGACGGACTTCACATTCAAGGCCAAGTCCTGGTCTTGGGTGCGAACAGGGTATTCCGCTAAACATCCTTTGAATTTCTCGGTGTCAATACCGCCGAAGATCACTACACCAGAACTGTGTGCTGGTCCCAAATATAAGGAGTATGATGCTTTGGGGATTATACCAGCCTTGTGCAATGACCATGGGAGATTATTGTACTTCTCGCGTACAGCTTCTTGCGCCCTATTACCGATTCCCAATACTCCTGGCCCAGCAACACTAGAGACAGCAAATTGGAAGTTTGGAAGAGCAACAGGAGAGGTTTCGAAGTGCAAAGTGTCCAAATAAAATTCTCCTCTAGAGATCCTGCCATCAATATATTGGACTCCAAATTTGATTCCGGTGTCCGTCGAGGTGGTGGAAGTATTGTGGCCATAGTCTGCAGAAGGCACCCAGAGATCGGACGATCCCGTGTCGATCGCCACGTAGCTCTTTTGCCTGTTGGATCCTAAGTACACATTCATCATATAGCTGATGTCACTTACATCAGTAATGACTTCCGCGAAGCCATCTCTCTTGATCTTCCGTCCACCATTCTGAGCCCAGAATTCTTTAGCAGTGAGGTTTTCAAAGGTCTTCTCCACGGTGAATTCAAAAGACAATGGTGCTGGGCCGTCTCTGCCCTCAGCCTCAGAGACAGCATGTCCAAGGGCAATCACCGAAAGGTGAAGAAAGGAGAGAATTTTATTCATTCAGATGGTAGAAAGCTCTGCACAAAGATGTGGTCGTAAGCAACTTCCAGAGGGGAAAGCAACCACTGTTTAAATATATTTCCCATGAATCATTCTGTAGCAGCGAGAGTATATATTAAAGAAAGAACCAGAGCCCTCGTTGCAGAATTAATCGGGCTTGAGGGCGCCTCTTCATCGGCTCGGCTTTCGCCTTACGTCCTTCCGTAAACCCAATTTGGTTAGGAAACCACCCGTATTCAACCAATGGACATGTCAAAGTGCAGAAAAATCATGAGCCAGAGGCCTATATTCGTCATATATAGCCCAAAAGCTCAAGTTTGAGGTCTTTGGGCGCTTGCGCTGCCATAGTCCCGTCCTTTTTTGGCAGTTTATTGAAACGTCTCAAATCCTTGCCACGAGCGTCTTTAGATTAGATGGAGGCTTCGACATGCATGCGCTTCTCAGCGCGAGCCTGCCACACAGGCGCCTGCTGCGCATGGGGAAATGAAACGTTCAGCAAGTATCTCATACAATTTGGCTTTGAGAGCATGAACTTTTTGGGAGCGACGATTGATGCCCAAACGCCCATAGACCGATCAAACCACAATACCTCGCGAGCAAGATGGAAGCAAGCACAGAGACCGTACGGAAGTCCGACCGGCACTGACAGGAACATTGGTGTGGTGAGTACATGCACGCATGCATACCAGCCAGTATGGGAAACCTGCGCTGACAAAGAAAGCTTCGAACAATCTACTGATGGGTTCGTGGTCCTTTATGTCGCAGAGAGTGGCCTCTTTTCTTACCCTTGCTTTTCTCCAAATCTTCACACCAGAAAAGAAGAGTCAGCGATGAGAGGTCTGAAGAGGCTGAGGTCAAAAGACAAACGCGACTTTGTTCCTCGTTCATCGTTGGGCACATGTTGCCCGAATGAGCTTCGTCGTGTCAGCCTGTTCCTCTGAGCAATCACGTCAGCCACGTATGTGGAATTCGTATCTTGGCTGAAACCACGTAAGTCAAAAGCGCCTGCGCAAAAGCGTCAAGACTTGTTTCAGGTTTCGCAGCCGCGCACACATTTGCATTGTGAGCAAACACGACCAAACGGCTCCACTTTGTTTACTTTGGAATAGCCATGATCCATATATGGAGGACAGATATTTGAAGTCTCGATGACACTGTCTCACTTTGCCCGGGCGGATGGCTTGCTCTAGCGAAACTGACGAAGAAAGGCGTCTCGAGAGACCCGTGCGCAGTTGTATGGGGCAAGGTGAATATGGCGATTCAGTGGCAGTTTCGAAAAAAGACGTGGTGGGACACAGGCCAGGAATGGAAATCATGTATGAGAGCATCCGCCGCACGATGGCTCTTCTGTCTCGCTTGGGGAGACCGTGGCATAAGCATAGAGGCTGAACGAGCAGGCGCCTCAGAATTGAAGAGGCCGTCCAAGACAGTGAATACCTTGCTCATGCGCCAATTGCAGAATACTTTCTGACAAAGCCCATTTGCTTCTGTGAGTCGCGCTCTATTCAAAAGAGAAAAAAACAGCCCTTTCTACATCACTTAATCTAAGGTCAGGCTTGAACGTCCCCACTGCAATTCGCCTACACCGGTGTGCTTCACATCAGATTTTCTCTTGCTCACAGTCACTGCAGCGCACTCATAGGGACCCAGGCTGTGACGGGTTGGACTCCTTTTCCGGATAGCCACCCAAAACCGGGTGCAATACGTGTCATCACTGGCTGAGAGAAGTGCCCCACAGTCTAACTTGAAGGTCACGTGCCAGCTCCACACGCCGATTCAGCCTTCGACCGTGCTGTCCCGCACCGGCACCACCAGGAAGTCACGCGGTTTCCTGGTACTACATGTGATGCCCGGAAGCTGAGGATGCCAGGCGGTTCGTTCTGAAGGCAGTTCGTTCCAAAAGCGTCATCACGGTTTTTGGAAACCGCAAAGAGGAGCAAGCAAATTGGGTTGGTTCGAGGCTTCTTCGCCACTCGTGCACGGATGCCAGTGAAGAATCGTGGCGGCCAGCTCCTCTGAATGGTGTATACCGGGGTGCTCGGGCTGCACAGGCTGTTTGGCGTTGACCTGAGAAAGATCTGTATACTAAGTACCGCTGGGCCCAAAGTAGGAACTGGCCAACTCCACAGCGCCATGAACACTGCCTCTTTCGCATGATCGCCTCCCGCATGGACGTGTTCCTCGTATGATGAGGCATCATTGGGCTGAGTCTTGAAGTAGAGTTGCGCTTCGAATGGCCGGGTCTGCGGCGAATGGTCGAGTTTGTGGCAAAAGGCCAGACATGGTGAAACCCACTTTAAAGGAATCTGCGCCATGATTGCCCACTGCAACACGGAGTGATAAGCCCGTTCTGAAAGATTTGAGGGCGTTGGACACGAGCGTTTGGGGAAAGAATGGCTGCCATGGTCTTGAACACGCGCTAATCTGAGTCGAGGCTCATACAAATGCGGGGAACTGATGGGCCGAGTCACCCAGAACAGCCGTGGTCAATCAAGACTGACCACAACCCCAACGGTGAAAAGATGTTCTTTACGCAACAAGCTCCCTTTTTCGAGGTCTCGTGTCGCCAAGCCGGGAAGCCTCCGAGAACCTCCCGCATATTGGGGTGCGTTACTACGTCCATTAATCTCAAGAGAAAGTTTGCCCCATCGTCGTGCATTTGTTACGAGTAGACACCTATCGAATCTTGCTGCTCTCGTCAGACATTCTTGCTACTACACAGAAGTGCTTACGTGGGCACGGGGTAGTATTCATTTGGGGTCGCTTGAAAGGCTAGACCTGAATATGCATGTATGTCGAGTGCTCGCCAAAGAAAAATCCGGCCAAAGAATAGCTCTCGAGAGCTTCACCCAACTACAATTAGCTCTCTTTTTCCCGGGTGCTCCACAGACGCATTTTGAAGAGGTCTCCTGTATTTCTTTACAAAAGTGAATATGGAACTTTTTCTTCATGAAGAATTCGCCGCGCAAACGAAGCCTTCTAGTGGTACAATTAGCATGCAATTTCTCTTTTGAGCAGGAAAGACATGGCCTCTCAGCAGTCCAGCCACCGAAGATCTGTTTAAGCACTGATGATGTTGGAGGCCAGAGAGTACCTGACTTGGGCAATGGACATTGTTTGGTCAGTAAGATCGTAGTACACGTAAGCGTTCCTCAAGAATACGTCACCCAAAATCGTGTAGCCACCATTGTAGCCAAATGCCAACAGACACGTGTTGTCACCGTTTGAGGAAACGGCATCAGAGTAAGGCACATTGATGGAGTTTTGGCCGAAGGTGAACGTAATGTACTTGTTGCTTGGCTGATTACAGCTGACAGTGCCATCCTCACCAACGCCGAATAAGTTGTTCAAGAATTCCAACATCCCCTCACTAACTAGGGCCAAGGAGGTACCAGAGTCAAAAGTGTAAGGGGCGTTTTCAGTAAACAGTTTTCCACCGGCAGAGACGGTTTTCACGTCCAACGACAAGTCACCCTGACTGGTATCGATGTCATACTTAACCAAGTTGCCCTGGTACTTCTGTGTGTCGATACCACCGAAAATCACAACACCGCTTCCGTGGTCTTCGCCCAAGTACAACGAGTAAGAAGCCTTCGGGGTCAACCCGGCTTTCTGCAAAGCCCATGGAAGATTGTCGTACGTGTATTTCGTGGACTCCTGGTTCTTGTCGGCAATACCAAAGACTCCAGGACCCAGAGCGGAGGAGGCGGCAAACTCAAAGCTTGAGATCACTGGTGCCCTGGTGTCAAATTGCAATATATCGGTGTAAAACTCACCAGTTGCAGTGGTATGGTCAACATACTCAACGCTGAAAGCATAGCCAGTATCCTTGGCAGAGGTCGAAGTCTTGTGATTGTAGTCAGTGTTAGGCACCCAAAGATCCGACGATCCAGTATCGAGAATCACTTTACTTTTCTGCTTATTGGATCCCAAGTACACATTCAACATGTAGCTGACATTGTCAACGTCCTTGATGTTTTCGGTGTAAGCCCTCTTGGTCTTTCTTCCACCGTGCTTGGCCCACCAGTCCTTGACAGTAAGGTTTCCAATCGTCGTCTCCACGGTGAAGTCAAGAGCCAAAGGCGCTGGGCCATCTCTTGCCTGAAGCTCAGGAACGACTAAACCTTGCACGAGGGCAACAGCGAGAGAGAAGAGAGTAAGAAGGTGAAGCATTGTTGGCGATGGAGGCTGATGCAGAATTGGAAAATTTGTCGATGGATCAGGGACATGTAGTTCTCTTTATAGTGACAACACGTCCCTCCAGGGTGTCGTCGGCTTTGCACATCCGGTGCACGGATCATGTGGCATTAATGGTAACGCGCGGATCAGTCTAGTCACGTACTAGTCCATTCAATGGCACGGCATTTGCATGGGAGGAGCTCTTATCGGGTTTCGTGCATTGCACATATCAACGGGCCGAGATCCTCAAACCTGCTCGCCTCCGGAACTACACCGCATGCCAGTTTCGGGATTTGCAGGGTTTCAGAACGTTGTTTGTCTGTCGTTTCAAGAAAAATCAGCGGGCGCTTGAGTTGTCAACCGAAATCGAGAAACAAAATTGTGATGTCTGTTCTCATGTCAACCATTCACAGCCAACATCTCAAGACTGGGAAAGGGGGCTTGTGATAATGCATGAGTCTCTCGCAAATTTTGCAATCGCGCATGTAGAGAAAACGTCACAGCGCAAATCCGAAAGCTTATTTCTCGTTTGCTACGCTTGTTGAGGCGCCAGTATTGCACATAGGCTGTATGTGGGCCCATGCCTCTTCTGTGGAATGTGCATGTGCGTCAAGTGAAAACAGTGGTAATGTCATTGCCCCGAGGTAGAATTCAACGAGAACGTACTTATCTCGTTGAGAGCCACACGGACAGCGTATCATGGCATGCACGAAGCTCGCTTATTTTTGCCAGATTCCACTGATTTACCGTCGCCGGAACGTTTTACAGTGAGCCGGTTTTCCTCAACGTACAACGAGCGAGACTCGCCGTTTCCAATCTCATCTTGATGCGTATCGAAGGCAAGATCTGCTGCCACGTCGTTCCAACTTTTTCAGGATGACAACTTTATCCGCACACAGATGTGAATCCACCTACACCTCTATCCCCAGCACCGCATCGTTCAACCAATGAATCATGTGACGATTTTCATGGCAAAGCCGCTGCGGCGGTGAGCGTCCGTCAATGTCAGTTCCTGTACGAGAACATGTGACAGCTGAAACAGATAGCGCATTCATGATATTGGAGCGCAATTGAATCGAGCAAAGTCAGCATCAAGTTCACGCGCCGCCACAGTCTTACCCAGATGCCTTCACACAGAGTGCAAACAGCGGCTGGGAGGGATGTGAGAGCCGCCGATCTTCTCGATCTGTGTCAGGTTTCACTAAAATGTACGTAATCCACATTCATGTGCCTGTATATAATTCGAAATACGCATTGCTGCCTGGGAGCCGCTTATTTCTGCCTATGTTTCCTGCTTATTCTTGCTCGTTATCCACCTTTGGGCGCTATCACAGTGCCGTGCCAGTCTGGGGCCCCAAAAGGCGGGTCCACGGAAAGCGGAAGACTGTTATTACCGCCAACCAGAGGACCAGGCCAGTCTCATCGTTCGGCTTCCCCGCTTGAGCTTCAGTGGCGGACTTTTGAAGTTTTCAGTTCTGATCGTGAATCATCCAAGAGGAATACTTGGTGTATGCAAGCACACACGCCTATTATTGAGATTTGGGCCCATGCTATTTGCAAGCATGCCTTTTTTTGCTGCTGGGGCAGACTTTCTGTAGAAGCCCTGGAGCGTTTCTTTGTACAGTTGCTGATACCTCTCGCTGGCTTTTAACACTTGAATCGACTCCATGCTGAGTGGCCGAAAGTAGCGTTTGCAGCGGTATCACCCAAGTCACGAGACAGACTGTGCACGAGGCTCGAATCTTTTAAGTCTTATCTTATTCCTCCAACCGGTCTCACCAATTCCGCTTTTCCGTCTACTCTGTTTCTTTGAACAGCGATCGTTCACTTCACCGAATAGCTGCAGCGGATGTCCGCCATCAGCCATGTCGAACGAGGAAGGTTTTTGCACATATGCTCTTCCTCTCGGGCCCCCAGTCAAAGCCAATGTCATCCCGCTCCGTCCTCCTATTTTAGAAGCCGTGTCTGGGCCGAGCTGCGAAGGTGTGTCTAAAGAATAAGCTGCAACTTCCCACAACGTCACTATAGTAGTATCCGCTGCCGCACAGTTTGGCAGTTCAAAGACGTTCACCAAAAGCGGGACATTCAAAACGATTTGAATCTCGAAGAAATAGTGACGGGTCAAACTGGCTATTGAATGGGACCGATATGAATACTGTCTCTGCGTAGTTGTCTTTTTGTATTAGACAAGAACATCTTTGGACGGGCTGCCGGGCTTCGCCTTTGGGTACCTTTTACGGCGTCCTTCATGACTTGTGGTGTGCTTCGCGTGGCACCTAGATTGGCCCCTTGTCAAAATTCGTTATTCAAACCACGCTCTTGCGTCAGTCGGAATGAATACAACAATATTCTCATCGAGTACGAACCGTTTTTGCTTATCTCCGTCTGGTTCTAAGAGAAACCAGTACGGGCTTAAAGATGAACCATTAAGACCACACCCCTAGTTTTGCTGTGGATTCACGAATTGCTATATTTGATTTTCATGTTGATCCCATCAAGTGATTGGAGTCTGCTTCACACTCTTGCTAATTCTACGTTTCCCATGATAGGGAGGAAAACTCCCCAATCCACTAATGCAGATATCAGACCGTTGCCAAATATTCGCCGTGCAGACGAACCTCTCTAGTGATTTAGGTGGTGGTTGCAACGCAAAAAGGCAGTCTGGCCTGTGGAAGCCAGCGTGCACTTGCTTTGAGTCAGAGGAATCGTTCTGTCCGTGAGGTCAAAAAAAGGCGATTTCAAAAAAGAGCAACCCAAAATCTGGCGGTCATCACGATACGAAACATCCAACAGGTGCCGTCCCGTTGGCTCTGAATAGCAGTTGAGTACAGATGGGATTCCGGGCAAAGTCAGAAAATGTACTTGTCGCCTGGCTGGATACACTTTATGATTTCCCATAGTCAACCTTAAGTGAGTCGTTGAAGATGTCCATCGTTTTCTGACTTCCAAATTCGAATTGATGCCGGAGTCCGAAATGGACGGAGAACTTTCGGCGACCAGGTTCTCGCCAGCGCCCACGGTTTGCAGGTCCGCGTACAACTTCAGTTGCGTGCTAGTATGGCACCTAGTCAGTTCGCCGGTATACTTTTTAAAATCGAACCCACCAAAGCTGATTACACCATTGTCGACATCCTCGCCCAGGTTTCAGGAGAAAGAAGATATGTTAGTCAACCCAACTTTTGCAAACCCCATGGGAGGTTAACGTACTTGCTGTCGGTTGCTCCACCAACTGTATCAGCGGTTCCACAAACAGCAGCTTCCCAAGAGGACAGCGATGTAAAGTTTCAGAACACTGGCTGGCGAGTGTCGAACTGCAACGTGTCGGGTTGCATCAGGATAATCGATATCAACCGATGCGGAATGGGTACCCCTGTTCTAGGCAGTAGAGGAACAGTGGTAGTTGCAGTCAGTGGATTTGACAATCCGGTGTCAATAACCGCACCATTCGTTAGCTTGTTGGGGCCCATTACACGTTTCGGGCACAGCAGATATCAAAACACGCCTTAGGTTCCGGCAAAAGCCCTTTTTGTCTCAGTCCAATCCTTAGAATTATACTTCCCAATAGTCTTTCTCAAGGCGAAGCCAAGAGCATAAGATGCTGCGCCATCGCTTGGGCTGATTGCAGAAACAATGACGCCTTGCAGAAGGGCGAAAAGGAGAGAGAACAGCAAAGGAGACGAAGCATTATTTGCGGTAGAATTGGGGTGCTCGAGCTGAGAGTATCTCCAGGTGATGAAAACACAGAATTCCTCTTATCGTTGTCAGCTCGCTGGCCATCTTGATTGCCCAATAGCTTCGAAGACTGCACGGAGATTCGACCAGCACAAGAGCTTCTTGACTGGACACTGCCTTCCTGATGAGAATCAAAAGACAACGAGACCAGATCACTTTTCAGAAGACACGCTAAGTTGTTCTCTGGGGCGCATGAGGTTTCAGACTCCATACCTATGGCATATACCTGTCTCAACATATATATCAATCTCCGAGAAGGCAGGCCATAGGTACTGTTGGGCATCTGGGTTTGAGTTCTCCGCTTCGGGTGTTCCTGTCTCAGCCACCCGCATAAAGCATGCTGAGGCAAGAAAACTACAGAGGCTTGAGACCGCGTAAGTCAGTCAGATTATCGATACGCCCCTCAACATGAACGATAGAAGGCATGACGGCACAAGGCGAGAACATTGTTGGTTCTTTCTTGCGTCAGCAAGTGCGCAGCGCCACCGGCATATGTAGGTGCCTTGAGTGCCGATGCTTCTTCTAGAATGTACACGTGCGTCCAGTGAGTCGTGGTCGAGGCGGCAAGTAGGAGCGTCGTCAATTGAATCGAGAATCAACATCGATTCTGCATCGAAGTACGCACACGACACTTGACTTTGTCGTGAGCAAGGGGATGTCGGTGTGACACCGCTTGATCATGAAGGCTCTCCAGGCGCCCATCCAGGCGAAGTTGCGCGAGCCCATCCCCATCGTGGCACGTATCTCGCGCTACAGTCACTGCTGACGGCGGCCTCTACACCCCTGGAGAAGGCGTCTCCGTGTGGAGGTCTGAGCCTGCTGTTGTCTCCGCTCCCTCGCCACACGCCGGGGGCAGCGCTTGCACCCGCCACGCCTGTCGTCATCCTTCCGTGCCGAATTCTGTCCGAGGATCTTTAGACAACAGTCCTTGCAGTATCAAGAACACGCCGCTGCATGGGCCGCCCGACCGAAAGTCAATGTGAGGCCGCACAGCGAGAAATCGGGCCGGGAACTGTTCCTGCCTCTGCTTCTCCTGCCTCTGTTTCTCCTTGCTTCCTGATATCGTTGGCTGCAGCACGCTTGGATCTGGCTCTTCTTCCTGCTGGCTCTGGCCCGCGGCCCACATGCCCTCACAAAGTGGTGCCAGCGATAGGCCCTGAGAGGTGTCTCGCTGAGCAAGAAAGCTGCATTCGCCAAAAATAAAAAGAAAAAAGAAATCACGCAAGCTCCTCGGCTTGCTCCCCCGTTAGCTGGCGGCCTCTTGCCGTGTGTTCTGTTTCATTTATCTGTGATTCACGCAAAAGTACTACGTGATGGCGCAGGGCCCGGAACCGGCTCCAAACGCAGCGAGGAGATCGGCCCCGGATTTAGGAGCTGCGCAGTATGCGGGCCCACTCAGGCCCACACTTGGGGCCCGCTGCTCTGAGAGTTCTCCCCACTAAACGTGAACGTCTTTCTTCCGGGGCGGACCGGCTCTGTCAGACTCGAACGGCGTCCAGTCTCGAACCCGTGGCATCCATTTTGCCATCCTTTGTAATACGACCCTGTCCGCAAGGGACGACTTGGCAACAATGTCTTGCCAGGAGCAGTCGGCAAAACGCCTGCCCTTAATCACGTGATCACTTCTTCGGTGCCCACCAGTTGCTCGATCAAGACTACAGATGAGGATTAAAATCGCTATTTATTTTTCCATCGTTCTCTCACAAAAGGACGCTTCACTGCTTCTTTTCAAGCACCCTCTCTTCTCCTATACTCTGTTACTCACAACAATTTCTCCTCGAACCTCAACTCGTTGTTGATGGGCATTCCCACCAACAAGCGCAACAAGTTCTCTATGGCCAATCTTTGCTTGTTCAACCCGTTGATAGGCTTGAATCCTGGCTTTGACAATGGCGCTTTCAACCAGTAACTCAACAACGTCAACACAGAGTAGAAGTTCTCGAATGTCTCGGTGTCAGCCTTGCGATAGGAGACTCTCTGGAAGAATTCAGTCATCACAACCAAATCGATAATCAAAGGCGTCGCCAACAACGAATCCTCGCATACGTTGTGGATGGAGATCTTGTTGTGACCTCCCAACATCAATTCCGAATAGTACTCGTCCATAGCAACTTTGGAGTCCCCCACAGCGGGCAAGTACTTGATCACAATGCAGTGATCAACCTCGTTTCCTGACTTCTCGTTGTACAAGATCTCATTCGACTCGATCATGTCATCCACGACGGATTGCTTCGAAATCTCCTTGGACCTGAATTGCTTTGGCGAGGACAAATTGTAGCCGTCGTTATTGCCCAAATGGTTGTATGAGGCAATTGAAATCGGCTTGATACCTGCGTCGACAAGGAACTGCGCCAACACAGATTTGATCTTTGTCTGGCCACTTTTGAAATCGTCGCCGCCAATGAAACTCCTATGCTTTTCGGCCAACTCAATGGCACCGGGCACAAACGTGTTCTGAGGCGAGCCGTTTATGTATGGAACTTGGTCCAAGATACACGCAACGGCAAACACCGTCGATGGTGATACCTCCAGGTGGTTTTCCTTAACGGCGTTGATCAAATTCTCGGCAGTATCGTTCACGCCGGGGATTATATCAGAGTACCTCTCCGTATTGGCCGTCCACAACACAATGACTTTCTCTAACTCGTTATCCAGTTTGAACTTCCGGATATCCGCACGGATTTGTTCGACGTCTTCCCACTTGCGGCTAGTACTGGCCTCGCCTTTGCCGTCAGTGTTGAAAATATTGTCGGCTCTCTCCTTCTGGTTCATGGCAATGAAATCCGGGTAGTAAACCGAAGGCAAGGGAGTGACTTTCGACATATCGCTGGCCAATTGTCTTTGCAAATCCACGTCCAAAACCTTGGCTCTCTTCATTGCTTTGT
This sequence comes from Metschnikowia anglica, assembly GCA_030573055.1. Taxonomy (NCBI): domain Eukaryota; kingdom Fungi; phylum Ascomycota; class Pichiomycetes; order Serinales; family Metschnikowiaceae; genus Metschnikowia; species Metschnikowia anglica. The sequence goes on from JAJMCP010000008.1 coordinate 100,455, forward strand.
CTAAGGGCAATTTCGAAATATCCCATCCGCCCACGACCAAATCGTTAGGGTGCACAAAGGGCAAAATCGAATTGAAGGGCGCATACACATCGTTGCCCTCGGCATCTACACCGAGCTTTATTGTCGACGATTGCGTCACAGATCCATAGTAGTTGGCTTCTACTGTGCCCTCCTTATTTTCAAAAGAAAGTTTCTTCTTGTTAGCCAAAATGGCGCCGACTAAAGTAGTGCCATTGTTACCGCCAAGACCAACCAACATCAACCCCGTCTTGGGGGTCTTCAAGTCAACTTTGAACTCATAGTCTGTGGCGGTAGGGGTCACCGAGAGTGTCCCAGCGCTGGATCTCTCAACGACGGCAGATTCGTAAGTGAAGTTGGTATATAGAGCGTCGTCTTTGGTGACAGATTGGGTGTTGAATTGAACAGACATGGTGGATTTGCAGGGCTATCAAAAGAAGAAGAAGACTTGGCTTTTGCGGAAGGAAGAAAGAGAAAATCGTTTTGAAAAGATGGGAAAGCTGTGAGTTTTTATACCGTGAAACTGACCACTGGAGGAGGGGCGGTTAGTTTCACCAGCCCCCCTATTTCGGTGGAAAAAACACACACGTAAACCTATGATTTTGGTCATATTCCTGTGTACAAGCCGCTTTTTTCGCCGAGATTTCGCCGAAAGATGCGTTGCACATGTGTATTACCCTCGAAATAGCAGTCCTGCCTATTTCGGCGGGTAAATAAGCACTCCGCCTGACTCATTGCAAGCTTCCCATTGGCCAAGATCTGTGTCAATTCTGAATTTGGCGTCTTCAAATTCTTTATGTGCGTTTTTGCTGGGTTTCCACTGAATCTCCGGCCAACTGCTCCCGTCTGAAATGAAGGCGTTCCTAGCAGTTTCCAATAGCGCCTTCTTCGTGAGAACCAAAGCCAAAAGAGTCCATTCGAATCTTTGGCACCACCATGTGGAAGAGCAACGTGACGATTCGGCTTTGGGCTCGAGTATTTTCGAAACGGGGCGCCTCGGTTTTAGCGAAACCCACCCTGGCACTGAGAAAGGGGCGGTGTAGGACACACATCCATAAGCCCATTACGCAGGAAACTGGACAGAAAAAACGGACGGACACAGCTCGTCGGCAAAATTGGGAATCCCAAGAGAAAACAGCACCCCGATTTTGCAATCTTTCCTTCTGTGCTTTCTTTTCCGTGTTTCTCTGTCTCAAGTCATAGATAAATCCGGGGAACTTGGTTGGCGGAGCCGAAAGAGGGTCAATTTGGAGATACAGAGGGCCAGGACCATGAATTTGACGTCCTTCTCTTGCGGGCATAGAATGCACTTCTAGTGCCGCGGTTCAAGTCATGCAACTGTACCGGTATTTCCTAAAATCTGCCAATTCTCTGATCGTTAGCCATCTTCCAGTGCATTGTACCAGTCCAGAGTGCTGCCACCCACAGCGACAGAGCCATCTCCCACTGTTTTTGGTTTCGGCCAGAATCATTTGTAATTTCAGAGTCCTCAACGGGGTGTTGCGATGCGCCGGCATCGCGGGTTCAGAAGCAAAGTCGATACAGATCACATGTGAGCCAGCCGACCCGTACATACCACCACTTGGCACTTCTGACGTTTCCAGCACTCCCAAACTTGGTTCTCAGAGAGTCAGAGTGTTCCAGCGTTCGGCCTGAGGTTTTCGACGTGGCTATGTCTTTTCTGTTCAGCAAAGGACCGCTGGCAGAACAACTGCCAAGCAGTCCAGCTTGGGTGTAATGGTAGTTCACAGTTCTACGCACATTTCATTGCAACATTCTTCAGCTTCACTCAGTTGTTGCACGAAAGCCGCCTTGTTCTCTCATGAACAGAACGTGTCCTTGGCCCAAAAGAAAGAAGCGATAGAAAATGCTAGGCTCGCAATTCTGAATGACAGCTACAAACAGCAACCACCGTTGCGTAGACCACCAGAAATATCTTGACGCATTCAAGGCGCTGGACGGCTCTTTTGTGTAACTTTAGATGGCCATTTTTCTGCGGTTGCATTGCTATTACTGCTTCTTTGAAAAGAAAGCCCGGACGGACTTCTGCATGCCGATTCTTTATGTGGAATGTGGTGCCAGAACTGCCGTCTCGGCTGCGAAGTCTTTCTGGCGATCCTCATGAAGTTTGGCAGGAACAGTCTGGAGTTTCTCACGACAGGCAAGATACAGGATTTGACGGGGATGTCTTTGGGGGCTGGAAGTTGAGCCAACATGGCTTTCTCAAGGTTGAGTGTGCGTCTCGGTGTTCCTCATCACAACGGGCGATGGTTACAGAAGTAGCGAACGATGAGCTGGCTTTTTCTTTCGTAAAACGCTAGGAGCATTTTTGAGGTCAACGAGTCATGTCAAGAAAAGACCTCGACGGAGCTCTGGTCTTAATAACTCGGTCATTTCTGGCTGAATTTCGAGGCTGGGCCGGTTCAAGCAAACCAGCCATTGTGTCTGTGGCTGGATATCGAGAGCAGGCACGACAGTGGAATTCCCCGCTGAGTATTTCATTCGGTGGCTTGCGTGCTTTTTTTTTTGAACTTTAAAATACCCGCAGTTGGTGGTGTAGAAAGCCGACTGTGTCAGCTCTCGTTGGCTGATGTGCATACGAGTCTTGGGAATCATAGTCAGTCGAGGGCTGACTTCACCAAACATACACAACCATATTGTTCCCCGGGCAAAAGCTTTTGTTCCCTCTTGCGTTTCCACAATCACCATTATAAGCTCTACGTGATAATTGGTGCAATTGAGTGAGGAAATTTGCTCGACAATGTGAACTCTGAAACATGGCATAATCGAATCTCGCAGAACCGAGGATTATTCGCAGAAGAGGCCAAAATAGCCAAAAGAAGTTAAAACAGCCAGAGGTTTTTGTTGTGACTGGAAGGATTGAGTTGTGCTCCGACAAAACCTGCTACACGTCGAACAATAGCAAGCAAAAAGGGGGCCATCTAAATAGAAAGAAGTCGACACCTTTTAGAAGCGGCCCTTCCCTTTGGTTGCCAAGTGGATATTTTCTCCGGACCATTGTTTCGTAGCTATTTTTCGTGACTTCTTTCCTTACTTGAAGTTGCAAGAGGAAGTATTTTCCTTCGGGGAAAATGGGTCTCAAAAGTGTTGGGACCCGCCATTATGTTTCCGTGAAATTCGTTGCGCTAATTTATGTGGCATTAGTCTGGGGGCTCTTTTCATCTCCGAAAAAGAGGAAGCCTTATAAATAACTGTTGAGTTTCCTTGCGTGTACTGGAAAAGACTAACGGACACAAGAAACCAACCTCACCTCTGTTGATGAAGACTCAATCTTTGATCATTTTGGCATTGGCTACTTCTGCCATTTCTGATGCCGCAAGCACCAGAAGAAGAACCGACGCGACCTCCGTTTCTCCCGCTATTCCGGAGAGATACCGGCTTTCCAGACGGGGGCTTGAAGAGAATTTGTCTTTGATTGCGGAAAGTGCGGAAGTTTACTCGGCCTGTGAGACGACCAAGCCGGGAGCCGTTGCTTCTGCCACTTCCTCTGGCCTGAGCCTTGAGACCGACACTTCAGAAAACTGGTTTTTGTCGAATTTTGGCGGGTTGACCCCGGAAGGTTACGTCGCATACAAGACAATGCGGGAAACACTAACTGAAACAATCGAAGATTTGAAACTCTTGATAGTCGATCTCCATGATCCCGACACTCTTGAGCCAGTTTCAACTGAAGAGCGAGTCGAAAGACTCCGCAACGCTGCCAAAATCTTACGTAATTGCAACGCGCACTTCAAGAGGTTGGCAGTTGAAGACTGGAGATTTTTTTGGTGGGCGCTTGATTCGAGCGACAAACTTTGGTCAGAGAACTACTCTAGGAATTTCGTTTACTTTTCCGGTCTTGCGAAGATTCGTATTCAGAATCTCTCTCAGAAGTACGGAATTGATGGTTTAGTTTTTGAGGAACCCGCGGAAGAAACGCAACCTCGCGGAGCCTTTGACTAGGCTTCGCAATTGCCCCGGAGGCTTATTACGAGTGCAAAGTAGTTTTGGCAGCAATGTTTCAATGTAAAACGTGGTCTTGTGATCTACAGGAAAAAGCACCAAGATATTGAGCAGCTTCGCTGATCGGCGAGTAGCTCCAAGAGAATTCTGGTCACTTGTTTCGACTTGAACGCTGTCTGATTTAAACTGATCTGAGCCGCGAGCAGCACTTGTGCAGAATCAGTTATTAGGCATCAAAAGTTCAATCATTCTCGAGACAATTGTCGTAATGCTTGCGTCTGATACGTTGGAAGTGCTCTTCACAATACCTCCCTAGCCTCGTTCTTGTTTTCTTCTTTTGCTTTTGTCCCATTCTCTTTTGTTTCGGGTATCTTAGACGGCGTAACACCACCCAAGGCTTCCCGATCACCGTGTAGAATTCCTCGCCCGCGCTCGGCAACTCTGCGCCAATTGAGACCCTGACACGAAGCAGCTCAAGCCGCTAGCAGGTATTCAAGACTCCCGTAATGTACTGACAAAAGGAGGTTTTTTGATTTGTACTTCACTTTGAGCAAGCCAGCCCACGACCGCCTTTTTGCTGGCCGACGTCGATGTTACTCGCGCGAGGCCATTGCTGTTCTGTGAGCTTCAGCTCTGAGTAGACACAGACTCGAGGGACTCGGACGACAGTCTCAATCAAGAACGGCCGGACAAAGCCCGGCTGCTTCTTCACGGGCATTGGAGTGCCCAAATTTGATGTCGCGTGCGCACTCAGGCGACCATGGCCAACGCGTCTGGGTTTCTTTCTTGTAAGATTTTCAGACGTCTGGCAAACAGGCTAATCGTGCTCTTGTTCTTCGCTGGGCGCAGATCAGCCCTACAAGAGGTTTCGAGTTCACGCTGAAAAAGGGCATCGTCCGGATTGGGCTAGCCAGACACGGAGAGCAAATCCCACGCTGTATCACATTGTTGGGAGGAAAATCCAGGTCGTGCTGCACGCAGGACGCCTACATCGACAGTGCAACTCGATTATCACGCCATTACAATGGACGAAGCAGGTCGTGCGGCCTGCACACCATGTCGTGTGGTGAGAGAATTTCACCCGGGGCTTGCAGAGAGTGGGTGGCGAAGGCTTGACTGGCTCACCAGTCCGGTAGCAGGTTTCTTGTACACGGGTGACATCATGAACACAGCTTCTATGGAGTACCGGATGGGGCCTGCCTGCACTTCTCGCAAAGGCAAGTTCAGGCATGTTGTGGCTGGCGCTCTTCGGACTGGGCAAGCGTGTCTGCCGCGCTTGCTGCAGCGTCTTTTTTCGCAATCGCCTTTTTCAAGAACAATGCCACGACTTTCATTGTCCTTAATTCTGCTGGCTGACGGGTTTCAGAAGTGATTTGCAACAACCGCTGGTTTGGAATACTGGGTGCCGCCACTTCCCCTTTGTTCAAACCGCGCTGGCTTCACTTGCCTTTGTGTGAGCTGGCTCGTCTGGTGCCTCCGGACCTGCCCTCCGTGGACCATGGCTTGTAGAAAACCATTTAAGACCACCCGGGATCTCATCCACCAGTTTTTTGGATCCGGTTTATATTTTCTCTTGGGGCACCTGGAAAACTGTGATTTGACTTTCACTCGTTTATTCTTCTTCTTGCTTTCACTTTTTCGCTCGTCTTCGAGTCCCCTTCCTTTCGCTTCCTCTCCTCAAATGATCTTGGGACACTTATTTTGTTTCGTGGCGCTATTCTTCACGTGGGCTTTGGCCGAAACAAAGGAACAATTCCCACCACGCGGAGTGGTGGCCTACTGGGGCCAGAATTCCGGCCGCAACCAGCAGAGATTAAAGCACTACTGTGACAAAGACTCCATCGACATACTTGTGTTGGCGTTCGTCAACGGGTTCCCCAAGTTGGAAATCAACTTTTCCAATATGTGTGGGGATAAGTTCGAGAGCGGATTGCTCCGCTGTCCTGACATCGGCGAGGATATCAAGTACTGCCAGAGTCGGGGGAAAATAGTGCTTCTCTCCATGGGTGGTGCTTCTGGCAGCTACGGGTTTAAAGACGAAACCGAGGCCAAGGATTTTGCTCAGGTTATGTACGACACTTTTGGTCCTGGGCACGCCAAAGAAAGACCGTTTGGCGATGCTATTGTCAATGGATATGACCTTGATGTCGAGGCGGGCAAAACAGGATACGCTGCCTTTGCCAACGAGTTGAACAGATTGCACAAGGATGTGACATACCCTTACTTCCTCACTGCCGCTCCTCAATGCCCATACCCAGACGCTGCGCTTGGAGAAGTCTTGACAAAAGCCAACATTGACGCTGTTTTCGTTCAATTCTACAATAATCCCTGCAGCCTCGGCGGTGGTGAGTTCAACTTGATGACGAGCTGGAAGAACTATGCAGATTCGATAGCTCTAAACAAGGAAACCCTTTTGTTCATTGGGTTACCAGGAAGTGACACATCTGCGCCTTCTGGCTACGTGGACATCAACACGGTGAAAAAAACAGTGACACCGGATATGGTGGCGTACGAGAATTTCGGCGGCTTCATGCTCTGGGACGCTTCATCTCTGGACGGAAACAAAAATGAGAAAGGGCGGTCCTATGACGAGCAGCTCAAGGACTTTTTAGGTGAGGACAGAACCTGATACTGTGATTGGGTTTATTCTTGCAGTTACAGTATATACTTAGCCTCTTGAAGACTCTCGCCTAATTTGAACAAATAAAATCCTGCCGACTCGTGCGCCCTTGTGGAGAAGATGAGAACAGGAGGGACCGTGTAGGAAATACCAAGAGACGCTTTCTTTGTCTTCCGAGCTCCTGGCTGTGTATCTCTAGCGTACGCTTGAGAGCTTTCTTCAACTCTAAGTAGACAATCCAAATACATTAGTATGAGTTTGGCGAGACGAGGGCTCGCCCATTCTGGATGCAAAAGCTTCTCGTGTGGAGAGGCCAGTAGTCTCTCGAGAGTCTTTGGGTCTTTCAGATTTTTCCTTCGGGGAAAACCGCTCTGTGAATCTAGGACTCAAAAACAAATTGTAGAATCAAAATTGTAGTCTTTTCCTTTGAATCAACACACAAAGGCCCATCATATGCATGGTCTGTTCTAGCAGAGACATGGCCGAGAAACAGAGGAGCACCGGTCGCTGCAAAATGTCCAAAACTTCTGTATTCTTGTAAACTTCGGCCTGCTTCACACACGACAGAAACAAAGGAGAGTGAAAGGGGAATCATCCAGGGCTCAAGCGGAACGGAACTCCCAACTTATGGTTGTTCCGTCTGGCAATACCTTACAGCTCTATCACGTGTATGTAGGACATCCATCCATTGTCGATCTTCACAAAGTCGACACCAGTGAGTCATGGAAAAATCGATGATATCTGGTTTTGATTGATTCTTCTCTGAGCACTTCAATCAGAGTTGAATCGAGCTTTGGAGGCGCCTTGCGCAATAGAATCCAGAAATTTCATCACAATCCATCCGATGAAGGAAGGTGCACAACGCAAATTCTTACGCGGTCGGTGACAGCCACATCCTGAAAGGCAACCAGCACCGGTATACTCACGGTGTCTCCAGGGCCATCAGAGAGACTTCACCTTCCGCTTCCAACACTTTGTAGAGCTTTGATTCTCGTCTCTCATCATACCAACTCCAGTTCCTCAGTTCATAAGGGTGTGCGTGGCAAAAACCCGGGTTGCAACGTACACCTAATAACACCAATAGTGGCATGCCATTGGCAAACAATTTAACGGCATTCCCAGCCAGTATGGGACGATGTGATTCTTCAAGGCAGTTTACGTCACCGACCGTGCGATGTTGCTCTTTTGTGAAGCCAAGCGGTTGAATCAACGCCAGTCCCTATGGCTTCGATCTGCACGTCTGCCAACGCGCCCATCCGACAAGTATATTATGGGAGGAGGTAAAATAAAGGCTAGCTCATCTCTTACGCATCCAAGAACTTCCTTCCCTAGATCCACTTGGACGAATAAAAGGCTATGCAACCCAATCTCGGTCACATTTCAAGTGAGAACCCGTTCCGAAAGTGTTTGGGTCGTTTTAAAATAAACCCAGCTTGCCATAGTGGTAAAATACGGTAATAGAAGTAGAATTCCTAGGCTCGCACTTCTAGAGTCAAGCCAGCTCAGCCGCGTTTTTGCCCCAATACCCAGTATCTCCATCCACACATGCAGAGAGTAGAGTTTCCTGCTTCAACCGCATATGCAGCAGACGTCTAGTGTGCCAGTTCGGACGCATGGAACCCACCTAGTCCACCTGATTTAGACGCATCTAATGCACCATTCACGACTCCATATTTATCAGCGTGTGCTTTCAAGGTTCTGCAATTTCCTCCCCAGTCAAAATTGCAGCGTCGAGGCTCGACGTGGTTGCATTGCTGACGAAATAGATGCCTCGCGATTCTCATCGTGCCAATCGGCAATTGAAGATATTTAGCCGACGAAGGCTGGTTGCAGCGGGGTATCACTTTTCGTCTTCCTAAAGCCCACCCGGGTTCATTGAAAATTTTGTTCTGAGAGTTGACGTTGGCTTCACAGACTTGCCCCGCCTCTCTTAGCTTTGGAAACATATAAAGCTGATTGAAACTACACTCTTGGATCTTTCTCTTATTTTTTCGGTAGATACTCTCAAGAAAAACCAAACAATACTGGGATTCTTGATATCGTTTTCTGGATTTCACCTTTTAGTTTACCAAAGTCTTTTTTTTCGCCTGGCTGAAAGATGTTAGTCAAAGCTTTTTGTTGTCTTGTGGCGCTTCTCGTCACGAGAGTAATGGCCGAACAGACACCCAAGGGAGTGGTTGTTTATTGGGGCCAAAATTCACAAGGTGGTCAGCAGAGATTGAGACACACTTGCGACAGAGACTCTGTGGATATGGTTGCCTTGGCTTTCCTCAACGGCTTCCCCAAATTGGAGCTCAACTTTGCCAACATGTGCTGGCAAACATTCCCCAGTGGATTGCTCCACTGTCCCGACATTGCTGAGGATATCAAGTATTGTCAGAGCAAAGGTAAGAAGGTTGTTCTTTCCTTGGGCGGCGGTGTTGGTCAATATGGCTTTAAGGATGATGACGAGGCCAAGGATTTTGCTCAGGTTATGTACGACACTTTTGGTCCTGGGCACGCCAAAGAAAGACCGTTTGACGATGCTATTGTCAATGGATATGACCTTGACATCGAGTCGGGCAAGACAGGATACACTGCCTTTGCAAATGAATTGAACAGATTGCACAAGGATGTGAAATACCCTTACTACCTCACTGCCGCTCCTCAATGTCCATACCCTGACTATTCCCTCGGAGACATGTTGACGAGCTCAGAGGTCAGTGCAGTTTTCATCCAGTTCTACAACAACTATTGCAGTCTCAGCGGCGGACACTTCAACTTCGAGTCGGACTGGAAGAACTATGCAGAGAAATTGTCGCCTAACAAGGATGTGCTCTTGTACATTGGATTGCCTGGAAGCAGCCTGTCTGCTGGCTCTGGCTACGTGAATATTGACCAGGTTAAGGCCGCTGTCGGGAAGGATATCTTGCAAGATAAGAATTTCGGCGGGTTTATGTTGTGGGATGCTTCATCTCTGGAGGCCAACAAAGACTCACATGGAGTTTCCTTCGACAAACAGCTCAAGAACTTTTTGGACAACTCTGGTTTCGGCTCGTCATCTGCTTCTGGCTCGTCGGCGCCAGGCTCTGGTTCCCCAGGCTCTGGCTCCCCAGTCTCCGGCTCCCCAGTCTCCGGCTCCCCAGTCTCCGGCTCCCCAGTCTCAGGCTCCCCAGACTCCTCTGAGCCAATTCAAATGTCTGGGGCATCAAGCGCCAGTCTGGCTGCTGCTGTTTTGAGCGGTCGCCCCAAGTTCTCCGTGTCCCTGTAAAGGATGAGATTTGCAGACCCAGGTGTGTGTTGTTTTTCTTTTGTTGTTTTTCTTGTTTTTGATGTGAAATGAAATTGTACCGTTGTTTGAGATTGTAGAGATCACCGAATAACCTCGCCGAATCTGCGCTCGACTGTGAGGCCCTGTAAAAGTGTTCGAGCAGAGAAGTTCAAGTAGACGGGCCCCAAAACGCCCCCGGACCAATTTTTGAGCTTGTAATCTTCAGGGCCAGCCACAGCCGGCGCTACTAGCGGCGACACCTGTGCATGGAGCATGGGCACGTCACTCGTATCCATCTGAATCTGCGCCTGTTTTGTCATTGGAAGTGGAGACACTAGCACCATGAAAGTTTTGCATTTATCGATTTTGGAGTTCATGTTGATATGGAATTCTCGAATCCCGGCCAACTCTCGGATGGTGGCCGCCTTGATTTTCAGCTTGTAGTTCTTGCACTGAACCAAAACCACCACGTCTTCCAGGAGATCTACGGCGTTTTTACGTGACGAGAACGGTTTGCACACCAGAAGAAGCGACGACGGCGCCGCCCTCAGAGGCGTGCTGTCTGGCTTTGTGTCGTGGTATTTGGAAAGATTCCACCTGCCAAAAAGGTCTAGGCCGTTATCTCCAGCGCCTCCAGTACGCACCATATTGAAGCAGTCGAGCCGCTGCTCGAGCAAGTGTTTAGCCGTGAGCTCATAGAGTGTGCCCCTGAAAACCGTTCCCTTCAAGGGCGATCCTCTCAGTCTACAGAACTCAAGGTACTCTTGTCGGGACTGGACTTCTTTGAGCGTAGATAGATACCGGCGGAGAACATGCGATCGTAGCATCTCCGCATAGGGCTATGGCGTGGGAAGTGAGAACTATAGAGATGGAGAAGAGAGCAGATGGGGATGGACAGGGCTTGACATCAATGCTCCGCTTGCTTTCTTTCCTTGGTTCTAGACAGGACTCGGGTTCCGGGTCTTCTCGCTAAGCTTCGTGTATCCGACTCGACTCTCTGTGAGGCCATCCAGGTGTTCCGATGCCCAGCCCAAGAATTGTTAAGACGCGCACCACCGCAGCCGTGCACCAGTCGTGCACTTTGGCCGGGAAGAACCCCACGGGTTTGTTCACGAACAGATACAACAGAAAACATTCGACGGACTAAGGGAGAGGCTTCAGACAACTCTTCCAACAGCATCCAAAAACCGGCCCCGCTTTCAGCTCGCCCCATTGTCTCCTTTGTTGTCTCTGTCTCTTCTGGACTGCTCGGCTCAGCGTACCCTAGAAAATGCTATTCTTGGCCTTTCTCTCGTTCTTGTCTCTCGTGGTCCTGCAAGAAATCAGCATTTACACGAGAAACATTCTCACGTCGCAGCAGCGGGATATCTGGACACTCTCCTACGACGCCAGTTCGAGGGAGTCTTCGTTTCGGGCCTTGCCCAGCATTGAAGTTGTCGATGGACAGTTTTCGATCTGTGCACGTGACCTTGACAAGGCAGAGTGCTTTGCCTACCAGGAAAGCGGGCACGACGTGCTTGGAGATCTCGGTGGGGAATTCCAGATTTACGTTGGCGACGACGGAAGCATCCGGAGTCTCTCGTTTGTGCGTGGGGCGCCCTCACGTTTCGGCGCTCGGGTTATAAGCGTGGCCCCGGCCCCAACGCCCAACCTCAGCCCGTTCAACAAGCCCAGAGACCAGCAGCAAATGCAGCAGCCCCAAACAGAAACTCGGAAAGTGGTCAGGAGAAGAATCGTGGAGAATGACCAGGGAGAGAAGATTGAGGTCGAGGAAGAAATCGAGGAAGTAGTCGAGGCCGACAATCGCTCGTGGGTGCAGAAGAACTGGATGTACATTGTGCCACCGTTGGTTCTCTTCTTGATCTTCAGCCCGGAGGATAAGAAGTAGGTGAAGGCTCCGTCTGCTCGCTCCCGACGGTTAAGCCGCGAGCAGTCTCAGACGTTGGTCTACGTGGTGCGGTAGAAAGTGACTACTCGATGCCACACGAAAGCTCGGCTGCTGAGGTCCGCTGTGAGATGTATAAACGAGAGCAAGAGAAACACGGCACAGCGATGTGGCAACTTTGATGGACTTGCCGAGCACGCGTTTTATGAGCGCTCTGTTCTGTCCAAACGCTGCCGCGGCCCGGTGTGTCGTTTTACTGGCCAGGGCGTAGTCGTTCCCCTGCGCCGTGGCCGTGCTCAGCGGTGTCCCGTGAGTTTTCTCGCACGATTGGACAGGAGTGTTTTGAAAACTGGAGAGGTGACGATTTTCTCAAAGCAGGAAGGCGGAGCCAGCTCACGAATCGGATCCGAGACGAACTGCACTCGAGCCTTTTCAGATGTCCAGTTTCCCCGTGCCCCTGCTGTCTTACCGCCTACCTCTCCTGTTGTCTTACTGTCCTCCTCTCCCGTCGTATGCACGCCCCAGGCTCGGCAAACACGGGAAAGGCCAACCTGCGTCTAGTCAAATACACCAGCAGATACTCCAGTCTTTTCCAAAACATCCCCAAGACGCGTAAGTTGATAAATAGACAAGAGCGCCGCACACCACGCTGTGAACCGGCTTCGGGTGCTGGGCAGAGCTGTCTCCAGTGCTACCGTTCTCCAGTGTGCAGGAGACTCAGAATCTTCAGAGCCTCGAGGACACGAAAAAAGCGTCCTCCATGTGACTATATGCAGGCAGCCTATCAGCGACGGATGATTCTCATTTACTAAATACGCATGGCCCACAGGCCCTGAGACCAAGAGAATAATTTTTTACGGTGTTATATAGCGCAGTCTTTTCCCGAGCCTAGTGAACAACACACCACCAAAGCGACGCCAGCAAATAAAGAAAACGGACGCAAATCACCAGGATCCACTCCCACTCCATTTGCACGGCCCTTGATTTTCTTTTGGTTTTTTGCTTCCCTTCACCGTCCTTGATTCTCAACTACTTGGTGATCCGTCGATCCTGCGAAACCCGTGTTCGTAATCAGCAGTTGTCTTTTTCCTTCCCGACAGATTCCGCCTTTCGCTGTTCTGCTTCTGAACCTGTGCTTTGAACACGAAGCCCAGCTTTCATCCAGCAAGGAAACCCATAAAAACAGCCACACACATTCGTTCGCAACAGAAGAATGTTATCCAGATCATTGAGATTGGCCCAGCCACTGGCTCGGAGACTCTTGAGTTCGTCCCTTAGAACTTTCAACGAGGTGCAGGTCATCGTGGACGGGAAAACCGTGCTGATAGAGGCCGGTTCTTCCATCATCCAGGCCGCCGACAAGGCTGGCGTGGTCATTCCACGTTACTGCTACCATGACAAATTGGCCATTGCCGGAAACTGTCGTATGTGTCTCGTGGATGTAGAAAGAATGCCCAAGTTGATTGCCTCGTGTGCCATGCCCGTGCAGAATGGAATGGTCGTTCACACGGACAGTGAAAGAGTGCACAAGGCCAGAGAAGGCGTCACGGAAATGCTCTTGGAAAACCATCCTTTGGACTGCCCTGTTTGTGACCAAGGTGGAGAATGTGACTTGCAGGAACAATCCAACAGATACGGGTCCGACAGGGGCAGATTCTCTGAGGTTATGGGTAAGAGAGCTGTTGAAAACAAGGCCATTGGACCTTTGGTCAAGACCTCTATGAACAGATGTATTCACTGCACGAGATGTGTCAGATTCATGAACGACGTTGCCGGTGCCCCTGAATTGGGAACCGCCGGCAGAGGTAACGACATGCAGATTGGTACTTACATCGAGAGAAATATCAACTCTGAGATGTCCGGGAACATCATTGACTTGTGCCCAGTCGGTGCCTTGACATCCAAGCCTTATGCCTTTAAAGCCAGGCCTTGGGAGTTGAAAAGAACAGAGACCATCGATGTTATGGACGCCGTTGGGTCTAACATTAGGGTTGATGCTAGAGGCATTGAAGTCATGAGGGTATTGCCGAGGTTGAATGACGATGTCAACGAAGAATGGATCTCCGATAAATCCAGATTTGCATGCGACGGATTGAGGACCCAGAGATTGACTGTTCCTTTGCTCAAAAACGGAGACGAGTTTAAAATCGGCACCTGGGATGAGGCCTTGTCCGTCATCACTGCTGCGTTCAAAAAACTCTCACCAAAGGGCGACGAGTTCAAGGCTGTGGCCGGTGCTTTGGCCGACGCTGAGTCTATGGTCGCTTTGAAAGATTTGGCCAACAGATTGGGCTCGGAAAACACCACCACTGACGTTGCTCAAGCCACAGATGCCCATGGTGTTGACGTCAGATCTAATTACATCTTTAACTCCACGATTGACGGAATTGAAGATGCTGACCATATCTTGCTCGTTGGTACAAACCCAAGACACGAAGCCGCTGTCTTAAACTCGAGAATCAGAAAAGTCTGGTTGAGATCCGAGTTGCACATTGCTCATGTGGGTCAGGACTTCGACTCGACTTTCGATTTCGAGAAATTGGGCTCCAACGCCAAGGATTTGAAGTCGGCATTGGCTGGTGCTTACGGTAAGAGATTGTCCACTGCCAAGAACCCATTGATCATCGTCGGCTCTGGTGTGGCTCAGTCTGAAGATGCTAATGCCATCTATCAAACTGTAGCAGACTTTGCCTCAAAGAACAAGAACTTTAACAATGAAGGTTGGAACGGTGTTAACTTATTGCACCGTGAGGCCGCTCGTGCTGGTGCTTTGGACCTCGGATTCCAGACGCTCTCAGACTCCAAGACCACAGCTAAATTCGTTTATTTGCTTGGTGCCGACGAGATTCGTAAAGGTGACATTCCAAGGGATGCATTCGTTGTTTACCAAGGTCACCATGGTGATCTAGGCGCATCCATGGCCGACGTGATCTTGCCTGGAACTGCCTACACTGAAAAGTCCGCTACATATATTAACACCGAGGGTAGGACACAAGTCACGAGCGCTGCCACGAACGCTCCTGGCGCGGCTAGAGAAGACTGGAAGATTGTCAGAGTGTTGTCTGAATACTTAGGAGAAACGTTGCCATACGACGACTTGTATGGTGTCAGAGAAAGATTGGGAGAAATCGCCCCACATTTCGTAAGACACGACATTGTTGAACCCGTGAGTGAAGAGGTTGCCAATATCGGACTCAAAGACATTGTCCACAGACACCAAAACGTCAAGGTTCTGGGTGTTGCCTTAAAGAACCCAATTGACAACTTCTACTTCACAGATGTCATCTCTAGGTCATCTCCAACAATGGCTAAGTGCGTGACATCGCTCGGAGCCAAGATCGATAAGATCAAGGACCCCAAGCCCGAGGTCAGCATTGCCTAAAGAGACAGTCACCCCCTATATTGCATGTGTGGACTAGACACACCCAACCCATTTATCTATAATTTGAGCCACATTGATTATGGCTTGTATTTTACCGGGCCCAAATGGCCTTCATCTTAGCATTCTGCCGAGAGAGAAAAAAAATCAATAAACGAAGAAATTTAGAGCCGTGAAAATGTTGTATCGTTGATGAATTGAGGACTCGTAGAGGCCAAGGCGGGATAAACTGCATGGGTGAAGCCTTGTTTGACGAAACAGCAATAGCTCAAAACTCGGCTCCCTGCACCTTTGATTTGCTGTATCAGGATCTGCTCTTTCACTTGTTTTTTTTTTTCATTCTTTGAGTTCGTATGCTGATTTTTGTTCTCCACGTTTCACTGAGATCTGGAATCGATCAGTCACTATGTGCATTCCTCGGAGATG
This sequence comes from Metschnikowia anglica, assembly GCA_030573055.1. Lineage (NCBI taxonomy): Eukaryota > Fungi > Ascomycota > Pichiomycetes > Serinales > Metschnikowiaceae > Metschnikowia > Metschnikowia anglica. Next base: position 115,996 of record JAJMCP010000008.1, read on the forward strand.
CCCGTGGCGGCCTTTTCACAATTGTGACACAAACGACACCATATCAGAAGGTCTGTGGAAGACAATCGGCCTTTTCCCGACCCTAGTCACCAGTACACTCGAAGTCCTTCAGCGCATAGGAGACGTTTCGAAGGTTACGACGCGTCGAGAAAGAGAGAAATAGACGTTGGTACCGGCAGGTGGAGACCAGAAGCTCACCAGGTGCTGCAAAAAAAGAGCACCAGCCCAAGTGCTGGCCCAAACACTAGGTTCTCCCAGCACACAAGACTGGTGTATGAAGCGCGACAACTCGGGCGAGTTTGCCCAGCGTTGGAGGGTCGCTCGTGCGTGTGCTCGCTGTCACAGGCTCAAGAGCAAGTGCGTTTACGAGGACCCAGCTCACGACACGTGTAAGAAATGTTTTGCGCTAGGCATCTCGTGCTCCGTCGAGGAAGACCCCACTGCACGGAGTGCCAAGCGGCGTCCCTTGATGAAGCTACCAACAAGGACACCTGAGCAGATCTTGCTGAAAGTGGAGCTGCTCTTGGCTACCGCAGAAAAGGAGTTTGCGAGGATGCCCGAGCTTGAGTCTGGGCTGAATGCTTTGGTAAGCAGTTTGCCCGGCGAAGACGCGTTTCGAGCTGCCGCCCTGGCGATATCAAAGCTGGCTCTGCGGATCCAGCGACAAAGTGGGCTTTTCAAGGCGGCAATAGGGGACTTGCGAAGGAGCAAGGGAGGCCCCGAGGGCGAACACTTGTGGAAGAGCTCAGTTGAAGAGCTGGAACAACACTCCACCAACGAGCAAGATCGATGGACCAAACCCCGGAGTCTGGCGGGCGCAAACTACAAGACTGAAGACTCCTCGAAAACAGTGGAAAGGTTTTGTTATTTCCGAAACGAGAATGGACCGGATGGCTTCACGTCGCCAGATTCAAACGCGGACAATCCCGCATCGCTCGCAGATACTTGTGCCTTGTCTCTGCCGTCAAAGTCACCAACTGACTTTCTTTTCTCTCTCATACACGAAAAAGAAGCTCGTGCCAGGTACGCCTTCTACCATGAACGAATGGCAGTTTATTTCCTGGTCCTTTCGCTTCCGAGGACCCTTCAAAGCTTCCCACGTGCTATAAAATTGTGTCCTTTGCTTGTATTGACATGCATCTATGTTACGACAACTTGCCATCGTAACCTCTCGGGGAAACAAGAGAACAGGAAGTTGAGCGAGAATCTCAAAAAATATTTGGACCGCGCCTTGGCACAAACTATCTACGTCGAGGCTACAAACCTATCATACCACATTGTGTTTTCGTGCATGATTTTGTCTCTCTGGGGAGTTCCTCCCTCACGCGTGCACCAGTTCAAAAATCAAATGGACTTAATCACGGCGTATAGCGTTTCCGTGTGTATAGACGCGGGGAATGTTTCCATGAGCAATACCTCTGCTGTTCTTGAAGACGATTCCTCTGAGCGGAATAACTTGCGGTCGTTTTTGGCCGTCTACTGCTGTTGTGGGTCGCTTAATTTTGCGTTGCCCCGCTTCAATTTCGCCGCGTGGTCGCCGAAACATGACATGGCATTGAAAGTCCTCTCTCAATTCCTGTCCGAAACGTTACCCTCGGAAAGCGATAACTTCTTGTGCTTTTTCTCAAAGGTAATTCGTGTGGGGAAACAACTCTCTGACTTTTTATCTGAAAGCGGGGTTTTCATGAATCTTTTGACATCTGAAGAAGATCGAGGAGGTCTCGCTGGCCTAGACCCCTCGAGCCCACGAGCCCATTCGTTGCAATTCAAGAAGCTTGTTGCAGATTTGACAGTTTACGAAACAAACTTGACAAACACCGTAAACGAAAGTGGTATTTTCAATGAAAATGGACTGCCGAGAGTGTCTCCAGGTGAGAGATTTTGTTTACTTCTGACTTACTATCATCTTATAATGATGATTCATGATAATTTGGTCAGCTGGTGCATTTACAATTTGACTACCGACTCAGAGGTACAAGCGCAAGAGAAATTTTTTCCTGAATTTGATAGAAAATTGATTGTGCAACACATACTCAGATTTGGAGAAGTATGTGAGAAGATACTTGACTGCTTTATCGAACTCAACACTGGTGAGGTCACTGAGTATCCAACGTTCCTCTACTATCGAGCGCTAGCTGCACTAATCTCGTTGATCAGGCTACTGATTTTGGTGAAATCTGATATTCTGCAAATGTTCTTTGCGGAGATACATTTTGTGAAATTTAGATTGCGCGTTCTTTACGACGAAGTGCTGAGCATTGTCGAGACTTCCAGAGTGAAATCTGATCTGAGAATATGCGAGAGGTTCTCGAATGTTTTGGTGAAAATCGGTCACTGGGTTCAGGTTGTGGAAACCAACGAGCCACATCGACCCACTCACCAAAATGGAGACGTTGATTTTCTCAAACTCACCGACATGAGTAAAGGCCAGGAAGTTGAAAAGTTTGCAGCTCCGCAAATTTTCAGGGGTGACAACAGCAAAGTCACGCAAATGGGTTTTGCCTTGAATAGCACTACTGACAACAAATCGCCCACGAGAACAGTCCCTAACAATCCTAACATGATGGCAGATCCGCTAACTTCAGGAGTTTCAAATTTCTCAATCCAGGAAATGTTCAAGGAAATAGATGAGGACATTACACGCTATTTGAATCCGTTTGACTCCTTAGACCCAAACTTTTCTATTACCTTCGACTAGTGGTATTCTGAGGTACATCCAGAGCATTAATATCACATAGTAAATTATATTGTGAAAATGGTTTTCATGCAAGTTGAAGGTACACAAGTGGTTCCACCTCTGCTAGACTCAGAGTTTAAACTCAGAATCTAAACTCAGAATCTAAACTCTTCGGCATCGCTAACGTCAGGTATCGGTTTCGTCGCTTGTGCTTTGTTGGTGGTTTTCTCCTCACTTTCCTCAAGCTCGAATCTTTGCCTCCCGCCCACGAGTGTATTCGTAGGCTCAGCAGACTTTTCCTTGAGAATTTTGTAAAGTGTTCCCTGACTTTCTGTGGCTTTTGTGGAAGAAGAAGCTGCCTTGATTTTCGAATACTCTGCGATTTCAACCTTTTCTGGCTGGTCTTCATTAGATGCCAGAGCGGAACGTGATTCTGTAGAACCACCAGCAATTGCTTCAGGGTAGGGCTCTTTAGACGGTTCTGTGAAACCGGTTTCCTCCTCAGATTCCAGTTCTTCCAGTTCTTCCAGCGCGGCCTCAGACTCCTCACCATCTTCCAAATTTCCCCACGTGTTCCCCAGCAAATCTAGCGGAGGGCCTTTCTCTCCGTACTGAATTTGATATCCCAGATTGGTGTACTCAGCATCTAGTCCAGGAATGATCAAATTCAAATATGAGGGCGGTTTCCCCAACTCTTGCATGACTGTGATCCAAGGAGGTACAGCATTTTCGTTCTCTGACATGCCCACTGCCAACCTTAGGGCCTTTGAGATCTTGCCTGGCCTCATGCGTGCCACGTCGTGCCTGTGTTGGTCGGCTTTCTCTCTTCCCTCGCTATAAACCTCGCCAAACGCTAGCAAACGTGGCTTTGTCTGATGCTTGAAGAATGCGTCGTGGAGCTTCTGGTAATCGATATCTAGCTTGCCCATTTTCGGCTGTACCCTGTCACGTTGCAGTTTTTTCAACGACTCCGGATCGTGGTTCCTCATTTCAGAAATTCCAGTGTTTTCGATGAATTTCGGAAGCGCAAACGGCGGCCGCTCTACGCCTCGCTTTGAGGAAAGATATTCCTTCTTCTGCTGCCAGTGCAGCGGAACATCGACGTGATTCAACGAGGTTTTCAAGTGAACGACCATGAACGGGTCCGGAGCGTCAGCATCGTACCATTCGACGGCCTGCGGCTTGTTTGTTGATGCTTTCAAAACGGAGATGGGAATTTTCTCCCGGCGTCGTTTCTGTCTCTTGGAGATCGGGGCAACATTCTCTTCAGAGTCGCTCTCGCCAGAAGAATCTGAGTCTGATGAGACAGAATCTGCACCAGAATATACCGTGACCTGTTGATGATCTTTATTTTCCAGCTCAAATTTATGGAACACATCGGAATACTGTGAGAAAAGAGCCGTATCACTTTCCGGTCGAGTTGGCTCCGTTGATGAGGGAGAGGGGTCTTTAAGTTTGGAAAAAATGTCCATGACTTGAGCTTTGTGGGATTCGGCTTCATCCCCTTTTTCCACTTTTTCCACTTTTTCCTTCTCCTTGGGCGTTTCGATTCTGAAAAATCCCTTGGAAGAAGGCTCTTCCTTGGCTGGTTCAGTCAGTGAAGAGCAGTGGCCTGTGTCATTGGCTGCATCCTTGGCAGTCTCCTTGACTGTCTTCTTTGGTGTATCTTTGACATCGACGCTTGAAGATTTTTCAGCATCAGAATGGCTTTCGGATTTCAATGGTGAGTGTAGTCGAGGCAGTGGCTGGCCTTTGCGAGCAGTTTCGTCCCCTTCCAGTTCCTGGTGTGAGTTTGATTTCTGGGAGTCCACATTATCGGTATCTGATTCTTTGTCATTTGCATTTTCGTCGGCACCAGAAGATCTGACCTCCCCCAGTTTCTCATTGCCGTCACGCCCGGTGTTGGAAATCTCAAGAGAGTTGGAGCTGGATCGGCCTAGCCCAGTGTCGCCTGGCCCTGGCCCTGACCCCAGACCTGGGCTGGAAGTCTTCTCACCATCATGTTTGCCCTCGTAGACCTCTGTAGGTTTTTCTCCCAGAGCCGCGAGCTTTCGTAGTTTCAGCCGTTCTCTTCTGATCTGGTTCTTTGATCGTTTTTGTCCCATTCTTTTTCAGCTGGTGAACTATTGTCAATCTGTTATTTTGGGTGCGAAGAGCTCTCTTCGATCTGTGAGAATGAGCGCATCTATCTGTGAAGGTCTGGGGCGATCTTCAGCGAGATGTGAGAGCATCAAGTCCCATGGACAATCGCAATCGGTGGTGTCACTGAGACCAATTTGGTGAGACGTCCGTTGCCGGAATGCAAGTAGGGTGAGCGGGATGTTTTCGATTTTTCCCAAACGTTGTATATACGTTTGTTGGCTGGCGTATAAATATCTACACATAATTTGGAGCATCGTGCCCGGTGAGGCTGGAGAGGCCCCGGACTCGCAGTTTGGAAGTGCACGCACCTATGTAGGCCACAACGTGGGTAATAGACAAAGAACATAAGCTGGCATTTGGAACTCCAGGAATCTAGCAGGAGGTCGTAAAAGACAGTCAAAACCACGAGAGTGATTCCGGACGAATTTTCCTAGTTTCATTCGGTGCACATCCCTGCGAAACTGAGAGGGATTCCAGCACGAATGGTGCGGCCCGTCTATCGAGGACAGCCAGGCAAGATCCACGTAGACCCCATGAATCGCTGCCCGGAGATTGCGTGCAAACAAAAACAAAATATTAAGGGAAAGCTTCTTTTCTCTTGATCGTTCAACTCTATGATTTTTGATCGGAAGGCTGAAAAGCCCGGTCTGGTCAATCTCGGCAAACCTTTCTGTCGGTAAATCATAGAGTTTTGGTGCGAGCCAGTTGTGCGACGAGTGCCACAAGAGACTATGCTATCCGTGTCGCAGTACTAATATTCACGCAATGATTCTCCATTTGAGGGGATTTAGATCTAGTAATCCTGAGTGGAACGAGGGGTTTTCACAGGTAAAGGGCGGGAAAGCCTTATTGACCCTGGGCTAGGCAGATCGCCAATATTCGACGCCGCATTGGCAAATCACGGTTTTGAGGTCTCCAATGAGGAAAACGAGCCGCTTCCACTGCGGGCCGAGGCCCGAGTTTAGCCTTGAACAATCGAACCCCCACTACATGGGCCCGTGACAAGAACACAGGGTGAGCCCCGCAGTTTGCTCAATGAGCCACCTTTGAAAGAAGCTCGTCGACCAGATCGGACATCTTGGAAAGTCGTGCCGCCAAAGACTTCTCGTCTTGCTCCACAGAAGCAGTCAACTCGTGAAGCTTTGCCTCGAGCGATTGTGCCACCTGAAGCGCCGTGTGTTTTTTCGGCTCGTCGGGCTTCGCTGCATCAGACTGTGCGTCCATGAATTCGCCGTCGGTCAACGCGGGTGTTTTGAGCCCATCGACTTGGACTTCGGTCATTGCGGCAGTGCTTGAGGTCAAAGGAAGGAAGCTCCGGCTTTCCTAGTTTCCAAGCCGGGAATTCCCTGGAATTTGGGGGGAAGATGAAGCTGCTGACAGAAAAGACTCGAGCTCGATCTCGTAAGAAGATGTAAACAAACGAATGACGGTTTTGCCGGGGCTCTGGGTGTCGCTTTTCTGGTGTGGAGGAAGTACCCGGAGCTGATTTTGGCAGGTGCGACAGAGGCCGCGGTGAGAGGCCCCGTAAGCACCAGCCGTGCGGTCGCAGCGTGCTTGGGATCGGAGTGGGACAAAGAAAAAGGAACCAATTGTGTTTCTGATCCTTCTTTATTCGAGGCCCGGCTGTGCGGGCAGCTCGTGGCAAAGAAATATGAGGCTCAAAGTCATGGTTGAGTCCAGCAACTTCACTCTGCATTCTTGTTCATGTCTTTACGGTGGTACTCACTTAAGCTGCGAAATGAGCACGGCGTGCGGAAAACCGTAAACTGGGGGCCCCAACGTGACTGTGCAATTCCGGATTCAGCCCATCAAAAAACGAAAAGCGCACGGCTTCGAAACTCAAGCCGAGAGAGACCAAAGAGGAACACGAACCGAACTTCTAGAGCCCACCGGCCTGCAGCTCACGTAAGAATTCCGGCTGATCGGCGACATCTGGTGTCGCCCGACCTCGCGCAGGACACCGTGTCCTAAGGCAGTGGCCTTACCTAAAGCACGGGGAAGGCTAGGAGCAGAAAGAAATGCCTGGGCAAAGCACTCTGCCGGGGAGACTTGGAAAAAGCACGCAAGACTTTTGGCAAGTTCTGTGCCTCTGTCTGGGCTTTTAGTGTGCCAGTCTCCCTGCCAGCGAGCCTGCAACGGACGGGGCCGCAGCATGTCCCGCACTAGCTCAGTGAAGGTCCGCACCAGTAGCGAACGAATCGACTATCATATCGTGGTCTGCCATATTTGAAAATAAGAACGTAGCGCTTTTTGGAGGTGGTGGTGGTCTTTTTCTCCCAAGAAAAACAGGTTTTCACAAAATCTACTAGCTACACGGACACTAACACGGAGCCAGAGCCCAAGTATGGGTCCCCATCCTGCCAGGGCCGGAACCAAATGCGCGAGGGCGGATCAGGGCCCTCTCACAAGAAGAAACATATCTACTCTTATCATCGATCAGCTGCGGCCCAATCCTGCCCCACAGAATTTTTGCCAAATAACACCTACCGTGATACTCATCCCCACACAAACTGCTTTGGAGCAGCTGAATCTCAAACTTGCCAAACAGAAAGGAAAAGAAAATCGGACGTTTAGTTCTTGACCATGAAGATCGCGCTGCTGCTTCTTGGCTTAGGGCTAGCTGTCCCTTACGTGACCGGACTATCTGACAGTTCCACGCCATTCAACTTGAAATTGTACGACTCTCTTATCCCGCAAAGGCTAGCCAATGAGCTATTGCTGTCGCCAAATGGCAAAAACGCCTCCGAAAAGTCCTACGAGCTTTTACACATTGGCACACAAGCGGGCTCGACACCAGGCGATACGGATGACCAGTATCTCTGTGAGATTCACCCAGCACTGATAGTTGAGCCCCCGGAGAAGACCGAAAGCCACATTGAGCCCGAGAAAGAGTCAAATACAGCAATACTACGGAAGGCGATGTCGCTCATTCATAAAACTTTCCCTCCTAATGTTTGCTTATGGGCATACGATCTTCGTGGCATGTACTGGACGTATGCGCTATGCAGCGCCGACAAAATCATCCAGTATCACGAAGGAGCTCCCCCCGAAGAAAGACAAACAAAGCACATGCCGCAACAACCAAGCGCTGTCTTCGTTTTGGGCCGTTTCACAAAGGCCTCAGCGAAAGAAGTGCTGTTTGAAAATCAGGCCTCCGAATCTCAATATAACGCATACTTGAAAGACGCCGAAAGAACCGTCACACTTCTCGATGAGAAAACTTTGCCCTTTAGCCATTTCTCGGCGCAAAAAGCTGTGCTGCAGATCGTTACCGATGGCTCAGTGTGTGACATGACGCTCCAGCCACGAACAATTGAGGTCGTGTATAAATGCGATAGTAACGGCGGCTTGAGCCCCTATATCATCGATGTCTTGGAAATCAAGACCTGTCACTATAAGATGTTTGTGCACGTGCCGAAGTTGTGCAAATATGCGCCCTTTTCTCCCAACAAAAACACCCAGGATTCAGTTGTGGATATACAATGCCAGAGAGTGAGGAAGTCTTCTGTTGAATCATTAGAGGAAAGTCAAAAACACCCGGATGAGGAAGGACCCTTTGGGTCTCGCTCATCAGCTATGGAGACTTTTATCGACTATACAAAAAACACTGAATTGAGAGATCACCCAAAGTTCCCCGTGCGTGCTGATAATCGTATTGACATCGCTGACCATGTTATTGTGGCTTTGGGCCGAGGCTTCTATTTTGCCAGAAGCAAAAGAGATTTTCAAACTTCCAGCTCCTTTTTTAACACCCGTAACGTTGCGCTCTTCAGCGGATTCTACTCCTCACTAAAAGACTTGAATACGCAATTTGCCAAGACCATATTCAATTGTGTGGGGCATTCGCTCTTGGCGCCAGGACTACCGGGGCCAGAGCCCCAAACTCTACTATGGCTGCATTCCTTTCTCATGTGGTTCGAAATTTACGATTTCAAGGGCGATTTTTTGGCCCTCACACGTATCGAGCATGATGCCTCAAGTAAGGAGCAAATCTTGAAAGCACAGCTTTTGGATCCGGTGACGCTTCTTGACGTTGAGGGTGATATACCGCAAATGGTGAAATTTGAGCGCCCAGACTTTCAGGCGCCATATGAAATGTGGAATTTCGAAGCCTTCTCTAAGGAAGGTGCACCTTTACCAAAAAGACGAGATTTGCCGGATGAAGTGCCTAAGAAACTCCGCAAGGATGGAGACGAGTTGAGACCCATCATGGCATATAATCATGGGCTTTTAGAGAATTCACGTGTGAAGATGGAACTCATCGACCAAAAAACTGGAAGAGTCTTGAAGGGCCGTTACACAGATGACGATCAATATGTTTTCGAAATCCACGCAGTAAACGGACACAAGCAGGAGTTTGCTGTCAAGCCTATGAACGCGGACCAGGACTTCATGGGGTTCACAGTGAAGGTAAACTCAGCCAACACCTCGAAAGACGAGGATAGTGCTTATTCCACAGAGGAAATATTGGGCGATAGTGACAGTCAGTCAGATGTAGAAAATGAGGATGATGAAGAGACAATTTCAGATATTCCTGCTGAGCAGCGAGCTGGTGAGTTAGGAAATGTTGCAAATGAAGTTGGCGTGACAGAAAACCAGTATTCAAACAAGTTCTTTGGCCGTGAAAAAGAAAAAACTACAAGTGATGACAACGAGAATCCATTCTCCGAAGCTGAAGCGTTACGTGACGAAACTCCCGTGGATGATTTCAGCGGCCAGTTTTCAGAAGAGTTGACGTTGGAACATCAAATTGATGAGCTTTGAGCATTCGTGCGGCGCACTTAAGTGATAGCAATTGTTGCTGCAGGGGCCGGACTCCGCCATTTAAGATCGAATTTTGAGGTCAGACATCGATTCTAGCAATTCGCAAGATGGCGGCATTGGCCAAAAAGCTTTTTTTCTTTTATAGAAAGAGTTTGTTCAACTTCTTTTGACTTGGTGGTGTTCGAGCCGGAGCGTGCTGAGGTGTGCGCGGAGAGACTTTGCCACCTCGCACTGCAGCGTATATCTCAACCTGGCTAGAAAAATTCAGAGAAATTTTACTAGCTCACTTACGGCAAAGGTAGAGATAGCTAGCATCACCTGATCTGATAACATTGCTTACATTGAATCCCAACTAGAAAGTACACACAGAGCCTGGGTTTGGATTTTTGACTGAAGACTGGAAAAAGAAAGAAAAAACAAAAAAAGAGAAAGAAGCACAATTACCGAATTTCCGTCTATTTTTTCATACTGAATATGGTGCTTTTATCAAGATCGGTGCCGTCTTTGCTTCCCACATACAAAGTCGCTCGCAGGGTGACGACACACAGAAATATATCGTTCTTGAAGAAATTGCTTCTGTTGGACAGCAAGGATAGTGAGGACGCCGAGAGGAAGGTGTATTACTGGGATGAATCTCCTTTCGAGGATATCAGGACGCGAGCAGCGTTCATCCGAGCTCGGGCCAAGTGCCCCGTCACGCAGAAGCCAGTGAACTATGTATGTCCTCATTCAGGTATTCCTACACACCATGACGAGGAGGCATGGAGGAACGATACCGAGTACCACGAGAAAAAGAAGTATGAGTTGTTGAAGAAAGTCAATCTTTATGAACACGACTTGCGCTCAGGGCGGAAGTTCAACGAGTTTATCTTCCCCGGACCAGTAGAGCGAGACGTCACGACGTCCTTGGCATCCTGGGATGCCTTTTTCTACACGAGAGACTTCAATCCGATGAATACCGAGTTCAACTTGGCCGCTGCCACGAAAGTTTTGACCTATCCAACCACAATTGCCTCGTTATTGCATAAATTCACTCCCTACGCATTGGAGCCTAAGGGCCCACTCACAATTGAAGGGTTGCGGTCGATGTCCGCGTTGAGATATTCTTTGTACTCGCCTTCCAAGAGCAAGGATGCCGAGGCGATGTTCAAAGACCGTGCCATGCGTATTTTCATCGTGGGGGCTCGTATGGAGGCCATGCTCCCAGGATACGTTTGGAAGCAGTTTGGATATCTTTTTCCCGACACCAAGTTTGAAATCCACTTGATTGGCCCACATTCGCATTTTGATGGTGAATTGAAGCAGTTCACTGCTACTGATAAACCCCATGGCAGGCCGCTTGTCACACAATATGACGAGCAAATTACCATTCATCACCACACAAAGTATTTCCACGAGGTCTACAACACTGGAGACTTATTCCCCTTCGACCCATACTTAGACGTGTTTTTCATCTTCCATCCAGGTTTCAGAACCGCAGACGAGATCCATTGGGATAAGTCTTTGAAAGGTTTGCTTGACTCCAAGTGCGCAGTCTTTGTCACTGGTTATCACGGAAAGGATTTGAGGCGGGAATTGAACTGGGTTGAGGAGCACCCTTTGTTCGAGGAGACAGACATCTTGATGAACCCAGGCCCAAATATTTTTGGCTCCACTAAGTTGGACTTGGTGGACTCGAACCCCACAGAAACCTTCCAGGCAAATAGCGAGGTCTTTGCATTCAGAGGTAAGAGGTACCATGCAATCAAGGCCTAAACAGACTTGTACATACGTAAAGATAAAATAGAAAGCGTTTTTTTTTCTCAGGAATATGGGCATTCGTTCCGCCTGGTCAAGTGGAAGTATACTACGACTCGATTCAAAGGGCAACGAAGGCACACATTTTCAGACAATGTATCGAGCAAAAAAGTTCCTTATCCTTTATTTCAAAGGACGGTTCTACAGAGACTCAAATAACAAAACGTTGATCCGGATCGTTAGAAGAACCTCAAGGCCCATCGCCCCATTTGGCAGAGCATACAGCTCTCAGTCTGCGCCTGATTGAGCCTCCTTCCAGTAGTATTCGCATAGTGAAGTCCAAGACAATGCACGCTGTAAATGTCATTGCGAGGTATAATGATTCATCTGCACAAGACCTCAATTCCCTCTTTCCATGCTCTCTTGCTCATCTTTCCGTCAACCCATCAATTATTTGAGGAGGGCTTGTGTGTTTTCGATTCCAGAATGCTGTCTGTTTTTCATGATGGGAAGCAAAAAGGACACTTTCAAACAAATGATGGAGCCAGGTTTTATCCTGAAGCTCTGTAGACACATCTGCATGTCTCACATCAGGCTGCGGTATACGGATCAGTTGTTGACCAGAAAACTGACGAGCTTTTACTTTTGAGGAGCTCAGATTTAAACCGCAGTCATTTGGAGTTCTCATGCAGACGCTATAGGCACGATTGTGTCGAGCTTAAGGTGAGTTTTCTAAGTTTGGTTGACTGCAGCATGCGGTACACGAGGACCAAAATATCAGGGCTTTGTTTGCATCAGCTCTCCAGCGCACACATTGGTCCCTTTTCAATACGGAATACCGACAAGCAGCAAAACCTTCTTTTCCAAAAGCCACAGTGTATGTCTAGTCTCCAAAGCTTGGTATTCCCGAAAAAGCTCAGCTAGCTACCTCGTGTCTGTCACTCGCACATTCCTGTTCAGCCACACCATCAACCGTGCGTGTGTATATATCGAGGCACCGATCTAGCCAAGTACCTGAAATGAACCTTCGTCTCATGGGCAAGGGATAATCCCTCTAGTTAACGAGAGCCCCACTTCAAAGGATTCCATCGAGAGCTTCTGGTGGTTGGAGTGTTTGCTGTTTGTCTCTGGATTCCCAGTGCCCCCGAATGAATGAAGCGCATACATAATGATATCCACGAGTCTTGGAAGGGGTGCAAGAGCCGCCTCTTGCTGGCAGCCCATTTTTGGACTACAGAAAGCGGGCCTATCGCGCTCCTTTCCAAACTCCTTTACACCGCTTCTCTTCCCCGGCTCAGACAACGATAAGGCTCTGACACCCAAGACATTCTATTGAGCGCCCTAAGTCACGGTAGAATGCTTTCAGCCACTATCGATAGGTTTCGACTATTGAAATGTGGTTTACACCGAGATTGGGTTCTGCAACTATGGACCTCTCAGTTCGCAAAAGCTACAAGTGCCACAAATGCCACTGTGCTCTCCGAAGTTGAGAATGGGATAAAGACTGGAGGGCAACTGCTCACGGGGGAAGAGTCTACTTGTGTTTTTCGTCAAATTTGACCGCCTGGCTTTCTTCCTTCTCAAGATTCCTCTGGCGCAGCTGCCGATACCAACGCCACAAAGACGGCTTCAGCAACCACCGAGAAAGGTGGGGGAGGTTTCCACCTACGGCAAGACCCAAGATCAGAGACATGTGATTTGCTCTTTCTCAAAAGGAAACCACACTCAAGCAGTGTAGAGCGCACTCAAAATTGCGCGAGCGTCCCAAATACTGCCAGAACGCGAGGCCAAGGCCGAAGCCAGAACTTCAAATTTGGCACAAGCTTCTATCCGGTAGGCGGCTCTGCAGACACCACTAAGGTAGCAGCTACAAACAACCCCGACCGAAAAAGTGTTGCACATCTTGCCAAAGCCAAAAACCAAGCTCTGGCTTCAGCCAGGGGCAGAAAGATTGGCCCAGAAGAGGCGCAGAGCCAGGGGCGGGGACCGGACAACGAGGTTCAGAACAGGGCCTGGACCCATCTCGAGTGCGCACGGCAGATTCTGCGTCCTCTCTGGAAAGGGAAGTGGGCCGAGACACAGTTTTGGCATACGCTGAGTGTGCTAAGTGTTCGCAAGGCTTGTAGAAACGCCCTAGGCAGGGGAGTAAGACGCCCGGGAGCACTCAAGGCACGAGGCATCACCTGGGAGCAGAAGCGGGAGCTACGCGGCGACTGGAACTTTGTCTGCTGAGAGGTGGCCGGCTGATGGGGCGACGCCACTGTCAAAGTCGGAGACCGTGCTGACTGCCCGGCCTGCTACCACTGCCGGAAGAATTTGAGAAGCGAGCGCATCAGACATGGCCACACAGGGAAACTCACGAACACCCTCAGCGCCTGCAGCGGCACCAGATCGAAACGGGGGCCGACGCATTATGGCGCCGATCTGCTTATCTCTTCGGCGGATTTCTCCAAAGCTGTGCCTTTGCCCAGGTCTTGGGTCTTGGAGAAAGCTCCCACCGAAAACAGAGCTGCCGTCTTGCACGAGAGACGTCTCTACGTGGCTGCGAAAAGTTCGCGCGGCTGCAAAGTGCGGGGGGCCAGGCTCTTGTGAAGGCAGACGGCTGCTACGTGCAGCTTGTTCCACGACCTTACCATCACTGGCCAATCATAGTGGACATTGTAAGACAATGGGCCGCTATGAAAAGTGTACAAAGGGTGAAAACTTTCCCGCTGGGGGCTTTCGAACATCCGAACACGAGAAGCAGGCTCTCGCTAGTAAAAGACTCCGCATGCATCAGTAACATCATGGCGTACACTTCTGAGGAAACTAGCAGAGAAAACCCTTCAATGGCCTATCCTGCACTTAACAATATACTTAAACAGTTATGATTCTTTCTTACTTTGGACAGATGGGCGTTGTGGTTATAGCCCTGGTCGTCCCCATGCGGCTGCCGCTAACTCCGGCGGCGGGCCCGGTTCTGGAAGCGCAAGATTGGCCCGGGTCGTGGCGCTAATTGTATTGCCTCATTCTCTTCTGCATGCTCCGGAGAGTGCTTTCAGTCAGGCGGGCCAGACACCGAGGGAGAAACTGACAATTCTGAGTCCAACGTTTGCGGGCGTGGCGGCGATTCAAACCGTCAGGCCCTTCGGGGGCTGGAGATGCCGGATTTCCTGTTTTCTGGGCTTTCATGGAAAATCTCCAGGCATTATTGCCGAAACCACCACCGTAGCAGAGAACGAGACGACTACCACCGCCCTCGTCGATGCCGCTGCGGACAAGGTGAACGTTGAGACCGCCTCGACGATTTTCGGTCCCGCCCAAGATTGCCAACCGAAATCTGAGACTCCCAAACCAGCCCTCGCTCTCCGCAGGGCTCTGATGCCGGAGCAATTACCACACCCGTTGAAAGTGATACCGAGAACGTCCTCGCGCTAAAACTCGCCACTGACTCGTCTTCTTGTTTCCAGTCTGTTGATACACATACCACTGAATTCTCCTGCCAGGGTGGATCAGGAAACCTCGAATAGGGCAAATCACCAATTGCAGCTACTGAGAAATCTACCAATGTGATCAATGACGTCTCCAAAGCGACGTGTGATGAGTCTCAAAAATTTGCTAACGGCTTTACCAGTGACAATAACAGTATCCCCGATGTTTGGAAATCGCCGGAGCGCCCTTGAGTTGCCGCGGGCCAAGAAGCGCTTCTCGTGGCCGTTCAAGTTCCTGAAGCTAATCAATGACGTACCACAAATGCGGCTTCTGCCGAGGGGTGTAAACCTATCCATGCGAATGTGCGTTTTTTAAAGGAGCAGATCGAGTAGCCCTTGCTCTTTGAAAACCGTGAAAAGATGCGAATTCTTCTTTCTGAAAAGGCTGTCTTAAAATGCCCGCAAGGATTCGTGAAAGATCTCAAATCTGCTAAAAAGGTGTGGGCCGAGCTGAAGCAAGCGTGGCGAGTTCAGATTTTAGCCAGCCAGAAGTCCTTCAATCTGAGGAGGGCAATGCTAAGTCAGAGAAGAAGCTTGCTCAGCTAGAGGTGCTCACATTGCCAGAAAACTTGCACACGCAGAGAATGTTCACTCAACATAGGTCAATCCGCCCGTCGAGGCGATTCAGGCAACTCAAGAAGCAAAAGTTGTGAAGGCTTCAGTACCTGTTGAAAGCGTTTTTCTCTAAATTGTTGATAGCGTTTTCTCCGCCAGAAACCTGGAAACTTTTGAGACGGGCCTGGAGTTCTCACTAAATGTCGAGAAGAATTAAAAACCCGTAGTTAGGAGAACACAAAGCTGCAAATGTTGTCGATGCTGAGAAAGGATTGCAGGCAGAGATTGCCACTCTAAATGCCGAGTAGAAGAATCTACAAGACGAGAAAAGCCGGAAGGCAGAACCCATCCTGGCTTCCTGGCGAGAAGCTGCTCACAGGATTGAGCCGGAGACTGTTACCACGGGTATCGATGGGTCATTGCAGCAAGCCGTCTCCTTGGAGAAAGATCCTGAATGGCAAGGAGTCAAAGAAGACTGCTTGGTGGGCGAGGACTTGCACTTTTTCTGTGAGGCGATAAGAGTAGTTTCTCCTATGCGAATTTGAACAACGTCAATTTGGAGGTTACTTTCGAAGGAGAAAAGACCACAGCAATCTCATAAAGACACAAGAGAGGGTTTCCTTCTCAGAGGGCTTGGGGATTTCAGTCACTGAGAGACGTGACAATAATGATTCAACAAAGCCCACTAAGACTTCTACTTTCAAAGGGATCTTAATGCCGTTGTTAGCCTTATTCACACCATAATCTTTTGTTTGCAAGAGCTTCAAGCAGCCTCTTCGTGCCATTAAAACACAAGCAGTGGAAACAGGAATGTGGACAAGAATTGTTGAATGTCGCAAATACGTCGTCTCGAGGGACAGTTTGACCTTGTGGACCTTCAAGCGTCAGTTACTTATTTCTTGCCGTCGCAGCTTTTTGTTGAACAATCACGTCGAGGAGTCAGGGGACCAGATCTTAGACTGTATTCATTATTTGGCTGAGATCAAAAACACTTAAGCGACTGTGTAAGACCCTGGCCCTTCAAAAGACATACAATATAAGCGAACCGTAAGGAAGAAGCTGGAAAGAGACCTTGTGATGTGAAGACAAAAAGAAAAGAGTGAAAAAAGATTAAAACAAAAAAACAAAAAAAAAGCAAAGAACAAAAAGCAAAACGTCAAGAAAGAAACAAAAAAATGGAAACCTCTTCTATTGTGGACCAATTGCAAGGGAGAGAAAGCCTGATGAAGCTTTAGGTCAGAAACAAGTACCGGAGACAGCCAGGAAAAGCTTTGAAAGCCGCTTCTTTCTTTGCCTTCGTATGATACTCTTCACGAGATGTTGAAATTCTTGGACAGATTCCGTTCGAAGAGTTGCTGAGGGAACATGTGATTCCAGCTGCTCAGAGAGAAACAGCGAGACTTCCTCCACGACATACCAGCCAAAGGTTGATAAAGCCTCCGCTACTTTTGGCGTACAACTCCTGCTAAATTTCAGTGTTCGGAAACCCTCTTGCTCCAGCTTATTTGTCCCTTTGAAAGAACGTAATTTATTCCCAAAACCGAATGCCTTCATGGAGAACAGGCTTCCCTTCACAGTTTACCACTGAAGAGTCCCTTACATGCAGTCCATTTGGACACCTCAACTCGAGAAATTCACTAGCCCGGCTATCTGATCTCCCAATTGGGTCAATGCAAACGACCAGTAAAACCCTTTCTTTCCCGCAAGAAACTACACATACGACAACCTAAAAATGGACGAATCATTCGAGCTCAAACTACCGGTTCAGCACGTGCAAAAACCTGCTGAATGCTCCCTTTTCGATCATTACAGTGTCCGTGTGACGCTACGCCACACGCTAGCCCACATTCGTCACCTGATCTGGATGTTCAGTGCCGGGGCAGAGCTCAAACCGATGTTTCTTCTGTTTAGGTACTGCTCAAAATCCGTGTCTGACTCTTTGCTGCTTTCTGAGATCTTTTCTGTGACGAGTTCCGTGGATCTTAGTGCGGACCACGGTTTGAGTCTTATTATTGATTATACGCTCTTCAACTCGCCTGCTATCCCGAACCGAGATAGGATTCCAGACTTGTTTGATGTGGAAATAAACCCGGTACTGTGTCTAGGTGTCAGCAACACGATGAGATGTTTCACAAGGGAGTCTCTTTTGTCTTCAGTGTCGAGCGTGCTTGAAACTGCCGCTGCTAGGTATGAAATCGCTCTGGACAAATTGAATCTTATTCACGGCGACAGAAAAATATCGGAAGACCGAATTTTGCGTGATGTTTTGCAACTAGATGTGCCACCTCTTAATACGGTCAACTTCAGCTTGAAAAGAAAACCCATAAAGTACCCTATAAGCGTACAATCCAAAGACTCGTCAAGGAAAAAGTCTTTTATGATTTACGTTGATGAGTTCATTTCCATACGAGAACTAAAAGCGGAGATTGCTCTACAAACCGGGCGCAGTGCGAGCAGGCTCGAGCTTTTCGTGAAATCGCATTGTTTTTCAAAAGCACGAGATGGAGGGGACTCGGCTCGACTTCGGGAGATAATTGGCCTACGGGAGGAACCTGAAATAATTCCTGAAATCTTGTACTTTGTGAAAGATGAAGCCGAGGCACTGAATGCTGAACCCGAGTCAAATCTTTCAGGATCAAGCTTAGGATTAGCGTCAAACTCCAACTCCAATTCAGAAAGAATCGATCCGGTTGCGAAACACAAAATGGAACTGAAGTCAACCTTAACCTCTTCTCTATCTTCAGAAATTTACGAACTTGAGGTAGGTGGGAACTTGCTTAAGTTGTCTACATCTGAATGCATACTTAATCCTGAGGGATACCTTTTGTTGAATGCACATGCCATGACCAAGCTTACACAGTTGGGTATTCAGCTAGAAGTTTCGAATCCTCTATTGCCCGACGCTCTTCCCCAAGACGATCATTCTTATAACCTGGCTGAAAACAACTTCTCTAATGTTGTCACGGATTCGTCACTACAGGGAGAATCATCTTCACTTGAGACTTCCTCAGCTGCTGCAAATATCAGTATCTCCAAATTTCTATCACGGCTGGGTGAGACTTCTGTCGCTAGAAATAGCAGCTCTGATGCCTCAAGTACTGAAGCAGCTAGCTCTACGGAAACACCGCACCTGAACCGGGCCTCACACAGCACGGATGATGTTGGGATTTCGACGGCAGGTACTCACCCTGCTGGCCAATTGGGACAGGGTTTGGAATTTCACGATTTGAACGAACTGACCCCTGAAGTAGTGCCAAATATTGGACAAAGGGCCGACAATCAGGACGACGGTGCTGTGAATTTTCAATTTAATTTGCCAAATAGGGTCAACGGCAATGTTATCCGCACACTCGTTGACATCCTTAATCAAAATAGGGTGACAATCCTTCAGCTGGTTTTGCAAATTGGCATCACCTTGTTCTTAATGGGAGGCGATCTATTCTATAAGCTTTTTCAACCGACAATTCTCGTCACATTAGCGACCATGAGCACAATGATAGCATTCTTCATTTTTGGCATCGAAATCAGTGATTGGGTGAACGAAAATGTATTGATGAATGGGAACGAGAACCTGCTAGACTACGCAGTTTTGAAATGTGTGTCAATTCTATTCCGATCTGCGACAATGATGAATGTTAGAATCTCGAATGCGCTCAGCAAGCAGTGCGTGAGAATAGCAGCCAAATCACATCAAACAAGACTCGAAAGGCTTGAGGATGAAGTGCTTGGAAATTTGTTGCAGAGCACAGCTAAACGGCTCTCCCTTCAGGTTTTACAAGGATGCTTCATGGGAGCAGCGACCATTTTCCCGTTTTTGGAGTACGATTTGACTCGTTACTTCCAGGAGCTACGTGTTCAAGAAGGACGAGACCTTAAAAAAATCATACGAGCAAAGATGGAAGAACTCGAGGCGTTGGGAACTATGGGGAGGGTAAGATCAATGATTCAAGCCGAGCTTAGAGTCCCGATCGAGACTCTCATAGACACCGATGCAACTCCTGGGTTGGGGCACACGGGATTGACTGAAACTAATGAAGAAGAGGTGAGTGTGGAAAGAGCAACATCGCAAGAAATGGAGGATATGCTACGCTGCTACTTGCTGTTGAGATGGCTTGAGAGACACGAGGAAGCTTCTGTACTCCCCGCAGTCTTGCGTCGAGTATGAATGTGAAGAAATGAAAGTAAAAGGAACAATAAAGAGGTGATTGAAACAAAAGGGAATTGAAGCCAACATTTTAAGCAGCGGGGGGTTTTAGAGTCTTGAGCAAGACAAAGTTGCACGATTAAGGCTCAGACGTAATTTTTGCTAGACGGAGATTTCCCCTGGCTTAAGGATGCCTAGGGGAAATGTCAACGAGGAAGATTGGTAAGCCGACTCTTGCGGCCAAACTATTATTCTTTCAGCGGTTCATAGTGTGGCGTTCCAATGCACTCATGTTCACTGATATTTTTCCTGGTTGCACAGAAGTCGTCGGACCCAACTGTGGCGGAGTCTCTTGACCATCTCCGAGCGAAATGCAAAATTGCGACAATTGAAGCCTCATCCTGCGTATCGAGGCCAACAGACCGAGGAATAAATAACAAACCGAAAAAGAGGGGATCACTGATTCCGCGCGTTGTGAAAAAAAGGGGAACGGGAAGAAGCTGCCCAGAAACGGACCGGCGGCAACAACGCCAGGAATCGGTAAGCCAGCTCAACTCGTGATTTCAAGAGCAAAAACTGAAACAGCAAACAAGGAAATGAGCTTGAATTTCGCTATTCTAATTTCTGGTTTTCATTTTCTCGCGGATCAATCTGCAGTGGAAGCTGAAGGATTGAAACCTCGTTTCCCCTCGTGCGGCTTTAGGTGAAAGGAGCAATTTAGTGCCCGGAAACCCAGGCACCGTATCGTTTTTTCCCACAGCGACGGTCGCGCTCAAAACAAGACAGGCGCCATGCGCCGCTTTGCTAAATGGCTCGAGCACTTTCGTCTCTTCGAGCGACAGAGCAGATAGCCAGTTCTGGCGAAGGGCTCGTGTTATCGCAGAGAATGGTAGATGTACCATCGTAAGAATTGTGGCCATAAAAAAAACTACAGTTGCCTCACTATTTTGCCCGCCAACTAATCAGCACAAGCTCCGCGAGCACGCACAGAGGCGCAGAGAACACAGCCATGTCATCAGCAATGCTTAGGTTGCACATGGAAAAGAGGCCAAGATTTCGCTTCGCCATGCGAAAATGAAGCCTCGGAGAAAGGAGAAGCGATAAGCTTTTTGTTCGCTGTCCGTGACGAGGAAATGTCTGCTTGCTTTCCCGATACCTGTACGCAGCTGCGGATCACTTTATCGCCCTTCCAGCCAGCTACGAGAAAGGTAGAAAAGGCTTCGAAAAGTGCAACTCTGCTGACTTGGTATTTCAAAGTTTTCCGAAAGCAAATAAGAGGAAGAAGGGAAAACCAAATCTCACTGTTATCAACTATTGAAAATTGTCAGTGATCAGAATTGATGCACATACCTG
The DNA here is from genome assembly GCA_030573055.1 of Metschnikowia anglica. Lineage (NCBI taxonomy): Eukaryota > Fungi > Ascomycota > Pichiomycetes > Serinales > Metschnikowiaceae > Metschnikowia > Metschnikowia anglica. Next base: position 136,838 of record JAJMCP010000008.1, read on the forward strand.
CTGAACTATCACCCAGGCTGGACAATGCCTCCCTCGGTTCGTCTTGCGGCGGCCTGACAAATCCCCAGCTATGGCGAAAGCTCATACCGCAGAGGTGGCGTTTCGTCCTGGAATGCGCTTATTTTTTTTTGTGTTCGGTTTTCCTCGACCAATCCGAAGCTCTCGCTTCCAACGTTACCTAGGAATTCCGGAGGCATTCTCGCGTATCTTCGCGGTGCTAAGCGCAACGGCCGTCGCCGGTGTCGCCAATCTGGCATACGAAGATCTAGTGTGCAGCCCGTGACGCCGAACCATCCTGTAACACCGCAAAAGCTGTTTATGTCAACGCTCATCTAGGCAGTTTCTCGGTGCTGATGCCGGATTCGCGGTGTGGGAATAAACAAACAATGGTCGACTCGCGATCCAAAGGCCTGAATAGGCATTACCGTCTCAAACACTGGCATGGTATGCACGCCGAAAAGAAAAAAACTAGGGAAAAATAAACGAAAGATGAAAAAAATGGATGAAAAAAAATCTCGCTTGAGCCTCTCAAAAAAGCTATATAAACTGGGCTTTCCCAGCTCCTCCGTCTTCTTTTTTCCTCATCATCTACAGATCTACCAACTACCAGTCTTTCGTTATAATGCAATTCTCCGCCGTCGCCATCCTCGCCGCTGTTGCCTCCGCTGCCTCCACCATCACCGAGACCGACAAGGTCTCCACCTTGGTCACCATCACTTCTTGTGACTCCACCGTCACCGACTGCCCAGCCAAGTCTTCTCTTGCTGCTCACTCCACTTCTTCCAACTGGACCACTGCTTCTGTGTCCTCTTACGAGGGTGCTGCCAACAAGCAATACGCTGCTGGTGCCGTTGCCTTGGCTGCTGGTGCTTTGTTGGCTTTGTAAGTCGATTGCTGACGCATTCATCTAAATACGGGTTTTACAATACATGTTCGGTTAAGATATTTCGTGTAATACATTGTAGTCTTGTGCAGGATCCGTAAATTAAGAGAAGCTGCGACGGTTTTTTCGCGCAGTCTCAACGGGAAGACCCAGATGCTCTTTCAGGCTTGCATGCAGAAAACACTTGCCTAGAAACGTGCTTTGATTGGCCAGCTCCTTCTCCATGTTCTCTTGTTTGTTTCTCAAGAAGCATGTTGTCCGATGAGGCCAAAGCATTTCACCATGCTGTATTTGCGGCGGTTCGCCAAATTCCGTCTGGAAAAGTCACGAGCTATGGCCACGTTGCCTACTTGATAGGACGGCCCCAGAACCCTCGCCAAGTAGGCTCGTCTTTGAAAAACTACGAAACGATCAGCGCCATTCTCCGGCGAGAAGGTGTGGCCTTTGACGACTTGCCATGGTGGCGGGTCATTTCGAGTTCGGGAAAAATCGCCAAGAGAGATGTGGGTGAACAGGAACAGAAACGCCGTTTGATCAGCGAGGATGTTGAGGTCAACGGCATGGCAGTTCGTATGAGCGATTATGGATGGTTCCCTGACGAGATCGAGTAGTGCTTTCTTCTTGACTAAGAGACAAAAATGCCCGATCCATGAAAACTCCGACGTACACGTGTGGAAAGGCGCTTTTGACTGAATGGTCCCAGTAGCGCTTGAGGGCCAATCATCCTCCACGTCTGGCTTTGCCGCGTCTGGCTTTTCCTCCTCGTTTGGCATCGGGTTTTCTTTGATTTGGAGCCCTACCCTCGATGGAAAGACTCGCCAGCCGGGCGTCTAGTTGTTGCACTCTTTTGCATTCCTCCTCCCACCACTTGGCAAACTCCTGCTCTTGCTGGATCTCCTGTAGAGTCTGAGTAATCATAGGCTCTTTATCTTCGGCCAATCGTGTTGTTTCCTCGAGAATGATGGCCGAAAGCTTCGGAGCGGGCGCTTCTACTTGACCCAACACAGGTAGCGCACTGAGCTTGCTGGTGCCTTTGACACTTGCAGCGTTGGCATCAGCGTCCAGCTTGGGTATATTCCACGGATTACGGAAAGCCTGCTCGCTCTTGCTGTCGCTCTGATCGTTATCGCGAGATATGCTGATTCCGTTTTCACTCCTCAATTTGCGTCTTTCCTTTTGCGAGAGCTTCATTGATGGTGCAATTTTGATCTTCGTCCCTTTCTTCTCACCGTTCAAAGCTTCGCCAAGAATGGGAGTTCTCAAGGGCTTGCCACTGAATACACTTTCTCGCCTGGCATTCGCTGGCTCTTCTCTGGAAAAAGATTCGGATACGATCGTGCCCTGATGATTCTGGCTTTCTCTTCTAGGAGAATGCTCAATTGACATGGCCTCTCCACCTTTTTCGCTGGGTAGGCGTGACTTGGGCTTGCGTTTTTTGCTTGTGACGAGCTCAAATTCCTCGCCGTCTTCGATGGCGCAATCGCTCTCTTTTCTTGTTGAATGATCACTTTCCCTTCCAGCCGGATTCGTGCTGTTCATGTGGCGGGCAGCTGGAGCAGAGATGGCAAGTTTCCGTATCTCCCCAAGAACATCTCCGCTGCCTTTCCTGGACATTTTGCGAGCTTCCAGCTTCCGCCGCTCGTCGCCCACAATCGTTGAATCGATCCGCACATCGACTAAAGGCTCAAATTTTGAGAATCCTTTAGCATCACTCATGAATAGCTCATTGAATCTGGAGATATCTTTGACGAAGTTTTCGATAAGATCTCTGTTCAGGAGTCCAGATGACTGACAAAAGACACCCCAGTCAACTTCCCCATGATCTCCGACGACAAATTGCAGATGCTTGCATTTATCAAGAAGCTGCATTTGAACCTCTATGAGTTGCACGAGATTCTCATCCAAATCCATGAGATTTGTGTCAAAAAGCACCACTTCAAGATTGTTGTAAATGTACCAGCAGCACGACATTAAAAGCTTTCTCGCTCCTGACCAATCTGCATGACTCAAGAGAACAAGCACGTTGTCGATGTTTATGAACTCTTTGATAGCCAACTCACATAAATGTTTCAACTGCACAAGCAAAAGCTCATCTGCTATTTCGATCATTTCTAGAAGGAAGTTTACAAAGTCATCTGCGTCCCTTGACTCTTCTACAACGCTGCGAGCCTCATCAAAGATATGCAAATCGTGGCCTCCTTGAAGATGCTTAAGTATGATGTTCATATGGAGCATACTGATATCCTCCAACCCAACATACTTCAGCTCGACATCTTCCTCCGCTGAGCTGTCTTCAGATTTGCCACTTTCCCATCTGCCCGAGAGAATAGTTTCGAAAAATGCACTTCTGGAAATGATCAGCGATGAACAGCGCACTGATTTGCCGTCAGCTAAAGCGATGATCACATCTGCACTAGAATCTTGGTCCGCGGGCTTTTGCAACTGTTTAAGATAAAGGTCATCCTTATTATAAAGCATGTCCATTTTGAATAGTGTCATGAGAGCACGGAAGTCGCTCTTGATTTGACGAATGACGGCTATGTTCGGATCCGTGCTGGAATAATCCTGCCAAAAGTCAATAAGCGCATTGGTGTAGACGAAGTACACAAAGACTAGAACCGCTAATGGCTCAATTTTCGAGAGAATCATAATGGACCTGCTCTCGGGGATATAGGCGCCTTCTATCTGTTGATGAACAAAGTACTCGCCTTTTTCTTTGGGCAGAAAGATCTCTTGACAAAGCTTAGACCTTTTTCTGAGAATGCCCGTGTGTATTCCGATAGAAAAGCTCGGAAGATGCGCTAACTCAATCTTGCCGTCAGCAAACTTTTGATTCAGCCACTCGAACGGGAAATGCAATGAGCTAGCAGCAACATTGGCTTTGAGAAGCAGACAGTGGGATCTCAAGTCTGAGTCTGATATCTTTTGAAACACATCCTGCGCAGTCGGCTCTTTGTTTTTCCCACTGGAATACTTCTCGAGCATTTTCTTCTTGAGAAGATCATTTGTTTTAAGCAGCTCCTTCTTCTCCTCAAAAGAAGCAACCCCAGCTTTCGTGCGGTTCAAAAGAAGGAGCTTGTCGTCATCCAAACTATTTGAGTCTGGAGCCGAAGAATAAAGAAAATCAGTTACGTAGCAGTTCATGTCATGGTCTGTATCTAGCAACTGGTCTTGCTTTCTGTACATATCTGGTTCCATGAATGGACTCAAGTACTCCATGTCTTTGAAGAAATCATTCCTTTGTAGTTTCAAAGGCAAGCTATCGATATCATCCTTGATAAAAGCAAATGAAGAAAAAGAATCGCTGCACACCACACGAATGACACGGTTCAAGCCCTCCAACTTTATGAACCTTTTCTTGTTCGAGAACGAGATGCTTGTCATATTTGTGGAGGAGGAACCCCTTCTTTGCAACGCTGTCACCAGATTTGAACGAAGTAATACTGAACCGTTTCTTGTGCAAACGAGCAATGACCCGTCGTATGAGTTGTCAATATCCACGGCACGCATGCTTACTTCAGATGCCAGCCAAGCGAATGAGTAACGGAGAGTCCTTAGTACTTTGATGTCAACTGACTTCACACTAAACATCATGACATCGCCACTTTCGAGTAAGATGTGAGCTGCCTCGTGTGTTTTCATAGCCAACTTCTTGATAGAGGGCGCACTGGTTAGGCTCGATGGCTTGAAGTAGTCGAAATGCGCTTCGGCCCCGACACGAGACGGGATTTTCGAGAGCTTCACTCTTTGACCCGTGTAAAATAAAAAAATGTCGTTCGTAATGGTCACAACACACGTGCAGGTTTCACAGGTGGCCACGAGCTTTATCTCGTCCCGCATCGGTACTTCCTTTGGATGTGGGATAATTACTCCCTTGTAACTTTTATCGTTCACTCGGTGGTTGGAAACCTCCCCCAGTTGAGGTAGCGCAATCTGCCCAATGTTGAGACCCCAGAAATAAAGCGAGTGGGACGAGTACGCAATCGAGTGAATCTTTGAAGCACAGACACCTTTGATTTGAGATGTCGTTCTTCGAAGATCACCCGTGGTGATCTCAACCGGCGAGTTCTCATATACATCGGAAATGGTTTTGAAAGAATTCTGAGAGGCAGACGACGCGAACCCTAATTGGTTGAGTGTGTTTTGGCCCCATGCGTAAAGCACACCCGAATCAGTCAATGCCAACGTGTGATAATTGGATACGGCACATCCCACTATGGGCAGAAAATCCCCGGGAAAGACCACTTCTTTGAAATGGTCTACGCTCAACGCATTTCCATGGCCCAACCGGCCACGTGAGCCTATCCCGCACGTGTATAGTTTGCCATCCGTTGTACAAAGCGCTGAATGATATTTTGACATTTTCATGAATTTGTACCGAGGCCTTTGAAGGAGCTCACGTAAAGTCTTCGCTCCACGGTCTTCGTCTTCTCTTGATTCGAGCATGCTGATTCTAGATGGATGCGCACGGTCATGAGTGTCGCCGAGGCCTAAGTTGCTATTGGTGTTGGAACCAAATACATACACGTCAGAGCCTCCTCTCCCGTCACTCCACCAGTCGTGGCTGACTTTTCTGTGGGGGACTGCGGAGACACTGGTACCACTCAGAGAGCCATTCCGGACACCAGCACGTCTGGAAGGCGATGAGCCGTTGGACGAAATGCCGTCAGTATTACTGGATGCATCGTCTGCGTTATTGTTTTCCACAAATCGCCGCGACAAGTGGAACTCGTTCTTCTCATTGATGTACTGTGGGATCCAGAGTAAGTCTTTGGTGTCGTTCTGGATAAGCGATAAAGGCGTTGCACCGCTGCGGTCCTTCTTCTTCAAGAGGTCCTGCAAAATGGGCGAAATCGTCGCCAGACTGTCTTCCAAGTATGCCATCACGACATTGAAGCATCGAAGACGCTTATGGTAGAAGATGTAGTGAAGTATGTTCCAGCCGTTCTCGTAGTCTGTTGCCATTAAGATAGTCTTTATGTCGCTAGCCCGAAGTACCTGCCGAAGGCTCGCTGCATCGTTACTTAGAACGCAGATGTGGAGGATCGTCCGGCCAAAAATGTCCCGTCTGCTAGTCACGTCCTTGCTGAGCTTGGCCAAGGCCGCCGAGTTTCTAGCGTGCGGTTTGTTCTCACTTCTAGACCCACGGTGCTGGGGGAAATCATCAGTGGATTCTGCAAATGATGGGTTCCTCATCTCCAAAAGAACATTTGCTAAGCGGAGACTGGACAGAGAGGGAAAGAAGATTCCTTGGGCTGGTTATGAGGCAAGCACGAGAGTTGTCTGTGCCTTGCGGTTCTATTTTCTTAGTTATCAATTCATCGGAGATAAAGCTGTGCCGTGCATTTTACTATTCATTACCGAGATCCATGCAGGCGAAAACGCTGTGGAGAGTTATTAAATGCGAAAAGCCGTGGCCACCACGAGGCACAGCTGTGACGGGAGACGAATCTGATCAAATGTTCGCGTGAGTACCCCATCAATGCTCCCACGTTTTCACCTGTTTTGGTGCTTGAGATAGCTCATCTAAGTAAGTTTCTTGTCTAGGCTGCCAGCTTGATCTCGTCTAAGCCTTCTGCGAAGCCAAACAAAGAGTCGTCTTCTTGGTCGTCTTCCTCGGGTAAAATGTATGCGCTGGAAAGCGGTTTCTTCTTCACTGCCTGGATCTTCCCGTTCGGCGGAAGACGCGGGCGGATGTTTCTCTGTTTCTGAGGTAATTCTTCGTCCTCTAGCAAATACAAACTGGCGAGAGGAGGGTCGTCGTTGACCTCCCCTTTTCTCCTTTGCTGCTTCACGTAAGCCGCCTCTGATCTCTCCGCCAAGTCCCTGTAAAAACCTTGCAAGAGCCCAATCTGCTTGTCCACATCTTCCTTCCGGAGCTTGATTGCTTTCCAGTCACGCAAGTCCTCGTACTTGCTTATTTTATTTGTTGGTCCTGTGTTGTTGAACGAGCTGTGGAGTCGCGAATGAAGAAGATAAACAGGCACAGATGAGGACAATAGGTTGAATTCCTTGTCGAGCCCCAATTCTTTGAAGCCAAAGAAGTCGTCGCCTAAGTCATTGGTGAAATCACCCGTGGTAAACTGTTCACTATTGTCGTCGAAGTTCTGTTCATTAAACTTTTCCAAAGACGGCCGAAGCAAGTCTTTTAAAAAGCCACCAAGCTTGCCCCGCAAGTCTTTGAGTTTGGCTTCTGTTTTCTTCACTTTTTCCTGGATGAATGTAAACAAATCATCAGGCTTGTCAACTCCGTTCTCAAGCAACGATAGTAACAATATTTCCGATGTACCGATTATATTTCTTGACGTACTTTCACAATGCATCTTCATGGACCTGGCCAAATTCAGCATATACCTTTCCGCAACTTGCGTGAGAGTGTTGATTGCAAACAGTTCCGTTGTCTCGAACCCCGTGTGCATCGAGATCTTGGCGACACTCTTCCGCAAAGCAGCGTACTGGACCTCTGGACTGTGAATGTCATGGTTAGGTAATTTAGAAACCGGATCGATGTCAACCTCTTTGAGATACTCGATCTCTGGTTGTCTCATCTGAGTTCTGTGCATGAATTGCTGAGTTTGCATCTGCCTAATCAACGAGATTTTGAAGCAAATCTTTCGTATCTCCTGAATTTGGGTGATGTTTTTGGTGTAGGCATTATTGAGCCCGCCAGAAGTCGATAAGACCAAGCCAGAAGCCTTTTGTATTTCTTGAGTATCTGAGTTTTCCAAAAGTGTCTCAGCCATTAGGTTTTCATACTTTTCTTGTGTGAGGTCATCGATACCTGAATAAGGAATCTCCGGCACACCCCCTGCGATGTCGTACTCCAACAAGTATGGCTCGTCATTATCGAGCAACTTGTTGCCCTTGGAAACAACTTCTTTATTATCAAGAAAGTGATTGAAGTCGCTCATTTTTTTCGACTCTCTTATTATGGCCTCAGCGTCCATTTTTAGTCTGAAGTTCTCATCAAAGAGTGCTGCTCTACTCGCGCAATAATTGGCTCTTGATTTTGCTGTGAACACCTTCCACGCCTGTAGTTCGGCATCTTGTGTGTCATCGTTATCTTCCTCTCTCTCCTCGGCCTCACCCTCGTCATCCTCATCGTCCTCATCTCCATTGTCTTCATTAGACACAACGTGTCCATTCTCCGACACTGCGGGGGCTGCTGGGGCTGGAGAAGCTGGTGTCCCGTTGCCTACGGAGGAACTTGCGCTTTGTTGCTCGGAAACTCCTGAATCTGCGTCTTCGGCTTTGATGATTTCTTCTCGCCTCCTCATTTGCCCTTTCTTCGACGATTTGCCTCCTTTAGCAGACGGCGTTGAGGCGCTATCATTCTCTCCCTCGTCATCTTTCTCGAGTTCTGATCGGTTTCTTATCACGATGTCGGGAATAGACGGGGCAAGTTTCTGAGTTCGCTTTTGCATGGCCAAAGCATGGGCTCTCAAGAAATGCTTCGGGTCTGCGTTATACATCAAGCAATTGTTCCAGATAAGCATCAAATCATCAACAAATTCTGTTTTGGAGTGGTATGCCAATGACTTGAGTTTCTTCAAGACAGTGTTCAAGTCCATGGGCTTCTTAATGATAAGCCCGTAGTTTGGGGCCTCTCGTTTGGAAACTTTATTCAAAAACGGCGTTGAATGCTCGGTATAGCCACGCAAATCGAGAAGGACTTTCTCACAAGCTTCATACAACTCTTCTTGGCCGACCCTATCATCATTCGCCCATTTGCCTCGGTTCTTCCTAATATCCAAAAACAAACTTCTCAACTCGAGGTCACTCAAGCTTATATTGTCTCTTTTGTCTCTGATTGTATTGAGCAAATGCTTGAGAGAATGAGAGGCAGCCCCAAAATTAATCAGTATTTCCTGATTGCCACCCTCGGTGCTTTTCAGATTCTCTATTTGCATATCCGACTTCTCGAGTTTCCTTCGTTTAATAAGTGTCTCCCTGTCATACTCAAAATTGTGATACATTTTGTTGAAATTCTTGATCTGCAAGTCTCTGTCTTCAAGCGAGGAAGCCGCTGGGGCCATATCGTCGGTGGATATTTGTGTCTGGTAGGTGTCTGCTTGTGAATTTTCGCCTGATTTAGCTCGAAACAACGTGCTCGGAAGATGTAAAATGATCTGGCCCTCCTCTGATCGCTCAAAGTCCATACCACTATCTTGTCCCAGAGGCGCATTTGTCGTTTTCGCAGGTTCGCTCTTAGTTGCTTTAGAATCTTTATTCTCTTCCTCTTCATCATCGTCATCATCATCATCGTAATCATCTTCCTCATTTCTGACGGTTTTTTTGGGTTCCTCGTTCAGAGGGCTTACCGGAAGGGAGTTTTGGGATTGTTGAGGTAGATCCTCGAGCAGCTCTATCAACTTGTAGTCATCTGAGGAATGCTCGATATTGTACATCCTGCTATGTGTGACGTTTTTCACCGAGTCTGAGTAGAAGAAGTCTATAGCTTTCTCCCAAAGCAAGAACCTCAAATTGAGTGCCAATGCCCTTATAGGCTTGGCGCCTTCTTCCAAAGTTTCCTGCTCCTCTTCTTGGTTTGGGGTTGTTCCATTCAGCCAGTCTATCTTGAGGGTGCAGTTTCCCTCGAGAAGCTCCTTCCACAATTCAAAGTTATCTAGCTCAAATATGTGGCTGACAATTTGATACTGAAAGTTGTTGAGAACTTCTCCGAAGAACGCCTTTTGGTGGAGTTCCTTCGCGAGCTCGAACAACCGACGCTGATCGTTCGCCTGAAAAGTCGACAACTTGTTCATTGCTAAGAGATTTCAGAAGAATAGAAATAGTGCTTGCGATTCTCTCGACTTCAATATGCAGCAGCTTCTTCCGAATATGCGAACGATCTGGACCTAATCAATGAGTTTCTTCTCGACACACAACTTGACAACGTGAAGGTGTAATCTTGGAGCCCAAGGCGGGGATATAGCTGGGTTCTCTTTGCAGCTCGAGACTCTGGGCTGAGATTCTAGACACGGGCAGTTCTGTACCGCAAGGCTTGCCACTTATTCGGATGAATGGCAGACTCTCCGAGGATTCGGCTTCCAACTACAATTGTTCAAGTCTTTGTAGCCTTGTTGTGAAGTAGCGTGTCTTGTGCAGTACACGCATTTTTCAAAGAACACTCGCCTTGAGGTTCGAGCCGTATGTGAGAGGAGAGAAACGATACGGACGCGAGTCTTCATTGTGAGGAAAAAACAGACTATCCCAAAAATGGAACAAGCAGTCTGGAAAGAATATTAGCAAGGGCTTAAGACTAAAACACCTGTACATGGAAATACAATGACAACGAAAGAAGATCCAAGTTTTCCGTTCCTTCTTTTCTTGTGTTGTAAACTTTTGCTAAGGCCGCGAGCCGTTACGTAGAGGGTTAGAAAGCCCGTGTCTGGCCCTGGCTGTGAAATGCCAGGAGCTGGTTTGAGGCGAGTTTGGCAGCCCTCAAAAAAGAAGAATGAGAAAACCGACGCTGGAAAAGTGCCTTCTTTTATAGTCCACGGAGAGTGGCCGTAACAAAGGAGACCCTAGAAAAAGAAACGATACCCAGGTGCGAGACAATGTAATTTGAGGAAGAACTTGAGGCCAACCGAGATTCTTGGAAAATGGAAGATCTAGCCATTTTCACTGCTTTGCCTGTCCCTCACCAAGGGCACTCACGTATAAGTCCCATCAAAACAAGATGCTACAATGGCTTGGTGAAAGTCGTATGGGCTCGTTTACAGAGACAAATGTCTACAGACAATCTTTCGGTATGCCCCATCATTATAATGCAACTGTACATCAATCTATGTATAGACACTTCACGCAGCACCGACAAAGCCGAATAGCAGCCACAAGCAATTAAACTCCGAGATCTCGTCTAGACTGCATACTTCTTTGTCCATTCCCTGGCGGTTGTCTCGTACTTTTGTCTGTCCAGCTTGTAAACATGGGCAATCTCAGGCACCAAAGGATCGTCTGGGTTGGCGTCAGTCAATAAAGAACAAATGGACAAAAGCACCTTTGAGATGGTAAGGGCTGGAGACCATTGGTCTTTCAAGATATCTAGACAGATTGAGCCGGAACCGTTGATGTTTGGGTGATAAATCTTCGTTGTAAAGTTGATCTTAGGTGGTTTGAATGGGTAGTCGGTTGGGAAATGAATGGAAAGGAAAAATACCCCGCCAGCATATGGAGAGTCTGGGGGCCCCATGATAGAGGCTTGCCAGTGGTACAAGTCGTCTCCGACTGGACCGGCGGAACAAGACGAGGGAGGATCTCTGAAAGGTTGTTAGTATTCACTTTCCAAACAATAGTTTATGCATTGATAGCGTTGAGTCAACGCTCATCTGCTTCATGCTGAGTGGCCCAGCCTTCACCTTGCCAGTCTTGGAAAATATATCTGAAACCCCTGCTTACCTAGGTTCAGAAGCCAAGAAAGCCACGAAATCTCGGAATCTAACAACCCGAAGGCAGTCAGATCAGCCTTAACTCCGCAAATCTTTAGTGCCGATTGCGAGGTGAACAAAGGAAAAAAAAGGAGAAGGATAAAAAGCCCGCTAATCCTTCTCTTGAAGACTAATCGTTCCATCGTTGATCTTCCTGCTGACCATATTTGAGGTCATCTCAGAAGCTAGGCCCATATACGAGGAACGATGTGAAAAGGCGTGCAAAAGAAAATTCTTCGGGACCACCGGAGGCACAAGTATGGGCTGAGATTCAACAAGCAAATGGCGATAAAATCAGCGGTAACCAAACAGGCACGCCGAGCAAATCAAGATGGAAAAGTGTGAAAAAAAATTGTTTTAGACATACCTTCCCAAGTCGAGTAATTCTTTATTAATACGCTTTAAAGACATGGTGAGTGATTATTATGGATCAGGAGTATAGGAATGGAAGAAAAAGCTAGGGCTCGAGGTGAGGGAGGAAATTTCCGCTTGCGAGTGCGCAGTGGCACAGTGGTTGACGACTGCACATTTCGAGTGTCGGTTCTAGCGGGTTCCACCGCACATGACAGCAATGACGAAATGAGCGAGCATGTTTCGGAGGCCACGAGTCACGTGAGCGGGCTTAGACTCACACGAGAACAGACATGGAGCTTTTGTATCAGACGGATTCTTAGGCTGAAGCGAAGAGGTTCGGAAGACGGAAAGACATATAAATCGCTACTGTGGAAAGAATCACAAATGCGGAGGAGGCCGGAGAGTATTCGCCGTACTCGTCTCCTGCGTCTTGTGCATTCTTGCAGGGCGCAAAGGTCATGAGTATCGCCCCTCCCCAGACAGCTCGGGGTAGGCTTGGCCATTTGGCAGTTTCATCGATCAGAGGAACAGCAAATGAATTGATCGTCATCAAAGCACATCCGTGGGGACGATACCTGAAACTGCAAGAAATGAGAAATGGGCCCACGTGACCTGAGTCACGCGGTGTGCGACGGCTTTTCACAATGCCCTGCATCGCGCTGATCAGCAATATCTCCTGGTCACGTGACTCCAACGTCAATGGAAAGGGCATGTCCCCTCCTTTCATCTGCGGTCGAAATTGCGTAGGAATGTTTATTTCAACCCCTCACGAAAATTGGTCGGTGATTCTAGAAGGGCGCTGCTCTCACGTTTCTCCAGTTTTCTGGCATGCCATTCACAGCTGGGAGAGACAAAGTCCGCCGCCGGCGGGGGCCACCTGTATCGCGCTCATGATCAAATCTGAATCATTGCCGATCACTCTGGCTCCCCTGAGAAAGATTTGACACACAAAAGCACTCCCAATTTTGGAAAGAAAGAAACAGCCAAGTAAGCCTCAATTTGCAGGCAGACAAGAAAAGAAGTACGGGTTTGGGCGATGTCATCCACGTAGGAACAATGGTGGAAATTGTGTGTCTCCTCAGCCAAGACTTGTGTGCATGCACTCCGGCGGAGCCTAAGAGCCCTGCTGTATTCAACAAGAAGAAATGATCAGCTTATTGTTTCGTTGTCTTGTTCGGCCAATTCCGGTCAACAATATGAAAAAGGTCATTCACAATTATCTCGACAGTGATAGCACATGGCGATAACGATCTCCAGCCTACTGTATGTCATCTCGTCTATCTTGGCTCCCTAAGCCATTCTGGGTCCAGTGGAGGCCTGAACACCGGGTCTCGCTCGGTAAAGAATCAGACTCGCGTGTACAGTTCTGTGGCTGCTCGAGCGTGATTCTGTTAATTCCGGCAATTTCTTTGCGTTGACCGAATACGTCCGCTAACTATTTCCTTTTATCGGCCCGGCTTTTTGGAGGCGCTGCGCATTTATGCGAGGGGCCGTACTTTCCTGCACCCACGGTACTACTCCATCTTACCAACATGAGTACGTGGAATCCCAAACGCCATGTCATCTCCGTACTGGCCAAGCCACCATGTTCATGAAATTCAATTCTAAAGGGTTTCATAGCTCTGGCGACTCCGAAGGCAATATGAAGAAGCTGTCCTCGGAGAAGGCATCCACGAAACATAAGACCATGTGCGATGGTGATCAGCCCCACACAACCAAAAAAACTCAGATATCCATGAGATCCATCCTCAATGAGACTTCCCAAACTGATGCACTGCCTCAGCTTGCCAACAGCCGTGAAATCTCATTTCATGGTGACGATTCCAACCACAAAATGCCGTCGCCGTCTGTCATTGAAGACACTAAGGAGATCGATAACTCGTTAAAGTCGACGTCCCATGGAAGATCGAATGCCAAGTCTAAAACAGGGTGTCTCACTTGCAAATACAGGAAGAAAAAATGTGACGAGACAAAGCCAGTGTGCCGAGATTGTGGCAGGTTTGGCAAAGAGTGTGTTTGGGTCGACCACCGAACAATGAATGGTGACGAGATTGAGCGCTTGAAAATTCGGGTACGAGAGCAGGAAAGCTCTCGTAAGATGCGGAAGAGAGCCCGTCTTCCAAAGCTGAACCTACTTTCGTTGGCTCCGGCTCTTTCTCTGCCGTCGATGTCGCCAGAATTACCTCTAGATCCCGATGGGCTGTCTCTCAACCAGAACATGAATGTTAACCCGCAAGATGGCATACATGGCTCTCACCCTCTCTCTGGGCTCCGAGCGTCTTCGATTGATCCGAACCCTTATCGTTCTCTAGGCTCGGACACATCTGGTTCTGCCTTGGCGAGACCCAATCTCACTTTTGCAGATGGTCATGTGAAATTAGAAGACCAGGATGCAGCAGGTCTGCCGCCTGTCCCGAACATACACCATGGTGCGGGCGCGTTAACTGATGATCCTTTTTCGGGGTTTACTAACGTTCCTATGCTCAACATTCATCAGCATCCTTCATCCAGAGGACCGGAGTCTGGCTCAAGTTCCGGAATTGAAGACTCTGCTCCTGTTCCCCAGGACTTTCTACTGCCCTTCGAGCATCTCGTGGAGCCGAGATCGCCTGTTGCGGTCTTGAATTTCCTCAAAGAGTTATCTCTGTTCAATTGGAGCCCTCAGGAATGGAATCATGCCCAGATCGATGATGTCACAGGCGCTCCAATTACGAACGATGGTAAATCGCCGAGAGCAGACGCCGAGATCTCGCCTGGTCGGATATCCTCCAATTTCAATATCCCTACTTTCATAGAGCAGATGCAGACGATGAGTCATGACTATCCCGCTCAATTCAATCATTTGGCTTCAAGCTTCAACGCGACCTTCTCTCCAAGTCCGCGTGCATCGTTATCAGTTTTACCAGAACTTGATCAAACCGGATTCTACCTATACAGCTACTATCTGGACGTTCTTTCGCGAAAGATTTCCATTGCTCCAAATAGTCAAAATGAATCAAACTCGTATCAGCGAGTGTTTCTTCCTTTGGCAAAAAATGATAAAGGCGTGCTTTATGGAATCTTGGCCTGGGCTGGATTTCATCTTGGAGGGCAGTGGATGGCGGAAGGATCGAAGTACGCAGAGTTAGCGTTGAAGCATCTCTGCGAGGACATCTCATTTAGTGAGGGTTCTCAAACAATTGAAGATAGGAGAGTGATCGTTTACAAGCTAGCGGCAATTTTAATTATGTGTGGAGCGGAAATCTGTCGCGGGGACGTAAAATTTTGGTCTGTCTATTTGCAATGGGGGTGGAAATTGCTACGAGATAATGGCGGGATTTTGAACCTCAACAATAATAAGGAGGAACACTGGCTCATCTCGAATTTCGCATACCACGATCTTCTCGCCAGTTCAACGAGTGACAGAGGAACTTATTTTCCGAATGAGATTTACGATAGAATATTTGTCGATCCAGATGGAATTTCCAGCGGTAACTTGAATCCTTTGCTTGGAGTTTCGAAACCCCTCTATAAGGTGATTGGTGACATCAGCAGTTTGTTCTTCGAAAGCAAGCAAGTTATGAATGGATACTACAATCGAATACCCCATGATGCCAAAGTCAGTGAAGTCCCCGTGGGGTCTCCAGATGACAACGGTTCGGTGCGGTCGTTTACTGACACAAACACCGAGATGAGTGATCACTCCAAAGTCGCTGACTTACTCAATTTCATTAACAATAAAGCGCATGATTTGGAAGTTACATTGAACAATGCCAAGCCCGAACCTAATGACTTGGAAAATCTCTCTGACTCAGAGCTTGAGTTGCAGCTCACGACGTTTGAAGCATTCCAATTAAGCTGCAAATTGTACCTTCGACAAGCAATTCTTAAGTTGAACCCGTCTGCATTGGAGTGTCAAATCTTGATGAACGACCTCATAAAATGCCTAGATATTTTGATAGACACGCCGATGCAGGCTAGTCTTGTATTCCCCACATTCATTGCTGGTCTCTTCACTGTCACGGAAAGTGACAAAATTGCTATGAGAAACCGTTTTGAGACGCTCATCACCTGCTATGGGCCTTGGAATGTCGTCAGAGTCAAGTCTCTAGTTGAGAAAATCTGGGAGGAAAACCCGAACGGAAGCAGCGTCGTGGACTGGAATACAATGTTGAACAATTTGAACTGGGACCTCAATTTCGCATGAGCCACTGAAAACTAGCTCAATTCATGAATCCGGTACTTTTTTCTGTCCATTTCCTTTTTTTTTTTTTTTAGTTCTTTGACTTGATCTCACTCAATCTGGTCTTCGCATTTGCGCTTGGGCCTTAGTTCACAAAGACGTTCTTCATTTGGATTATTCTCGGAACATACTTTATCCTGCTTTTGTGATCTGACCAGCTCGGTGTCTTTGTGGCTAAAAACAATTTGACTTTGCTCGGATTTTAGTACTTAGTTGCACCGTCCGCTTTTACAGTTTGGTTTGGGTGCAAAACTGTCCTCCCTTCTTATCCGATGGCTACCCAACCAAACATTGCTACAGATCTCGCTTACCCAAACTCAATATCCGAAAATCAAAAGAAGCATGGGGATTTGAAAAAACAACAGCAGACGATCGCCAGTCTGCCAAGGGCGCTCAAAGTCAACCTGAGAAACAAGTACATCCTCGTCAACCACAGAAGCAACAGCACAAAATTCAAAACAGGTTTTGTGCCTATTAAACCCAACAGCTTCTCGCTGCTGTCTTTGACACTGCCTTCAACTCAGACATCGCCTAACCGAGCCAGACTTCTTCGTCTGCTGAAGCCTCGACTGACTAGCTTGAGTGAGCGGACTTTTCGTAAGGATCCCAACGCCAAGTATGTCCGGCACCGTCCAATTTCAGGCACCACGCCTGGAACCCCGAGGCTGAGATCATCGCGTAACTTCAGAAAAAACGTGTCAGAGAAGGTCCTGAAGACCACGGAGATGTGGCTTCCTAGTTTAAAGAACACGAGCCTCTTGCAACTAGAGCGGCCATTCCTTAGACCTTTGAACGCGATTGAGCAGCTTTTGAATGATGAAATCGTAGAGCCCACGGCAGGCTACTTGAGCGGCTTCAGAGAATTCGTCCATTCTAAGATTGAGTCTTCTTTCCCAAAGAAAGCGCCAGTTATCTACAAATCGACACAAATCATGGAATTGCTGGAAACCAACGCAAGTCCATCTCAAGCGCAACTCTCGGAAAATGTCGAGGGAAGTAGCCGAGCTCTAAACCAGAGCTTGGGAATTCATCAAAAACCCTCGACTACAAAAGCCGTCAACAACGAGAATTTGCATCCTAACGCTGGCCAGAAGGGCCCTGCCGCCAAGCAGTCCTATTCCGTTCTCGGCGTTGCCTCCCTGTTCGGTGGATTTGCCAGGCTGTTTGCGAAGAAATTGAAGCTCAGTAGACTAGGCGGCGGCAATACGAAGAGTACCGCTTTGATCCCAGCAGACGACTACGTGGAAGTAGTCCACACGTCTGATAACGGTCAAAACTTGACTGGAAGAGATACATTGAGGGCGCTCAGACGAGACAGAGCTCCACTCGTCATGTTATCGTCGTGTCTGTCTTTTCAATTTGGCCCTCCAATAAAGCCCTACTCGCCCGCCAAAAGCGGCCCACAAATGATCATGTCTCCGTCGCTGACACTAAGCGTCCTCAATTTATTGGTCAGTCCTGGCAAAGAGTTGTATATGAGCGAGACCATCGATTTCTCCGACTTAAGAACCGAAAGAATGAAGCGCGTTTTGCGGGTGCGTTTCGCTTTGAACGATGATTGTGTCGCCGATTTCAGCGTGGCCGATGAAGTAAACAGCTTGAGTGTCAAAGATGCCTTCAACATGATGGCTCCGACCGCTTCGTATGCACGAATGAGGGCTCCTCTCTCCTGCGTTTTGGAAGATGATCCAGACATTGACACTTACTTGTTGCCTCTTAACTCGGCCCAGACTCTTCGATCACCGGTATCGATTTTGAGCGCTATTGAGGAGATCCCAAATTCTGGCATTTCTTTCACTGAGTTCGGATACCAGATATTGAACACTGGTGAAGCTTTAGATAGCTAGATAGCTTACTTTGCGCAGGCGAATATACATGCCTTAGCTGACATACGAATCTGGCGCTCGTACATAGATTCCCCGCTTGCGTGGTTTACAATTTTTCTTTTTCGAATTAACATGCTATACAGGGATAAATGTGAGTGGAACAGAAACGGCGAGTATTTTACACAGATAGACTAGTCCTTAGACTTCTTCTTCTTCTTCTTTGGTGCTTCATCGTCATCGGCCTTGCGCTTCTTTTCCTTCTTTTCTTTCTTATCCTTCTTCTCCTTCTTTTCTGTCTTCTCTTTCTTGTCCTTTTTGTCCTTCTTCTCCTTCTTTGGCTTCTCGACATCGTTTTCGTCTTCCTCAACATCTACATCCATGGCGTCAGTACCGCCCAAAGCCAAAGCTTGCTTGATAGCATCGGCGTTCTTCATCGGAGCGGCACCAGTGTCGTAAAAGTTTAATCTGTCTTCGACTTGCTTTCTCAAAATTTGTCCAAACGCGGTGGTTGGCTCGTCGGAGTAGTTATCGATTCTGGAAGCAATGGAACATTTGTTAGCCAAGTATCTGGAGATTCTTCCCTTGTTCTTAGTAGAAGCCTTACCAATAAAAGAAGAGTGATAGATCAAACCGTATTTGGGGGTGTTACCTTTGGTCTTCAAAGCTCTGAACAAAGCTTTTTCGGCACCCAAAATTTGCACAGTAGAAGCAGCTTGCTTAGACAAGTTCGTCAAAGAACCGGCATGAGAAATCAATCTAGCACCAACAACTTCACCGATCAAAGTAGATAAGTTTGGAGCCACGGTGTGCATCTTGTCAGTCAAGTACTGGTACAATTTAGCTCTGTATTCCGAGATAGAAACCACTCTTTCAGCGAAAGTCGAGACGTTGAGCATATCTAGTTCAGAGATGTCTTGACCCATAGAGATCTTGGCGTTGTCAATGATTCTTTGAGCGATAGAGAGATCATCGTTGAATAAAGCAGCGATGTCATGAACGTGTTCATCGGTTAAGTTGGCCTTGTCCTTGATGAAAAGAGCAAGCTTTGCGTATACGTAGTTGTCAGACGCAATCTTGGCCAACTCTGGGAAGTGCCATCCGTACCATTCCTTGACTCTCATGGAGAAAGTGTTGATGTCTTTGTCCAATTGATCCAAAAGAGCAATAGCTTGAATGATGTGGTTGTCATTCTTTTGAACGGAAAACTTGACTTTAGCTCTGGAGAAAGCATGACCCAAACCCAATTGTGCTCTCTCGATATCACCGTCTTGCAACTCTTTCAAGAGTTTGGAGCCGTGGACACGAATTCCTCTCAAAAAGTCTTGAACGATTTCGTTGGACATACAGTCAACATAGGGAAAGTATTCTTTGATGGAAGGACCCAAGTTTTTGTCGGAAACACCCAAGGTAACTCTTTCCTTTTTGGATGGCTTGGGCAAGTTCAACTCCAAAACAGATTTCAAGTAGTCACTGACCAAACCTTCGGAAATGTCGTTGGCATTCTCTAAAGCTTGCGCAGCTCCTTTGAAAGGAGCGAACGAAACAAGCTCGATCATTTTGGAAAATTTGCCCAAGTCCATGGAGGCTTCCTGTACCTCCTTCATTCTGACAGCGACGTCATCCTGTTGGATCAACACCTTGAAAATGGCAAACCCAGTGGCCTCCTCGAAAAGAAGGTAATCGATGCCAGCCATTATTTGTACGTGGTATGGTTGTTCAATTGAAGAATATTGAGAAGAAAAATTCTTTGAGGGCATCTCTGGGTGTGCATAATAGGGAGACACCCTCAGGCGCACTAGTTTTGTGTGCCTAGCACGACTCAAGATCCGCCGTTATCGACGAGAGCGGCTAAGTGCCATTCAGCAATACAAGAGCATGTTCATTGATTCAACCATTTGAATGGTTTAATGGGGAAAGAGGTTTTTGAGAGGAAGGCAAGAAGGCTGGTCTGGAATGAAACAGATGGATTTCGCGCTGGTGAACTGTTGGAATGGGTATGGTTCAGGATGACTGGGTGAGGGACTAAGACCTTGCAATGAGAAAAGACAGCTATATCAAAAAAAAAAGAAGAGTGAAACCATGGGCGTCAAGCGGGCGACACTTTGTCAAATCTGAGACAATCGATTCCATCGAGTGTGTTACATACTTTCTCCCTCTCCCTTGGTTTTGCAGCCGCTCATATATTGGTGCCATGCACGCCTTGAGCCCTCCGAAACTCATCCTATTTTCAAATATGAGCAGACATAGACCCGTGCATCCTCCCTAGTCTTATAACCCCATCCGGGCAACCCAGGCAGCAGCATCTGCATCTGAGCTGTGTACATGACAAGTTGCCGTTGGTCAGGATGATGCTGCCATTTATGAAAACCGGCTTAGCGGGGTTTCGGGCACGCTATAATCCTAGGTTCACAAAGCCAATCGTGTCGTCTAGAAATGTGATTACCCCTAACATCGACTGGAAGCCCGTCAAATCCACTGTGACAAACCTAGCGAAAGCGGAGAATCAGGGAAAGGCTCGCGTCTTTCGAGGAGTGCTTTTGAGTCTCATGATTGCCATGCCAGTTGTGAGTTTCTTTTTGGGCTGTTGGCAAGTGAAAAGGCTCAAGTGGAAAACGGATCTCATCAAGAAGTCGGAGCACATGTTGGCCGAACCTCCCTTGGAAGACCTTCCCCCAATTCTTGATCCGTCTGTGATCAAGGATTTTGAATTCAGGAGATTTAAGGTAAGAGGAAGGTTCGATTATGATCAAGAGATGTTTTTGGGCCCTCGCATAAGAAACGGAGAAGTGGGATATTTGGTGGTCATGCCCTTTAATCGTTCTAGTGGGGGAAAGCCCATTTTAATAGAACGTGGATGGATCCAAAAGGATCAAGTCGTGCCAGAAAGACGTTCCAAGGGGTACTTGTCACATTTGGCTTTACCTCAAGGAGAGATCACAATTGAGGCAATGTTGAGAGTAATGCCAAAAAGGTCCAACCTTCAATACGAGCATGAGCTTGGCTCGAGATTATTTCACGTGCCAGACGTGGAAGCCATGGCCCGCCAAAGCGGCACATTGCCTATTTATGCACAGATGATGTATAGCCTCAAAGATCAGCCCGATTGGGTCGGGCCAGAAGCAGCAGTGGAGAGTCCAAAAACTGGCTGGTCTTTTTTCTCGAAGAAGCATTCATCTCAACAAGTTGACCATTTACCAAGTTCAGACACCGATTCCACATTAGAGTGGCAGGAATTCGAGTTTTACAATGAAGGTGTTCCAATTGCAGCCATTCCAAAGGTGACCTTCACGAACAATCACTTGCAGTATTTGGTTACTTGGTTCGGTGTCTCCTTGGCCAGTTCGATGTTGTTGATCTTCATCTTCGTCAAGAAGAGAGGTCTGATGAGTGCGGATAAGATTATCCAGGCAAAGAGGGATGGCATGAAGAAACGTTTTTAGATACCAACAAGGTCGTTTGAGAGAGAAGGACATTTCAATCGTCCGCTGTACATAAATTACTCACCTCAAGAGAATATACTGACTAGCCCAAACAACACTACAACAAGCATGAGATCGCCTATTATTATGCTGGCCCCTCCCCAATAAACCAATGCGGAGTCAAGAATCGTCTGATAAGCCGATGCCTGTGGGAACACTGCAGACGCTAACGATAGCATTTTCGACGCGGGGTGATTCCTTGAAGACAGGCTAAGCAAGCCGCTGGAAGATAAGCTCATGAAGTAGCTGGAAATGATCGCAATCTCCGCAGAGACAAAAACTGTCATGAAAGAGCCGACTCCCTCAACGGGCCTTAACTCTCTAACAAACGCATGCGAAGAAGCAGAGAATCCAGCACAATGGAGATAGTGGTAGAAGAAATTGGCCACGTGCACGAGGAATCTGATAATGAGAAAGCGAGCTTTCCAGCTCTTCTGTTTATACTCGCGGAACACGGCCAATTTCGTATGGTAAGATGCATCTTCTGGGGTCTCTGGGATACCATTGGGATCTTGGGCCATGGTTTTCATCATTTCGGCAAAAAACTTGGAAGTCGACTCTTCGGCATTTTGGGGCTCGTTGCCGCCTCCACCGGCACCAGCAAAGATCTTTTTCATGATTGCGTCCATGTCGTGGTCCTCGGCCACAGAGTCATTTTTGCCCGCTTGCAAAAGCAGAGAGATGTCGGGGACTTCCGGGTCATCGTGTGACTGTGAAGGGTGTGAGATACCCAGCAGCACCCCCAGTGAAACCGCCGATGACCCAGATGCTGAGCTTCCCAGTGGAGTTGATGATGGTGCACTCAGTGGAGAAGCAGACGAGATTGTGGGAGCCGATGAGGTTCCGCCAGTTTCGAGCACAGACTTCACCGACGACGAGTTCACCGACGAGCCTTTTGTGAGGATGTCGTTCAACCGCTCAGTAGCCTTGCCCTGGCTCATTTTCGCCTGTCTCCTCTCACGCAAGAGCTGTCTCTTTTCCTCAGCAGAAAGCTCGCTCATTTCTAATGTAAATCAAAGAATATCTCTTCCGTATCGATTGCAGGAGCTGCGAGAATTAATACTGAATATCCGGTTCGCTCACTCTCCAATCGAACAAAGACGTGGAGAAAATATGTCCGACTTTTTTGAAAATGGAAATTTGTGAACTGTGTCCCTTACTCACCTGCTGACATCTACTTTCCATGGCTGCGTCTGCAGGAAAACAACGGGCGAGCGCTACTCTTAATTCCCAGCGAGCTTTTCGAGCTGGTTTTGGCCTGCACTTGGGTGGAACGGAGCCTGGGCCTGAGCCTGAATCAGGGTCCCTACCTAGTACTTCACCTAGCTGAGATTCTCGCCAGGCACCGTCACCGTACTTGAAAATGGACCGGCCATTGGGTTACCACGAGCAGCTTCGCCGGCAGAAAATCTTGGCCCTGATGGCGAACTTGGACTATTTGTTGGTGATCGCCAGCCAGCAGCAGAAATCTGTGCAACGGGTGCGCTATGAGTTGATGCTCAAGCTCAAAGAAGACATATGAAAAGTCCTCGAAAAAGAGTATGATTCACTTTCGTTTTGGATGGCACTGAGAATAATTTGTGTGTGGGCTCTAGGACTATGTGGTATTGCCGCCTGTGTTCCAGATTCTCGAGAGGAGGTTCCCCTGAAAGACGTAAGACGACAGTTCGGATCTCTGTATCTTTAGATTCTTCTTTGGTCCTATAAGAGATCTGAGATTTGTGGCAAGGGCTCGTCTCTAAATTCCAAGGTTCTGGTTATCGATCTACATGAAGTGGGTTTTTTGCACACCTATTGAGTTCAGCATGCGACACTTCCCGAATCTATGCTTTTATTCCATTATTGAAGAAGATGCTTGTCAGCTGATGCTCCTCTCCTCTCGCTATATATCTACCTGAATGGCGGTCGAGATGATAATCTATTAGCTCGCGCTCTCTGGGCTCTCTGTGCGGCGGAACTAGCCGCCGTACGGGCAGACGCATTCGAAGAGTAGCCCCCTGCCCTATGTGATTTTGTTAGCGCTGCTGTTCTTCTGTCGGTGATTCTTGATGGCGCTCTTAATCCAAGCCTCTCACCCGGTTTGGTATCTGAACGCTGTGTGCCGCCTCGGCGGGTATTAGAAGCGTCAGGGATCTCAAAAAGTCCCCTCATGTACCGAGGCGCCTGATCAAGATTTGGTGGCGTGTTTGCCAGGGCTGTGCCCGTCCTTGAAGCCGCCGCTGTTTCTTGCGTAGAACCTGGGGCCTCTATGAATGTGTCGGTGGTGGAAAAGGAGTCGTCACGTGCAATGGGTATTCTTCCACGTCCTCCCGATGATACAGGCACAATAATTTTCGGAGGTGGAATCCTCTGCCTCTGGGCGGATCTCTGAGAGAACAAGTCCCCAAGATGCAGCCTTTGTCTTACCTCGGATGCCCGCTGGGAAACTTGATCTTTCAATTGGGCATTTTTCAGTCGAGCATCTTGAATTTTTTCCCGAAGCACGGCGATCCGCTCCTGTGCCGTTTTCTTTTCCTCCATGGCTTCGTACTGCTCTCGCGTTGGGCACCCGGGAAAGTTGTTACAGAACATGGTGATCATCAATCCGTAGAGGAAACTTGCGAATGATTCATTGAATCCGTTTACGGCATTGTGCATCGCTGAAAGGTCGGCCATATTCACTTGAAGCGCTGTGAAAGCATCGGCAATTGCTGTGAGCCGAGCTCTATTGGCCCCCGTATCTAGTGGGAGAATTTCCTTTGGATAATGAACTCTTGGAGACTGGGCAATGGGACCAATCGCTCGAAAAACACCTGACGATCGGAGCAGTTTTCTTCGAGATTCTCGCAGCCTAGCCGTGGGTGTTTCAGGCTTTGAATACATGGCCGTGCAAAATCAGAGGTTTCCTGAATATTACGGGAGCTTTTCTTAAGATCAAACTTTCTCGTCTTAGGCGATTTCCAGCGAGAACTTGTCAAAGAGATGACTCGAGATTTGGTGTTTACGTGTTTGTGCCTGTATCCTGCATGGAATACCGATTTGGCACAATTGTGTTTGGCGAACACTGCAACTAAATGCGCGTTTCTCGAAAGTAAAAACACCTTTGATGTCTCTGATAGATGGTCACGTGATACTAATTCCGGCTCACAGAATTGATATTAGGCTGGGTTCCAGACCAGGCAAGTCGATGTGAGCGGTACGATTAGCATAAAATCTTTCTGAGAGAAGAAGGAGCAAAGCAGCTCATATGTCTTTTGCAAGAGAAATTTGGCAGAATTTGTTGAGGTGTGCGAAGGTCATAAGTCATCGGAGGATCAGTGCCTGAAGCTGAGCTATTGAATCTGTCAAGATGACTCAGAATTTGGAGATTGAATCTGTTGATTGGTTCGAGGATGCAAAATTCCCAGGCCTCGTTATTCAGCTTGATGGGAATCACAAGAATGTTCCAGGAAACGCTTTCACTGTCTCGCGATATGTATCTCATGTCTTTTGTGTGTCCCATTCCCGACTTTTGATTGCATTTCACTCATGAAATATTCTCGAGTCTCTTTAGCTTCGACAGACAGCCTCGGTCCTGAAACCTTTCTCGGGTGAGCCTTCGAGCTACCTCAAACAGAACACCACGATGTCTGGCTGAAACAAGGCCGAAAACCCAAATGTACTTTTAGGCTGATCTGCTCAAATGATTTCTCGCCGCCTACTTCATTATCCCCAGATCCCTCTGTCGAGCATCATTCGACATTATTCTTTTCTTTTAAGCTTTTTCCGAAACACATGTAACATTGGCATTCCCGCTTTCTATCTATGCAAGACACAATTATCTCTTTCGATTGTATGACCACTGAAACTCCATTGTCAGAAGCACATTCCGGCCAACTGATGGACAGCAACAGCGCGCTCCTCAATCTCATCTATCATCCTCGCCAACGATCTGCTGCCACGTCTTTCCCTCTTTGATCAACAACTCCGCCAACTCGTCTCTGATTTTGGCAGGCAACCCTGGTCCTTTATATGCGAAAGCAGTGTACAATTCAATGAAAGTGGCGCCAGCTTTCCCGAACTCCAAAGCGTCTTTCCCCGATGCGATACCTCCGCAACCAATCAACACCAAATCCGAATCCTTGGTGTATTTTCTCAAGGTGCGCAAAGCTTTTAATGAATAGGGCTTTAGCGGGCTCCCGGATAAGCCGCCGGCCTGTGAAATGAGGTTTTGGTCAGTGGTATATAAACCTGTAGGTCTCTGGATGGTCGTATTGGAAATGATGATTCCATCCACCTTAGCGGATTTGGCCGAATTTGCAATCGACTCAATTTCGGGCTCGGTTAAATCAGGGGCGACTTTCACCAACACAGGAGGTTTGTGTCCGAGTTTGTTGCTTCCAAGGCGTTCTCTTTCCCCGACGACACTAGTCAATAAACTTGTGAGTTTCAGCTCATTCTGCAAATCTCTCAAGCCGGGTGTGTTTGGCGAGGACACATTAATGATCAACACATCTGCGTAGGGCCCAAGTCTAGAGACGCCTTTGATGTAATCCTCGACCTCGTCGCCGGTCTTATTCTTGCCGAGATTGATTCCCAAAAGCTTCCCGTCTCTGAACGCGTTGGACTGGCTCTCTTCGTTAACATTGGAAAGAAACCTGCGCGCCAAGGTTGCCACAACATTGAAATGGCCCGAAGAGTTGAACCCATACCGGTTAATTACTGCATCGTCCCGAGGCAAACGGAAGAACCGAGGCTGTGGGTTTCCCGGTTGTGGTTCGGGCGTAATAGAGCCAATTTCGACGTACGAGAATCCAGTATCAAACAACGAGTCAATAGCTTCTCCGTCTTTGTCCAACCCTGCAGCAAGGCCAATCGGCGTTTTCATTCTCGTGCCGAAAACGTCCACGCCAAGAATGGGCAGAAGTTCGTCCTCCAACTTTGTATCGTCCCCAGTCAAACTCGGTGAAAGCCCGTACTTCATAAGCTGGATCCCAAGCTTGTGCCCGGTTTCCGCATCGGTGAACATCCGGATGAGCGGACAGAAAACATACTCATGAATACCAGCCCTGGCATCAAACAAGTAGATCCCAGCAGCTGAGGCCGCGCCCGCTCCGGCGAGGAATAGGATCGACTTGGGAAGCAAAGATGCCTGTAAAACTGGCTTCCTCGTATTTGGAATGGCCTTTCTGAATCCAGGCCGCAAAAGCCTCCACATCGTCGCAGAAATTAATGTTTTGTAGAGATAGCTGGAAGAAGAGAATCCACGGTGAGAATTAAGTGGTTCGACTGTGTTGGCATGCAGTACCTATGCCCCAGAGCCAGAATAGCCTCTGATACAACCATCAGATTAGATGACATTGGGATTTCTAGAGACACATGGGAAACGTCTCAAGTTCTCTGTTTATGGAAGTACGTTTTCCTCGCGTTTATTCTCTTTGGGAGCATTTTCCATTGGAGATTGTCTTTCATACCTTTGTGTCTTGGTGCAGGAAACCAGACTTAATGCGGCTTCGAGGCGTGGCCTCAGCAAAGTTAGGAACCACATGACTCATAACCATGAGGCTGCTTGATAAGACTGCAACAGCAAGTGTTGAGGTGAGGATATCATCAAGACAGCTCTGGAGACGAGAGTGTATTAAAGGACTTCCGTTTGCATTTCTGGAAGTTCTGGAAAATTGCGACTATGTCAGTGCTTTCAAACATTCGTGAGGTTGGAGGCCGTGGGTAGCAGTTAGCAAGCAGAATGGAGGGAGTTTGGAGAAAATCGAGAGGTGGAAGAAGACAGGCACCAAACAGGCACCAGCGATTTGCCCAAGGTCTCCGTTGTCGATCTCTTTTTCCGAGAATGATCTATGCCGGGCTTTTTGAAAATCCCGTTCTCGTTCTGTCTCGGCACTTTGACAGGTGAAACAACAGCAGCCTCGAAGCTGTCGTTATTTGAAGTCCGAACTCGGCCGAACAAAGTGTCTTCACTTTTTGAAGGAAGGGGTCTATCCCATCGCAAAAAAGACTCTGGCCTTTCCCCTCAGGCAATCGCCGTGTACCTCTCTGACTGTGACGTCCATCCGAGACCCGCAGAACCAAGCCACAAGAGCAAAAGCACGACTCATTTATTCAGGCACGAAGAACAGAGCTGCTTGCGTTTGCAAAAACCACAGCTACTTCCAGACCCCAGAAGAAGGTTTACTCGAAAATTTAAAAAAAAAAAACCAGGCGGAATTAAACCTTCCTTTTCGTTGCCTCGACGACTGCCTCGCTTGCGTTGGGTGCAAATCAGGCACACAGCAGTAGTGCATCTCATCGCAGGATTTTTCTAGCTGTGAAGCCCACAACCAGTACCGATTCCATATTCACCAGAACCAGACTGTCCGAGAAAATTGCCTTTGCAGCGGAAACACGACGAAAAATGGCACCAAGACCAGGACCAGATAGAGCTCATGACGCAGCAAATGGGAAGCCAGCTCAGGCGTCTAAATATGAAAGAGACCAGAGTAAGTTCCCTAAGAAAGTGCTGAAGGGTAAGTCACGGAGAATCAATACCGGGATTAAGAAAGTCGACCAAGAGTACCAGGCATTCGTCAAGGACGCAGAGGCCACCGATGTGTTGTTGCAGGAAGAAGCCGGGTTTTTGGAGGCCGACGGTCCATTGGAAAGAACTTACAAATTCAGACAAGATGATATCGCAGATGCGGTAGACCTCAGCACTGCCAACAAGAAATTTGACTTGAATCTCGTGGAGTTGGGTCCTTACTCGCTTAACTATTCCCGTAACGGCCGCCGCTTATTACTTGGCGGGAAAAAGGGACACGTGGCCTCGATCGACTGGCGTCTGGGTGCACTTGACTGTGAGTTGTTCCTCAACGAGACTGTGCATGCGGTCCAGTACTTCCACAGTCATCAATACTTTGCCGTGGCACAGAAAAAATACACATTTATCTACGACAAGTCCGGTATGGAGCTCCATCGATTGAAACAGCACCTGGAGCATACGCTCTTGGATTTCTTGCCTTATCATTTCCTTCTTGTGGGTGCAGGTCACTCGGCCTCCTTGAAGTACCATGACGTCTCCACAGGTGTGCTTGTCAGTGAGCTCCGAACAAAACTCGGGCCCACGCAGGCAATGAAACAGAACCCATGGAACGCCGTCATGCACTTGGGCCACGGGAACGGAACTGTGACCATGTGGTGTCCTACGATGAACAAGCCCTTGGTGAAATTACAGACCAACCGCGGGCCTGTGAGGGATCTATGTGTTGATAGAGAGGGCAAGTACATGGCTGTGAGTGGAGCAGACAAGAGAATCAAGATCTGGGATTTAAGGAAGCTCAAAGAGTTAGATACCTACGTCTCCCCTACACCAGCAAAGTCACTTGAGTTCTCCGACAACGGCTTGTTGTCTGTCGGCTGGGGCCCACACGTATCAGTGTGGAAAGACACACAAAAAACCCATCAGGAGCAACCATATATGACGCACTTGCTTCCTGGAAGCAAAATTGAGAAAATCAAGTACGTCCCCTTCGAGGATATCTTGGGAGTCGGCCACAGCAAAGGCTTTTCGTCATTGATTATTCCAGGTGCCGGGGAAGCCAACTATGACGCAATGGAGTTGAATCCATATGAGTCTACCAAACAGAGACAAGAATCCGAGGTCAGATCGTTGCTCAACAAGTTGCTGCCGGACACCATCTCGTTGGATCCAAGTTTCATTGGTACTGTCGACAAGAACGCACGTACTGTGAGATTGAGCAAAAAGGACTTACAGGCAGCTGAGGAGCAAGAAAGTAAGGAGAAGGAGAACGCCGAGTCAGAAATCAGGCCCGACCTCAAACCTGAGCACTCGAAATTGAAAAACTATATGCGCAAGAACCAGAATAACATCATGGATGCACGCAAGATGAGGACCGAGAGAAACTTGAGGCTAGAGGAAGAAAGGAGAGAGAAGTTGAGGTTGAAAGAGATGGGGGTCCCTGATGAAAAGAATGAGCTCGGCCCTGCGCTTGGCAGATTCGCCTAAGAGCTGATTCCAGTCTTTCATATCAGACAATATCTCAATTCAGAATTTGGGTTGGAATGAAACGACTCACTTAGAACCTCAAAACCAAGCTTTATTCCTGGGATTTGCCTTGGCCATAGGGCGCCCAAAGATTCTCCAACACGATGTGCTCCACAAGCAGCAAATCCCACAGCAAGAGCTTGACCTCCTCCAGCAACGCGTCGCCCCTTGCTCTGTCGTTGATCTTGTGAAGTTTCTTGTTTGCCCTGAGCATCTCGCTAATTTTCGTTCTGTGTTTCTGCAACTCCTCCTCCATGTTCATGGACTGCTGCGCCAATTGCACGTTCACGTGCCGTCTCATCTCCTCGATCTTGGCGAGTGGCGTGTCCTCTGCATTGACCTGCTCAATTGTCGCTTCCAAATATAGTTGTGCTGCATCCCTCTGGTGTTTGGACAAACAGGTAAACATCAGTTTCGCCCATTCTCTTCCCAGAGCCGTTTGTGTTCCTATCCGCATTAGTAACTCCATCACCAAAAGCACCTGTTCCTTGTCCTTGAAAATCGCTAGTCTTTCGAAATTGAGCAGGCGATAGATCGATGCGAGTCTGGCATTCACCATGGCGTTTGCGCCCCGTGCTCTAGCTTCGGAAACATGGCGCAAAACCGTTTCGGTTAGAGACTTGCATTGGTTTTGCAAGAGCTCGCTCACTTGGTATGTGTTATGTCCATATAATTTTCTGGTCTTTTTGACAGCGGCTACTTCGTGGTCGAATGCCACGGGATGCTCGCAGGACAAGAACCTACATAGGAGCTTGTTGATTTTCCCAAGCGAACACAAATCTTCCACGGTGAAAGCCTCAACGTCCTCAATCATCGCGAGCCACGCAAGACCCACTTTACAGAAGGGGGCAGATATCAAGTCAGAGAGCATGATGAAAGAGGGACGAGAAAGACTTTTGTAGACAAAAATGGGGACTAAACGAGTTTATCAAAGATGAGAGTAACAAAGAAAGAGTCGAAGGTGAGGTTTCTGTAGGGTGTGTATTTGTGTATCTATATGAGAAAGTGAAGACTGGCCAAATGCGCAGCCAATTCAATGGACCATAAAAAAAAAGAAAAAAGAGTATAAGAGGGCGGCGGTCAATCTGGACAATATCTGCTCGATGAAAACAAACTTTCTAGAATGCAAAATTTCATGAAGTCGGCAACCATTTTACTCATGCTTCAGGAATCAATATCGGTGTTTCTAAGAAGTATCAGCATCTCAGAGGTAGTCTTTGAGACATCAAGGCTCGTTCTAGGCTTCAATCACCTGTTTAATGAGATGTTCTGGCTGGGATGGAAAATCCAGAGTAATCAACAGTAATGAGGTCCTGGAAAATGGAGCCAGAATTACTGTTGCAGAAGCTGTTGTTGATCTGTGCAAACGAATCCAATTCTGCTCTCACGAATTCCATGAGAGAGTTGAACTTGTTTCCCGAGACGTCGTTGTGCTTCTCGACCTGCTCTAGCAAATGCATCTCTTCGATCGTCTTGAGCCACTCGATGCTCTTCTCAATATTAGGACTTGCCGCACTAGATTCTTCCCCTGTAGATTCTGCGTCCTCAGAGCATTTATGGTGGTTCAAAACAGTGAGCCACAGGTTAGCTATTTGTTCATACGCCATGGTCTTCGTGTATTGGAACTCTTTGTTAGTGAAGTTGGGTAGTTCATGAATTATGGTTGTGATCATGTCGAAAATAATACAGGAGTTTTGCAACGAAGATTCCATTGGCGGGAGAAGGTCAAGTACAAAATCTGAAATGCAGCTTAAGAGTTCCGTCAAGTATGGTTTGACACGGATGTATGAGTAATCACTCTCCATATCACATCTGTAAGGAAGATTTGCTTTCACATTATTTGCCTTCTGCTTAATGAGCTGTATGGTATCATTTACAGATGGCTTGGGTGCTAGTTTGCTCACGGTCAGAACAATCTCTGGATGATGGACCATCACTGTCTGAAGCAAGGCCAGTAGCGAAGAGTGGTCTAAAACTTCTATGAGTCTGTTCACAGGGAGACTCTGCCCCGAGATACTGGGCGTCTTGGACCTCTTATACCGGCTAGCCAAAATGTGTCTTCTTGCCATTTGACTTTGACTTTGTCTCTGCGGCATGGTCTCTTCTTCGTGGCTTCGGCGCTTTCTATTCATGGCTTTCATCGACAAGCGGGCCGCATGGCCATACTGCGTGGTGTCATCTGAATGAAGCAGTTTTCTCGTTGTCATGTCTGTCGCCATGTCAAAATTCTAATGTATTTCTGGTATTTTTTAGTTAACGTCAGTGATCTTTTTCCTCAGGCGGGTGAAGTTCTGAGGCGGAGGGCTTTCGCAGGTGAAGGTCCCCACTGTGTGTGCAATACCAGGCAAACTTTTTCTCGCGAGTTTCGCCGCCAGGCGCAATAATCGAGCGTGCGGCCGGAACAGCTTGAAATAGGCCCAAATCCAAACCTGAAACTGTCTTTTCTTTTTCTGATATTGTCGGCGTTTTTCTTTTCTTTTGATTTCAATTATTGTTCGCACTTATACCAAGCCAATTCCAAACAAAAAGAAAAACTGCGGGACAAGTTACAAAGGGAAATGTGCCCTCTTTATATATTTTCGAGGCGGCGGCAAATTTCCCTTGGGCATGGACACATTTTTCCTCCGGCTCTTTATTTTTTGCAGCCACTACATTGACTCAGAAATTTAAGCTAGCGACGAATTTGCCACCTGTATGTTAAATTTCATTTGTGGAAGAGTTTTCTCATGCTCAATCATATTTTGCGGCAAGCCATATAGGTACTTCGCTTTCCGCGTGTGATATACTGCTCCTCTAACTGGCCCTAAGACTCGTTTGCGGGGAACGGCGGGCCGGGAACCAAATTGCTTTGAAGGATTCAAAAGCGATAAACAGACGTGTCTCCGAATGTGAGAAGAAGATCCAGCTGGCGTATATTGAAGGGCGAGAGACTACGCCCTGTGTATGCTATGCGATACCCTATACACTTGCCCGAATGCCCGTATCTCACTTAACGTCCTATCTTTTTTTTTTTTATTAATGAGGGATTGGGAGAATGGACTTCTTCAATTCAAACTGAATCGCGTGATTCTGCCGCGGCTCCTACGTATGCTTCTTATGGGCACTGAATGCTGAATTGACTGAAAAATTCTAAGGTTAGCCATACCTAGAAAGTCTTGAGTACCTCTACATTTGGCCGCCGCGGCAAATCATTGCCTGAGCCATCAGCCCTGCAATGACTTGCCATGAGAATTACAGACCAAGACACATTTGGGTTGTCTCTAACTATCTACTTCAGCCACCCAAAAAATACAAAAGTGGTCATCTGATTTACACTGGCAGCAATAATTTGCAGTGATAGCTATGTGGTTATTATGTTATTCGTCATTTCTTCATGGCAATTGATCTTAGCAAATGCGATTCTAGTAATTGTGACTCTAGTAGTAGTCGTTGCTTTCGAATTCACTGTCGCTGACCCCTGAAAGCTCGCTTTCACTCACAACATCATAGTCAGCTTCGTGGAAGCCAGCATACCGGTTGCGCTTGAGCTCAACTTCATCATCAGACCCCTTATCTTCTTCGTCAGTTATATCTCCTCCATTCCGACGGTTGTCTATGCCTTCCACATTCTCGCTGTCTTCTTTCTCCTCCAATTCAATCTTGAGCTCGAAAACTATGTCGAAACATTCAGCCAACAATGCAGTCAAAGTTCCCTGGCCCTCTGGAACTTGGTTGTTTACTATGAACTTACCGTCATGCCTTAGATTATCAAGAGAGGCCAATTTAAACTGAAAGGGAAAGAGTTCTCGAAGGTTGTTCAAGCCATCGACTCTCTTTATTTCCAACAAACACCTCCGCACTGTTGACAACTGATTATGGATTGGCTGCAAAGATTCAGAAACCGGCTCTGAACTTTCCAAGAGCTTATAAATAAGGGAATAGCATCTCCTCAAGAGATACAAAACGAGCAACTGAGCTTTCTTCATTCGCTTCAAGGAAGCGTTGTCATAATCGTCGATCTTCTTATTGATGTTGACTCTTCGTTCATCAATTGCCTTGAGTGACTTTTGGTAAGTGTACAAGTCAGTTTCTCGCATTGTCCACCGTCTCGTCACTAGTAAATTGTCCAACGTTTGCTTGATGCAGATGAGCTCGTCATAGAGCAGTTTAAGAGTTGAAATTATTTCTGACTCTCTCTCATCCTCAAAAGAAAGAAGCTCGAAGCGGCTCGATATGTCGTTATCCTGCTGTATGTTCAAGTCGTATAACAAGTTATTGCAGTCGTCAAGCAACCCATCGAGAACCATCTGAGTTGCGCTCAATTGGGATTCCGTGGCAAGAGAGCTGGCAAACTTGCCGTGTGAGTCTCTTCCTGCTTCCACCTTCTTCAAACGAGAAGACAAATCAGCGATTTTGTCTTTGATATCGTCGTTCAGTTTTTCGTCCCTCGTGACGAGACTAAAGAGTGACTTCCGAATTGATATGAGATCGCCGTAAGTGCCTTCCAAATCCTTGGGAATTTCTTTGAATGTGTTCTCTATCTCCAGATAGACTTGTAAGCACTTTGCCAACTTGTTGCGCAACAAAAGAGTTTCTTCCCGTTTGTGATCCATCATTCCGTTTACGTCCATGCCGTTGCCAGCGACGTGATCTTCCTCGCCATCTTCGTCAGAGCGATCGATTATTCGCTCAATGTCTTCCAAACGCGATTTGATTGGTTTCAAGTCGTCGTCAGAGTAGACCTGGCACTCTCGCAAATGCGTGAGCAATTTGTACACTGTCAGCAATGACAGATAGGTCGCAGGCGCGGACTGGGTCAACCCGCAAGTCATGAAAGAGAGAGAAAGTAGCTGCCAGATATCGTCAATAAGCAAGTCTACGGGGTTGGGCAAATTGAGACTCATCCCTTTCAACTCCTCGTCTTTGCGAGTGAGGGACAACTCGTGAACATCTTTCAAAAACTTGTCATAGATTTCATACACCTGCGCAGAGCTGATGTACTTATTTCTGTTGTTTTTCAACTCAGACAATGCTGCGTAAGTCTTCGTGAAGGACTCGTAGACTCCCTTCTCGTACGACGGAATGGTTTTGGTCATTTTCAGGCTGAGCAGTTTAAAGAAGGGAAAGCGTGGGGGATCCTATTTTCTAGTATGAGGGCGAGCCGGATTTGGTGTTGATGAGAACGCAGAGGCAATCCGCAACACCCGTACACTAACTAAGCACGAACTTGCGCAGCGTCCTGGTGCTAATATATAGAGCATGTGCCTAGCCCGTTGTTCTCATGTCCACTGCACAATGAAAGATGCAGATCACTGGGAACATATTCTTCTGTGAAACTACTTAAACGTGGTCGAAAATTGGAATCTAGGCTCTACTGCGCTCATGAATAGGGGAAATGAGTATCTTGCCCCATCCCCTAATCTTTTGTTCCATGAAATTCGTAAAATTATAGTGCATTTAGTTAAGGATTCGCTACGCCAAGAATCTTCCGCGAGTAGTCGGCTTCGTCCGCTAGTGAACCTTCAGAGAGTCTTCTGCGCCCCATCATAGCGGGATTTAGTCTCGGGTCAGTCAAACCGCCAGTCGCAGCACTGCTGGCTCTCTTTTCGGCAAAGTCATCTGACGGATGCTCGAATGGATTGGCCATTGGCATGTCGAAAACAGAATTGATCTTATTGGACTTGGCTCTTGCGACGCCCCCGCTACCAGTGCTGCTTGTAGAGCCCTTTTTATAGAACTCTTCTTCATCATCGTCGTCTTTCGAATTTCTGCGACGAATAAAGAAAAATAAGGCGGCAGCAATTGCTAGCGCGGCCACACCTCCCACAACACCACCGACTATTGGTCCGACGTTTGTTTTCGATTTTTGGCTTGTATCACTCGGCTGCCTAGATGAGGATGCAGTCAGCGATGATGTAGAGTCTGAGGTCGCTGTGACAGTTTTGTATTGCACAGTGTTTGTGCTTTCTGATGGAGAAGCGGTAATGCCTGATGAAACGACACTCTGGGTGGCGCTGCTTGATGTCAGGGAGCTGCCATCTTTGGTCGAGCCAGAGGCAGAAGTAGAAGAGGGACTGGTGGACGAGCTACTGGGCGAGCCTCTTGATGCCGACAGACCCTTCAGCGAGGAATGAGGTGACGAAGAAGAGACAGGAGCAGAACCCAGATATCCCTCATTGTCGAAAATTGTGTATGCGTTTGTGCCGCCGCAAACAGCTCCACCATACCCGTTGCACAAAACGGAGCAATGCGAGATATCCGTCTTGGACAGGCTACCAGGAAGTGAACTCAAACAGTAGCAGTCGCCACCATTTTTCATGGCGATATATGGATAGTCTTCACCACAGGAATTCGAGCAGCTCAGTTGCGTTCCGTACTGTTGTGTGCCTTCTGAGACGGAAGTGTCCACCAGGGAGTAACATCCATAGTCTGCTGAAGCAAGCCTCGTAGCTAGCAACATTAGAGCGACAAAATACATCATTCAAAGTTGTTTGAATAAAGTAGGAATTAGATTTGTGTGGTTTTGGGGATTTTGGAGAAGGGATTTCGCAACTTGAACAGCACTTTCAAAAATGAAATGCCTAAGATTGAAGGGGTTTCCAGTGGTGCTAGTGGGTATAGAACGCTAAATATAGCTGAAAGTTCGTGCCTGTGAAGCCTGCGTTGTTTGCCGCCTGAGTTCAGAAATTTGAATATGGCGATATTTTAACTCCTGCAAAACGTTTGCTTTCCAAAGCAACGGCAAAGAAGGTCAAAAGCGAGGGTATAATCGTATGGGAAGAATCTGTTTGGATTCTTGAAAAGAATGAAGGACCGATAGAAAAGCGAGAGCCGGCGTGTGCTGGCGCGAAAAAGCGATGTGAGTTTCAGGTATAGAGGCTGAAATGAACTCCTCTGGGGGCAGGGCCGCGTACAATAGACGAGACCAATAGGTGAAAAAAATGAAATAAAGTGAAGTAAAACGGTGCCTGTAAGAGGATCAATGCAATCAACGCGTGGCTGTGGAAACGAAGCACAAGGCACGACTCTAGAAAGCGGGAAAACGAGGGAAGGTATTTGGTCTGAACTTTGTGACTGGATAGTTTAGCCTGGGCGTGTTGATCCTTTGTCCTTTCTTTCTCTTATCGTGAGCGTTCTGTTCTTCGAAGCTGCTAATATCTTTGGAGTTACAACCAAGAAAACAACGGAGGGATGGGGAGGAGCACAGCTATAAAATAGAGGAAGAGTGCGTGTGGTGAAAAAAGTAAACGGATCGCTGGGTTTGGAGCCTGACACTGAGCGTGATATGATGCTCTTCGTTAATCGGGCGGAGCTCTTTTTGTTGTGAAATGAACGGATCGAAGTGAAACAAATCTTGAATGATGGAAACCAGAAAAACGCCGAGGAGCTGTGGAGAAGATGGAAAAGAGAGAAAGGCGGTGGTTTTATTCGAGAAGAGAAGGGGCGAGTAACGAAAGAAAAAATACGAGAGAGCAGATATAGGAAAAATTGGGAACAGCCCACCGTGGGAGGGCCTGGATAAAGTCACGTAATAAGGGCAGGCACAGGCACGAGACGCACGGGCCAGGGAGCACAATAAGATTTCTTTTGGCAGGGCCGCGCGCGTTGTGCATACCTGTTCTATTTCTTTCCTTTTTTTTTTTTTTTTTTCTGATTATTGTTCTTATCATTGATGTGCTACGGGCAAAGAGAATATGCTTTTTTTGTTCAGGGCTGGCGATGCTTCCCACCAGTGCTTTCGCTGGGGAAAATGTGAACAAGCGTGGCATTCAATGAACGGCCTCGTCAACGTTGTAATTTCTGGTTCTCTCGGAGACTTTAGGTCTCTGACCAAAGAGATCCGGCAGCTCACGGGGAAACCGGAGCGAGGCCTCGTGCAGATCGGTTCTTTTCTGGGCGCGAAACAACATTCTCTGATCTAGGCCCTCTGTTCGCTGTGAGGCTTTTAGGGCCGAAGTGAAAGTGACACGGAACAGCTCGAAGACAACCGCCAGCAGCCGTTGGAGGAGGGCCCTGCTCCGCTGGGCGAGAGGGAGAAAGCAAGACCAGGGCGCGTTTTGTTTTCTGCTCGTTTTGTTTTCTCCTCATTTTGTTTTCTGCTCATTTTGAAACAATGCTTTTCCCTCGGTTGCCAGCTTGGCCCATTTGGCGAAAGCTGATGCAGAGGGGCGCGGTGGGCATTTCTCGCCTAAGTTTTCAGGGCCACCCCAGATCCGAGACAGAGCTCTGCGAGGCATATCTGTGGTGACAAGCTGGCACGATTCGCTCGTGAACTCAGTTCCAAACGGGACAAGGTTGAGCCGTAGCGAGTCGCTCGAAGCAAACAAAAAACGAAAAGATCGCCTCGCTGTCTAGCACTAGAGGCCAGCGTGCAATCAGTTCCGTGGAAAGAAACGTGCGTGCGAGACTCGTGCCATCACATCATTTCTATTGTTTTTTGTGAGCGCTTTCCTTTGCTGGTGCCGAGAAAAGCTCTGAAAGCTGAGAGCGCTGCCTGTCGCCTCCTTGAAGTGTGTCTTGTACCGGGCTTCGATCACAACCACCGACTTAGGAGCCCGTGGCAGGGCCTAGAAAAGACACTAGACGCAAGCCCCACAAGCGTGCCACCTTCTTTTGCATCCGCGCCGCACAGGGGTCGTGAGCGTGAATTGCAGTCGCCTGGGATGGTTTAGTCTAGACTCGCCCCAGGCGCGATTTGCTCACGTATATTCCTGCTTTTCTTCTGGCTGCAAACCAACGAACTCTTTGGGAAGCGGCACGGCTGTATTCGCTCAGACGACGCAGTCAGGCCACGTTTCCTCTCCGGGGGATCATGGGGATTCACGCTTTGGCGGTCCTCGGTTTTTCACGTGACATGCCATCGGTAGCTGCTTCTTGAGCCGCTACTTGCCCTGTCCACCACCAGGCTAATTCTCAGCCATGGAATGCTCGGTTGCGTTAGTGGTACAAGGAACTTACAATGCACCAAGCTCCAAAAGTACAAAACATGCGGAGCTCGGGTTCTTTTGCCAGCCAAGTCCTCCATAGGCTGCGCTGAACGTGAATGCCATGAACCATGACCCAAAAGCAGGGCACCACCCGCCGAAGATACCTCGCTGCTCAAAAGCTCGATGTCTTCGCGTTTGCTTCGAAAGGCCTCCTCAATCTTCCGCCAAACTTCTTTGGTTTCTTTGCCCTTCACAGTACTTCCCATTGTTCGGAGACACCTCGGAACTATTTATCTGAAATTCTTAGACTTTGGGGTTCTGGAACGCGTGACTCCGTTTGCTATCGGCCCACACACGATCAAATAGTAGACTCCTTGTGCTGCTGGTCATGTAGTTCTGAAGGGAGATGCCAGAATCCAGGGCAATACCATGTATGCTGGTGTGAAGGAGTTTTCATTAAGAGGCCAATGAGCATCTTCAACGTCGTACCACTCAGGTAAAATCGGTTTCACACACGATGGCGCGTTACTGGAACTCGACCTCCGCATTTACCTCCGTTCGTGCTTACCTCGACATTCTTGATTTCCGTCCTGCTAAGTCCTGTCGTTGTCTCGAGATCACCGCTTCTCTTCAGTCTGTAGACATGATTGCGAGTCGCCCAGAAACGAATAACACCAGTAATACGGCCACAACTCCCTTCCAAGGCCAGGTTTCTCGACGGGTCCTCCTGCGACAATGAGTCACTGGAGTCGGTAGATCCAGCTTTGATGCCCCAGCAAATTTGGAGACCACTAGTGAAGTGATGGCTGCTTGCTTTACGCTTGGTGAACCCATAGACGAAACTCTTGTTTTGGCTGGTATTCTCATACACATTGCAAGCGTAAGAATAGTTGTTGCTCGTGCGGTAATGCTCGGCAGAACCGCGGAATTCCAGATTTTGTAATTCGAGGAAGCCGAGGCGAAGCCGATGAAAACTCATGCCAAAGATCTATTTCGGGAAATTAATCGACACGGTCACTGAGGCATGACGGGAGATGTCGCTTCCATAAATGATCATATCTCTTTTTTACGTATTGTGTATTCTGACAATTCCGACCACTGCTAGAATTACAACTCGATGGCCAGGTGGCCGGCTCAAACAAACATATCTCGAAAACATCACCCTCCAATGAAGTCTCATTCCAAGGTTTGGATATTTCTCTTCTGTCTTTGCTGCACGTCAACAAACTCACGCAAATCTGAATCAGTATTATTATATCCATATTTAGAAACACATCAATCCCCGCTCACTTGGTGCTTTGTGTTACGGTCGTGGATCACATCACTAATCTTTCATGCATTCTTGTTTATATGCTTGCAATATACTTATACAGCATGCACCCCAGCCGGGTCGCCTTGCCTATACATTAATAATATGTTACAGTAAGTATCACTCAGTCCTCCAGCGATACACAACTACTTCCCCACAGTCTTCCAATCTCCGTCATTAACAGAGATTTCCGAAACCTTTTCCTCGAGACCCGTTTCCTTGGGGTCACTCTCGGTTTCCTTTTTTGGCTCGGCATCGGCCTCTGCGTCGGACTCTTCCTCATCTAGAGACAAAACATGGTACAAAGACTTCTGGGGCTTTACTTGTTCTTTCTCTTTAATGTCCTTCTTGGCCTTGCTGTTGTGAGCCGAGCTCTTGGGTGGCAAGGCCTGGCCTCTCTTCCAGTCAAATTCTTTCTCTTCTGGCTTTCTGAAGTTGGCACTAGCACTGACACCAGCACCGGCACCGGCACCGGCACCGGCACTTGCGCCAGAGCCACGAGCACTGGACCAGTCCAAGTCGGCTTGTTCTTTTCTGACACCACCTTCTCTACGGAAGCTTTCTCTTTCCTTTGGTGGCAATGGAGCACCAGTTCTGGCAGAGCCCCAGTCCAATTCGGGCTCGTCTCTTCTGGGCTTCCTCTCTCCGAACTCTCTATCCCCTCTCATGCCTCTGTCTCCTCTATCTCTGGGAGGCATGGGCGCCGAGGTGTTTCTAGCAGCACCCCAGTCCAAGTCTGGCTCTTCTCTTCTAGGTCTTCTCTCTCCAAACTCTCTGTCTCCTCTCATGCCTCTGTCCCCTCTGTCTCTGGAGGGCGCTGGCCCGGAGGAGTTTCTGGCTGCACCCCAATCCAACTCAACGTCCTCTCTTCTCTCGCGGGCATCACGGCCCATGGGGCCAGTTCTGGAAGACCTCCAGTCCATGTCAAACACGTCCGCCTTCTGCGGCGCAGCGACGTTGACAAAGATCTTTCTGCCATTGAATTCCGACATGGTCAAGTTCAAAGCCTCTTCCAACACATCTCGTTCACTGAAGGTGATAAATGCAAATCCCTTGGGTCTGCCGCTCATCTGGTCCATGGGCAACTTGACTTCTTCCACAATGTCTCTGGCCTGCAATCTGTCCTCGAAGAAACGAGCCAACGATCCCTCATCGGCATCGTACGGCAAGTTTGCGATTCTGGCCTTGTATGGCGGCGCGTCAGGCACAGGGTACTCGACTCTGTCTGGTCTGCTACTGTCCTGGGAAGCGAAGTCGGGGCGGTAGTTCGACATGGGAGCTGCCGTCGACGACGTGGGAACACCGATCGACGACATGTCGACCTCCTCGTCGGCCCAGGCTCCAAAGGAGTTGTCGGCCAAGAAGGCTCCCAAGTCCATTTTCTTTGTGTTTTTCTTTGGTGCTAGGATGTTAGTACTGAAGTGGGAGGAGAACGGAAGGCACGATCATTTCGTCTGAGCCGCAGAATCCCGCTTCTAGGCGCAAACCAGTTCGATTGCCTCCAGGAAAGACAGCAGCCCCGGCGGGCAATTGTCGCATGGATCATCAATCGTTTGGTGTTTTGTGGCATTTTGTGGGGCTGATGCCCATGCTTCCTGATTGTGTTTCATCTCTTCGACGAGTCTCGTCTATGGAGTGCAATATGGCCTCTTGAGGACGGCGAAATGGCCTCCCGCGGGGACGCTTATCAGGCCGCTAATTTCTGTCAACATACGCATATTGTTGGTGATTCACTTGCTAGCAGTAAGGTGTGGTTCTAATGAAAATTTTTCCGTTTTCTTTTTTTTTTTTTTTTCTTGATAATTTTCGTACGCTTTTTCCCAGATATTCGCGCGCTTGTTGAGATGTGCCCCTCGCAGAGGGAAACCCGTGATCATGAGAATCCCGACGGAAATTCAGCGGATGCCCAAATTCCTTTCGTCTCTCCGAATTCTAGAACCCTGGTTTTCGTTTCCGAAGATTCTGGCATATAATGAAAAAACTTGTTCAGTGACCGAAAGTCGCTGATTCAAACGACTGCAAATTAGTCTGGGCGGATCACTTCCATAGCCTATTTCCATATTACTAACAATGCTAAACCAGCCGTCAAACTCACGCAGCTGACTAAATTCACCAGGAAGACAAACGCGACAATCCTGCTGCGCTTTCGTGATGTTCCCTACCGCTTCACTGCGTCTTTTGTGACGCCTATAGGCTCAAACTGCACTCAGGGATTATAACTTAGTATTCACTCCCTGTCGACAAACTTCATCTTCCCCGTAAATTCTGGGACATCTTTCCCGAGATTTTACTTCTAAACTCTGTCCTCAACGGACTCACGTCTTCTGGCTGCGTCTGCCAAGTCTTCTTCGGCATTGTGATACACTGACGTGGCTACAGACATGTTACCGACTGACGCAATGTCAAACCGTCTAATTTCTCTCATCTCCACAGAGTCGCCTGCGCTTTCTTCTGGCAAAGCACCAGTGGTATTTGATTCAGATACCCCTGCCTCTTCTCCATGTGTTCCGGGGCTCTGCTCATTTTCAGAACGTTCGCTGTTGCCCATGGGACTGCCCAGAGAAGCCTGCTCCTCTTGGTAAGTCTTGATTACAGCCCAATTGTACAAATCGTTCTTGGTGATGCCCATCATCCTCCAAAAGATCTTTTTGAAAATGTTTCCATACTTCCTCCTCGATATTTCTTTGGCACGGACGTCCAAATCGAGATGCGGGTGCTCGTCCAAAAGAACTCTGACTCTTTCTGAGAGCGGGACAAGTTCGTTAAAAAGAGCTTGAATGTTTGAATCCGCACGAATCACATCAAAGTTGAGATTCTGAAGTGTGTTGGTGTTCTCCTCTTCCCTGCCATTGGCATTACCGTTGTTCTCATTTGGCGGCGGAACAGCTTCTCTAGCCTGTTCATCTCCTGACTCGCCTTCTTCTTCTGGAGGCAGAAGAGCACTTCCATTATTGGCGACTTCATCCTCTTGTGTAACAGGATTTGCATTACCATGTTCGCCCTGGGTACTATCCTGTGGTTGTGGATGATCAGCATTGGAGGCTTCTCCACTTGTTGTTACATCATCGGCATTCGATTCTCCAGGCAGGATCCTCAGTTCCTCCTCTTCCTCTTCTTCAACGTTAAGTGTTCCATCTCCAGCACCATTGGTGGCTTCCTCCTTATAGTAATCTCTCTTGCAAATAGGACAGCATGCTCTCCGCCGTGTCAACCACGGATCCACGCACTCGGCATGGTACACATGGCCACATATAAGTCCGCGAACGATATCGTCCAGCTCGTAAATTTCAAGGCAGATAGAGCAAGAGCCAGAATCAAAATGCAATTCGGGTTTTCCTCTCAGCAGCGCACTCAGATACAAAGCCTCTGATTGTTGGCCCTGAGCCAGGTGCAGAGAAGAAGGCTCGTTTATTTCAACGACATCAAAATCTGCCTCAGAATCAGTCGGAAGTTGTGAACGGGTCGCGACCTTTGCGGAGGCTGACACGATCAGCGAGTCGTCTTTCGTTATCTCTACAGAGACAGAAGAGTCGTCATCGCCAGTGTTGAGCCAATCCGCATAGCGGGACTTTGGAAACAAGTTTTCCACTTCCTCTGGGGTTAATTTCTTCATTTTGGCAAACCGGCCTCTCCGCCTCCGGTGCCGTCTTCGTCTGTTTGAAGAAGCAAAGAGTCTGCGCTCTAAAAAGTCGTCTCGAAGAAAATGATGTGTCCGGAGATACTCCAAATGCTCCTGAATCTCTCGGTCGGTATATGCTACCGGATTGTAAATGGTGGTTGCACGGGGCAGAAACAACATGCCCCTACTCGACGCAGAATAAAGGTGAAGGCCATACCTTGCCCTAACGAAATATCGAGCAGTGAAAAAGATAAAGAGGAGAGCAATAGCCACCCCGACGGCCATTGCTAGAAAAAAAAGTACAGTAGACGGTGTGTTGCCGACAAATGAAGCCCCGTTGATCAAGTTGGTGTTGTGCCCTGTGCTCCCTGTATTAGATGTTCCTGAGGATATCGCCGTCGATGTCTGAGTGTAAGACATGATCGACGGTGTTGTTGTCGCCATGAGGCTTCAGGATATGCAATAGACCTCTGTAGAAAAAATTTGATATTCAATTAACAATGGCCTGCTGGATTCCCAAATCAGTAGGGAGGTGAAACACTGTGGTGGCAATGTGGGGAGCAATGAGTGTTTATGTGAAAAATTAAAGGATAGTCGGAATGAAAGGATACCAAAAAAACAGTAATATCCGTGGATTCTTTTCTTATTATCTTCTTTTCCTTCTTGGTTTTTTTTCTCGACCTGTCTATGTCTCGCTTGTCTCTGTTAATTTTCTTTTGTTCCTTCTTGTTTTACGTTACCTGTTTTGGCAGAAAAAAGTGTTCATCTGATTCAGAAATGTCTCGGAATGTCAAGGGAGCAGAGGCAGGAATCCAACAATAAACTTGTGGGGTCAATCTCCGCAGAATTAGGCTCAAGCTCTTGATTGGCGAAAAGAATCCGGAAGTGTAGATGAGAAAGCAAACAACGCGGAATGAAACGGGATTCTATTGATGTTTATAATGCAACGGAAAGATTGGGAAAGTGTAGCAATATCGGGGCGGGATGTTAGCAAAGGGATTGTCAAGTGGGAGATGTGATCGTTTCCGATAGGGGAAACCCCAGTCATATATGAAGGAGAGTGCGTGATGCATTGAAGCCGCGAGACTGCGAGTCCAGGCGGCACCAGGTGAGACCAAGCAAGATCAAGCTCCCTCAGCGAACTATCCCCCGTCACGGACACCCGGTAGACCAAGGAAGTAGCGCGGGCTCAACACTGGAAGACTGCAAGAAACCATTTTTGAGGCTTAGCGGAGGTGACGTTGGTCTGGACTATGATGTGTGAGGTGTGTGACCGCAAGGCGAAAAGGCTGTAAAACACAAGAAGAAAGAGCTCAGGTTGAACAACAAAAAATCAGAACAAAACAAATGACAATGAAAAATCGGCAAGTGACATGGGAAATCACAACCCATGTCCCACAGTGTGAGCCAAACGCAGGCGAATTTGCAGCCAAAATATTCACCGAGATTTCATCGATCATCGGAGGTTAGGATCAACTGAGTTAACGTCTTCAACTGTTGAAGAATGTTGTTTGAAGCTTTTTTTTTGTTGTCTTCTCGATTCAGGTTTATCATTTATTTAGCTGCCGACTATTCCCCTCTCCCGACGAGACCCCGAGGCGCCGGCCCGCACCTACTTGCTTCCCACTGCTCAGAGGTTGCCCTTCGCGCGCCGGCCCCCTCTCTTTTTCGGGCGAAGCCGTTGCTGCGCCCTCGAGAAACCCAGGCGACCAGACCAGCGGTAGAGCTATTCTTATGAGCCGACGAGTCAACCCGAGGAAAACAATTGTGCAATGAA
Source organism: Metschnikowia anglica (assembly GCA_030573055.1). Taxonomy (NCBI): domain Eukaryota; kingdom Fungi; phylum Ascomycota; class Pichiomycetes; order Serinales; family Metschnikowiaceae; genus Metschnikowia; species Metschnikowia anglica. The sequence continues at coordinate 181,657 of JAJMCP010000008.1, forward strand.
AAAAAAAAACCACAGGATAAACGCGCTTCAAAAAAGACCAACTCTGAAATCAAGCTTTTATTTTTGGACAAAATGTGTTGGCAGGCGGTGAAGAATACAGCTTAGCACATCAACAAAGGGTGTTCCTTACCTCACTTGGCCAAGACTCCGGGGCCGTCACGCCGAGCTCAGAACGTGGTGCGAGCATTACGTTGAGAGCCTATTGGCTGTGAGAGTCGGGCCCTATCAATTTTCTGAGGTTGATTGGTCGTCAATTTTGCCAGGCTACATTAGCAGTTAATTACTATTTCTTGAATTATTTTATTCCTAGGTATTTGCGCAAGATCTTTCTACATGGGGCAACATAAATTACTCTTAATTTGTATATTGGACAATTTGTACAAAGCCTGCACACGCCAAAAATCAAACAAGAAGACTTAAGCCTTTGGAGCATCCTTGAAAGAAATGGCAGCTTCCTCACCCATGGCTGAGATGATGGTGATAACCAAGTCCTTACCGTCGTCGAATTCGGATTGAATCTTATCACCCAACTCACCCTCTGGGATCTTAACATCGTCCTTGGTGTCACCGTCGTTGGTCATCAAAGACAAGAACCCATCGTCAATGTCCAACAATTGGTATTCAGCTCTGCGAACGTTTGGGACCTCCATGTTATGGGTGGATGGAGACAAGTCCTCCAACTTCTTACCAGTGAAGATGTCAATGGCAACCAAGTGGACCTTGGCGTGACCGTGCTTACCGGTCTTAGAGGTGGACATGTCAACAATCTTACATGGTCTACCCTTGATGCAGACGTGACCGTTCTTTCTCAAAGCAGAACATTGCATTGGGAAGGTCAAAGCGGCACCGGCATCGGCGGTCTCAAAGGTGTGCTGGAGATTGTTAGTATACTAGACCGAGTAAAGGACAACAGAAGCAAAGACTTTACCAGCATTTCGAAGAGTTGGAAATGTTCAAGTACCCCCACTCGGCAGCTTCGCTCTCTCGAATGTTTTCAAGCCTTATGTCGACGAGACGTATGCAATTGATTGAATAACTGAGAGCCTAGAATACCGAGATACTAGGCCGAGACTCAAACCCCAGTCACAGATTTTTTTCCTAAAAGTCTAAGAATGAAATTGGCACCCGTGATAGGACTGGAAAGGCTAAGTTGTTGGGCGTCTAAGCAGATCACTAGAAGCAACCTGCCATGACTTGGAGCGCCAGTTCCGAGCGTTACAACGCCGACAGAAAATAAAACCTGAAAACATGCAAAAGAAAGTGAATTTGCGCGCTGATTTGACTTCAATCACAGTTGCGTACATACTTCTTCTTCAGCCATTTTTTATTGATTTGATATGGAGAGAAAAGGAAAGAAGAAGAAGAAGAAGAAAAAAAAATTGTCCGTTGCGCGCAGCGTCGTTGGATTTTTTTTTTTTTTTGCCTTCTTTTCCTCGTTGAGGTGCGCAGTAGAGACCGGGGTAGTTGATTTACGGGACTTCATCACCGGATGAGAGGATTTTTCACAAATTCTTTCGCTGGAGTTTTTGGGTGCTCTATGAGTTTCAAAGATTAATTGCTCCGCACGATTCTGAAAAGTTTCCCTGAAATTTGATTCTTTTTGTCTCGGAAATTCACAATTGCACTCGACTTGCGCCGATCTTTACAAAAGGGTGTTACCCGGCTTAAAACGCTGGGATCTCACATCCTTGAGGCGTGCTTGACCCAAATGTCTGCACAGAACCAGTCGTTGGAGAGGCAATTCATTTACTCGCCCGGCGAGTGGTAGAGAAGAGAGCATGCAGGTCGCGTGTGACTTCACCAAAGAAAGCACCAAAATGTCTGCTTCCCTTCGATTGGATAAATAATCTTCTGGTATTCGTCGGCTTTGAAGCGTATAGGCGTGTCTTTGTAGCGTCGTCATGCTCAGAGCCCAGTAATGTTCGTGAGCTTCAAATTGTTTGGGGTTATCTGGGACTCGGTTAACAACTTCCTCCAGGCCCGTAAATGTTCACCAGTCTGGTCTGTGTTGCCTTCACACTTGGCGACTGGACAGTTATAGCAAGAACATCGACATTGTTTCTTGAGCCGCCCAGATGCTCGGCAACGTCAAGTTCTTGAAAAGAGAAAGAAAAAGGGCTACACCCCTATCTTCTCTGCATAGTCTTTGTCAAGAGCGGGTTTGATCTCAATTCCGGATATCTCAGAGTCTTCGGGCGCCGAGCTACCAATACGAGACTCGGGCCTGATGCCTTTACCATGCTTGAGGTTTTCAATTAAGCCTTGCCACTTGTTCAATAACTCCTTGCATTTCTCGTGTAGTCTGAAGCTTTCTGGATACTCCAAATCGTCATCCTTGATAATGCATTTGAGAACCTTATGAATTTTGGTATCACGCAACAAATCCACTGTGACCGGGAATTCAGCAAGCTTCTGTAATATGATTCTCGCCATCAGTAGCTCGTCCACCGTGGGAGGCGGGAAATTCTTGGGGTCTTTTGGGGTCACCGGCTGGTTTCTCTGTATCAAAGACCTTTGAAGTTTGATTCGGCATAGCCAAAGCTGGTGTTGTCTGTCTTTCTCGCTCATGGGTTTCGGCGAGCCTGTCCGAGCTTCTCGTGTGAGTTTTTTCAGAATTGGTTCCTCGCTGTCTGTATCTTTTTCGTCTTTCCCGTTGCCATCAAGGCCACCCTCGAACTCTTGGGCAGATTCTCCATTGCGGTTTCCACGTGTACGCTTACGCGCTGATACGGGCTCTTGTATAGCTTTCTTTTCATTGACAGTGTCATCGTCTTTTGCGTCGGCAGTCTCGCCATGAACGTCCTCGCCATTCGCCATGCTCTGGCTTTCGCTGCTCAGAACGTTGCCCGAGCCGTGACCATCGTTCTCAACAACTTCGGTATCAGATGTTTCGTCCCTAATAGACCGCGGCGATCTCCTTTTTGCACGCGTGGAGTTTTTTGTTGCTTGCCGGACATTTGTCTTAGTGGCATTTGCAGAATTGTCTTTTTCCTCGATTTCGTCCTCTTCGACTTCTTCGTTGTCCGCCTCAACATCGTCGTTGACGTCTTTTTCATTCGACTCTTTTGTCGGTGGTTCGTCATCCTCCACATCGTCTTCCTCATTCTCGACTTCTTCATCGTCGGACTCGTCGTCAAACGACGCTTTTGCCTTATTCAAATCTTCCATGAAGTCGTCAAAGTCCAAGCCGTTTGCCGCTATAAAAGCATCGATGACATTATTGGTTCGCGTTGACTTTTTCTTCGATTTGCTTTTGATTTTGTCTTTGGGAGACTTGTCGAGTTTTGCCTGTAATTTTTCCTGTGACAATGCCTCTAGAGATTTCTCGTTCATCCAATTGAAGTCGCCATCAGGAATGAAGATCACGCACGTGTTTGTCGTTTTCTTCTTAGCCTTTAAGATCACATCAGGAATCATTTCCGTCGGCATGACGAACGAGGGCCATGCTGGGAAACCAGTCATTTTCGCCAACACCATGTCCTTCGGCTGGAAGAGAAGACGTTTTTCTTTTTTGGGCGGCATGGTTTTCGTCTCTTTCCCCTAATTTTTCAGAATGAGTCCACAGGCAGACAGATTGTCGGATGAGGTTCCAAGCGCTGAATATGGGGTGTCAAAGCAGATTTGGGCTAGTCTAACGTCCTTGAAGCTATAGTAGAAAAAGCCAAATATACCAGAGATCCTGGTGTAACAGCAATGAGGATCTCCAGCGCTCCGTTACGAGCTTTGTGTCGGGGCGGTTCCGTTCTTTGCAGCACGCAGAAGCAAAGCAATGTTTGAAATGTTTGAGGCTGACTCGTGTCTCTTCAGCTGCGATCTAGTCTGTGGCCAGGAAGCAGTCTGGAAAGGTTCGAGGAAACTCGGCTAACTTTCGGACACAAAGGCAGTAGAAAGTGGAGAGAGATGCCAGCGATGGATCTGCGGTATCTTCCAAAAGCCTGCTGTATCAAATAGCGCCACAAATGTCTTCCCACTCGGCTTGTGCGTGGCGGGCAATTGTCCAGCGTATCTGTGGAAACCGGAGGAAAATGGTGTTTTGGCGGAGGAGAGGTGAGGCTCGCAGACCTGTCGGTGATACTGATACCCTCGCGCAGTCTGGCTTACTTGTTGGTGCGGGTAGTGCGCGGCCGCGGCTCGGGCGAGTTTGCTTGTGCCGGAGCAAGGACGGTGGGCGGTCCTCTGGGGGCCCAGGAAGACTAGAATTCAGGGAGACTAGAATCCAGGAAAGCCCATGGGCGCTGGGCTGGGAAGTCCGTGGGAACGAAGAGGGGCTTGTAGAGGCTCCTGCAGTATTTAGGATAAGAGACAGCAAGAAAAAAGTAAGCAGTAACTCTTCCGGTGAGGGAATGCTTCCACCGGTACTCGTGTATTTTCCGTTTCTCTCCAGATGCTCGCCTGCAAGAAAAGCCGATGTACTATTTTCGCGCTCCAGAGACACTCCAGTTCCTGCGGCTTGGGGAGATGCCCATTGCTCATTTTGCCGCCAGGACTGAGGGCTCTCAGAAGAACTGGAGGGTGTAAAACGGTTTGCCGCAAGCCCCGCCCGCCAGAAGGAGCAGAGGCTTCCCGCATAATGACACAAACAAAACTTGTGCGTGTTCGTCGCCTCTTCCATTCAGTGGGCCTGGCAATTGCTTTTCTTGTCTTTCCCGCGGCTCGCGCGATGATGCTGGCACGCACATATGGCTCGCTGAAGCCAGGCGCGCGGAAAGTCCACCAGAGCGTGAGCGAAAGAACCACTCGGCCATTTTCACTCAGAGCAAAGCACGAGTAATCACAGGGAAAACCCCGGAGGCGAACAGCGCAGACTCTCCGATCCTTGTTTTTTTGCGAGATAGACTCAGCAACAGGCCACCACACACCACCCTGATTCTGTCGCAGCCCACTTTCCCCTCTGCCGTGTCCACCCATTCGTTTCCCCTGCCGCACACCACCTGCCTCGCCGATTTTTTTCCCAAATACACTACCTTTTTTTTTTCCCTATTCACATCATTTTGCACCCATTAGCATTCCTCGAGCGTTCCAATTTAAGAACGCTTATGCTAGAAGAGGCGGGCTCGAATCGCTTTGTTAGAATCCCTCCCCAGCTTTTCTCTCTTTCTTTCGCACGTGACCTCCTCTAAATCCGCCCGTCACCACACCAAATCCTTTTCCGCTTCCCTTCCAAAATGGTCCCCAACCAGTCACATAAAAGACAATTCTCAGGCCATTTTCCGACGCCAAAGGACCTTGCCACGATATTCAAAAAACCCCGCCGTGACCGCCTGGAAATTCTAGAAACGGTCGAGCCTCCGTTTTTTGTCGGAACGCCGCCAGTCCCGCCGCCGCTGGCGAATTTACCGCCCCTTGCTCACAGTGTACCGCACAATGCGGTGCCCGTATTGGAACCTCCATATCGAGTGTCGGACTTTTTCTCAGATTACGAATCAAAACTCAATAAAGATATGCAGAGGCAATTTCGTGACTCTGTGACGTGTTACCCGCCACCGAGAGCACCTTTTTTAGGCTTGGACGAGTCCGTCAACCAGCCAGGTATAATGGTACCGTTCGTGTTCCCACCCATTCCCACCATTCAATACGATCCCCTTACCAACATGCCTGAGTCTTCTGAGGACGGCTCTGCTAACGACGACAATCAAACACTGCATCCGGTGATGGCCCCTTTACCTTTCCCGCCGCCTAACTACATGCCGTACCCATTGATATCCGAGAAAGCTCCGCCCACGCCCCACGAGGTGTTTGAAAAGTGGCTAGATGCCCTGGAGCATCTCCCGCGAGTAGACATGGTTGTCGCCAGTGCCGCTGGCTCGATTTTCGATTTGCATGCGGAAGCAGGCGCTTCCGGGCTAAGCGCTACGAAATTGCAAGAGATGGTGCGTCTTGGACAATTAGCCGAGTCAGATCCCGAAGGTTACGATGATAGAAGTGATTTCTCTGACTCTCTGGATGTGCTGGAGTCGTCTTATAGAAACTTCATGGATTATTATGAGAGCATCGATGTATCAAACGAGTACGACCCATACGCCTCGGAAACACCCAAAAACATTGTGGTGGTCAATCCCACCTTGAGAAATCAATACTTAAATGTGAGTCCTCGAGATATTAAGTCCGGAAAGGTTTTGCTGGCAGAACCAATCTCTCTTCCTCTGGCGTTCACAGATGATGTTGATGAAAATGAAGAGAAAACGCTCGGAAGCCCGTCTCGTTTTGTTACAGAGGAAGAGGTTGCAGATGAGAGCGACTCTATGAAAGAAAACAGAAGGGAAAAACTTGCCGAAAATTTCGGCAGGCTTGAAGCTCACTTCCAGGAGAACGGAGACCGAATTTATGCTCTGCGAAAGCGGCAATTATTGGAGAGATTACACCAGTTGCGATCTTCAGAAGTCTATTTCGATAGCAGCAAAAACAAAATTCATGACGAGGAATTGCAAAGCTTTGCCTATAAGAGACAAACTCAGAACGACGAGCAGCTCTTGAGTTTGAAATTGTCACTGAATTATGAGAAGCTCAAAACGGTGCTTAATTTTTATCAAACATCGTATCGCCTGTACAAGACCATGAACCTGGTTTTGATAAACAAGTTACAAAAACTTAGGAGCTTTCTAGAGTATCAGAAGCTGCTCCTCGATGACCATTCACATGTGAAGGGCTCAAGTGATGGCGAAATGATAAGCATCAGAAATAGAGACAGCTCCAAGTTGTACGATGGCTTTGTCGAGCAGAACTACTCCAACGAAATCAAGGAAGTTTTCCGTGCAGCCATCGCAAAAGATGATGGTGATGAGAAAGAGGACCCTTATACTTTGGACCCTTCCCTTTTCAGGAGGGTATACACAGGTCACCAGCATAGCGCAAGTGTTCATGACTTTATGCCTCTCGTGACCAGAGAAGAGTTTAAGTTGGTCACTGGAGAGGCTCCTTCGAAACTCGGGCCTGCTAAAGACCCAAATGCGAAGGGCAAAGGTGGCAGACATCAGATTTTCCAAAGTCCCCTTTACGACCGTGTTACATCTGGCTCGGATACAAACGCCTCTGACAGTGGCTTGCCAGTGAAACGAAGGCCGGGAAGACGTGCAGCACCCAAGCCCGCCTATGGAGAAGAAGTGGCGAAGCACAATAATGACTCGGCGCTTGTTGCAAAGATCATGAAGCAGTTTATTGGGCCAAGTGCAGCAAGTGCGCAGGAGCTCACTGAGGATTTGAATCTCATTGGTATTCAAACCAAGTGGCCTATTAAATAGCTGACGTGATTGCAGACTACGAAAAATTGTGTTGGTATTTGTACCATTATATATTACAGCATAATCCAAGAGTCGCATGAACGGTCAATATTCTTTCACAGTCAAAGCTAGTGGGCAGAGAATAAAGACAAGGAAGATTAAGCGAAGAGTTGGTCAAAATAAGATGAAAGTTTACGTAAGGAGAACAACAAACAAAAGAGTAAGTAATAATACTAGCGTCTAGCGTTGTAGGCGGCAGAAATAAAAGGATAACGTGGAGGGCAGTAGTAAGCGAAACTCCACTTCACCAAGTGAACTCTTTAGTAGTCTTCAAACTGCGAGTACAAAGCAATCACCACATTGGCGAGGCCAATAATGAGAGGGAAATTGCCCAAGCTCACAAGGAAAGTGTGGTAGATGCCCAACTGTATGAAGAGAAGATTCTTGAAAGCGTTGAAAATGCCAGAATAGGAGTCAAGGGTGGTGAGAGCGCCGTTCTTATGAATGAAGTAGTAGATCAAGACCTTCGACAAGGCGAAGATGAATGGGTCAAACTTGTAAGCTCTGATGACAACCTGCACGTCCTCGGTGATTTCCTCTTCGTCATCTTCGGCATTTTCCTCGGCTTCAAAGACCACCACTCTTCTAGAGAAGTTCACGTAGTACGAGATCAACAAGGGCAATGCAACAGCGTAGACGTTCCAATTGAAGAGGATCGAAATCACACTGAAGTTGTACAACGCCGTCACGTCAGGCACGCGCCATGAACAGTTGTTCAATCGAGGAATGTTGTCACGGAACACCTGGTGCACGGACCGGTTATGCTTCAAAGGCACCAAAGGCACGTAGAAATAGAGGAAATGAGACACTTCCACCGCGGCCTCCAAGAAGTTGAGAGTCACTGTTTTCGACAACGATTCACGCAAATCGTCGTTGCATTCCAACGTGGTGATGCCGATCTTGTCCGTGACTTGCAAGGCTTTATCGTGAGCGGCCTCAATTGCAGCAATTGCCGGGTCGACAATCCATTCCTTCAAGTTGATTGGAGGAGGAGCATTGTAATCCGTATCGGACTCGTCGTCATCGTCGTCGTTAAATCCCTTTTTAGTTGCCGGGACGTTGTCCCCGTCTTCTTCCTCATCGTCTTCGTCTTCCGTAACTTCGTTTTCGTCGACCAAAGTGACGACTTCCAATTCGTCTCTGTCTTCGAGGCCAATTAAATCTCTGGCCCTCTCGGGGCTGTCCTCTAAGAAACGATCAATTTTCTCGAGCAAGGATTGCTTCGTGTCCTTCGAGCGCACGCTGATGCCAACCTTTGCTGCGACTTTAGCCAAGTCGGCCTTCTTATAGCTTTTGAAATCAGACATGGAGTGGTTTGGTTTTTTGTGTTGTTGTTTCAAAGCAAATTCTAGTGGGAGTGGGGGGGGTTTTTTTTGGGGACTTTGGGGCCGGTTTGTTTTTGTTTTTCCCTCCGCGAGCGCGCGCATCACCAGTAGGGCCTACGCTTAGTGAAGGCAAGGCCGGGAATGGAGACTGGGCCACTGGAAACAAGAGCTAAGAAACAGAGACTCTACTTTTTGGACGACTACTGGATCGGTGAGAAGAGGTGTTAGTGTTTCCTCTCGTCCGCGTCTCTAATCTGTTTTCCTGCTGGGATCGAGCACTTTCAGGAGTGTTTGTCTGTGAGCCCGATCTCGCAGAAAGAGCTCAGATCTCACAGCAAGTGCTCAGGGCCCCGTTCGCAGCAAGATTTACACCAAAGCAAGGCAACTGTTGCTCTGCCCTTCTCGCTACTCCGATTTGGAAGACTTGGGGGAGCAGGCTGTCGGGGGTGTGCGGCCAGTGATGGGAAAACTCGACTGTGTTGTGGTTTGTTCCCGATAAGGAAATAAATTTAAGACGGCTGAGATGGAATATTGCTGGTGGGAGAAACTCAAAAAAAAAGCTATCATTATTATGGGCCGTGCTCAATCGGGCAAGCACTATTTATATTTCTTCCCAATGGGGCAGTGAGGCTCTGGTGCACCAAAACAAACAACGGCGAAACCAGGTATCGTGACAGAAACAGCAGGGATCTGGGGAACAGCCGCAACGGAGGAAATCGGTCACCATTGTCCCGAAGGAGGACCGGGGTTTTTCGTTCCCAGTTCGGGGTTTCTCCCTGTGCTTTTCTACGCTCTGGTCTTGTACTTGCTGCAGCTTGCCGCGCCTGGCCCGAGGGAAGACTGTTGATCGGGCGCGCCTTGTTGCTGCAGCTCGATGCTCGAGCCAACCAGCTTGGGGTGCAAACAATAGCCACAGTGAAGGCCACCAACGATGTCTGTCGGAGGAACATTCCGTGTCAGCTCGGATTGTGCTCGTTCCTTCATACACCCGTCTGGGGCACGACCTGTCCAGAAGACCACATCTAACTTCAGTCGATGGGTGTCCGTACCATTTCAGGCCTGTGCGGCTGACAGCTCTCAACAGTTAGGCCCAACCGTGGCTATTTCGCTCACCACCAGCACCCCAAGGGAAGAGCAGCAATCTGGCACGAGACACAGATGCCGGGCTTTTGTTCGGGGAAACCGACGACTCAACAATTATGAGAAGCACGACAGGCCTTTCCAAGGGCAGGCGAATGTTTGCCTGCGTACTGCGTTCCTTTCTCTTCCGTTTGGGTGCCATTTCCTGCCTCCCATTTTCTGCTGATTGGAGGTGGACTCACAGAGACGGTTAGCTGGTAAACCTGCCACAGAGAACGGCCATGGAAGAGCACCCATTCTCAACGGCTGGCCGGTCTTTTCTTTGTTGCTATATTTTCTTCATCACTGCATTTTCTTTTTCAACTATGTTCTCGACTCAAGACTTGTGTTGGTTCCCCCACGGATGCCCACCCATGTCATGCTGGCCTCTCGGGCCAAGTCTTATTCTCCGCAGGCGCGTGGGGCCTGTTTTGCCAGCTGGGGCCCGCCTCTCCTCATCACCGTCATCGACCTCACCACTGCTCAGAATTCGCCCTCGCATACACTCCCCTCTGTGCCCCAGGCTATTTACATTTTTCGCTCTTTTGGTCTCGTAGTGGCCCAGCATTCTCTCTTTTCTCACTCATCAATCACCGGGATTTCTGTCCGTAGCGCCCTCTGAGTCAAAAAATCAAAGTTTCCGGGATTTGGCCCGAGCACAAAAAAAGATAAACAGAAGAAGAATCTGGAGCATTCTTTCCTCTTGAATATTCACACACCTGTCAAAGGCTGGCCCATAATCTCATCCAGAGCAGCGGCGGACTCATTTGCTAGAGATTGTTTTTCAGAAGATTCAGAGAGACATAACGAAATCTTGCGCCACCCAGAAGTTCCCCGAAGTGGTTTCTCCAGTTCATACATCTGTCGAAAATGATACGACACAACTGGAGGCGACTTTTATTCCCCAACGCTGCAACTTTCAGAACACTACATATCACGCCGCTACGGCTCCAAGAGCCTCGAATCAACCAGGTTGGAATCCAGTACCTCTCGAACCAGCTCCATGGGAAAGTGTTCCCGAAACGCTCACCAGAGGATTATGCAAATCCAAAGAATCCGGCGTTGCTTGAACTCGCCAAAGCGCACTTAAAGCAGACAAATCTCTTGGGGAAAAAAACTCAGATCACCGACCCCATAGTCATCCCCAACTTTCCAGAACTAGTAGGGAAAAACACACTAGATGAGCACTTCACGCGTATTGGCTCTCGGTACTCTGAACCATATGTTAGTATGGCCAAGAAGTTTTTATCTGAAGAACAGAGGCTACCTGAGAAGCCTCGTGAATGGCAGTTTCAATCTGGCTGGACTAGATATGCGCCAGGAGTAGCCTCTGAAAAAGTACACGTGCCTCTAGAAGATGAGTTGGTTTTTGATGTTGAGGTCCTCTATAAGAAATCTCACTACCCTGTGGTTGCCACAGCTGTGTCTTCGGAAGCATGGTACGGATGGGTTTCCCCGATCATGACATCCTACAGGGACGGTTCTGATGACTGGAATCATCTAATACCGTTTGACACGCATAGTAGGCCCAAGCTTCTAATTGGCTACAATGTTAGTTATGACCGCGCTCGAGTGAAAGAGGAATATAACGTGAAACGATCCAAAGCGTTCTTTATGGATGCCATGGCGTTTCACATTGCTACGAGCGGTTTCTGCTCTCAGCAGAGACCTTTATATGCTAAGCACAGAAAGAACAAAAAAGCCGCTGAGGCGGTGCCTCTTGACGACGAAGGGGCGGACACAGAGGTGTTTGACTCTGAAGTTGATGCAGATGAGTCGGCCCAGGATGTTGCTCAAGGTTTAATAGACGATCCTTGGCTTAACAAGGGCTCCCCAAACTCCTTGGCGAATGCTGCTGAGTTTCATTGCGGTATCAAGATGAACAAAGAAGCCCGTGATTTTTTCGCCAGCACAGATTTAAATGATATCATTGATAATTTTCAGCCCCTCATGGATTATTGCGCTCACGACGTCGACACTACCTATAAGGTGACACAAAAGCTATTTCCAGAATTCTGCCGCAGAAACCCCCATCCTGTCTCGTTTGCAGCCTTACGCCTGTTGGGCTCACTTTTTCTTCCTACTACGAAAAAATGGGAGGGATATATCGAGAACGCGGAAAGGGTTTACCAGGAAAATAGAGAGCAAGTTTCTAAGATTCTATTGGAAAGAGTAAATGAGCTTATTCGCTTTATTGAGGAAGATGACGTGAGCTTGAAACCAAAATATGAGGACGACCCTTGGCTCAAGCAAATGAACTGGGACTTCAAACTTCCCCGTCTCAAAAAAGACGGGACCCCATCTGCCAAACAGGCTTATATGACCGGCTACCCCGAATGGTATCGTGATTTGTTTAAGACCGTAAAGAACGAGGCAGGAGACTCGCAAAAGGAGCTCAATTTAACTGTGCGCACGAGAATCACTCCTTTATTGCTTCGTTTGAAATGGGAAGGATACCCACTCATTTGGACTGACTCAGCCGGCTGGTGTTTCAAAGTCCCAAATGAAGATAAGTTTGTGGATGCAATGCTCTCCAAAAACTACACTAAGGCCCAGTTGAGTAACGAAGACCAAGAAATCATGCTTCCTGATCTTCGAGATGATGGTAATAATTACGAGCTTTTCAAAATTCCTCACCCTGCTGGCCCGAAAAGTAGATGTACAATGATTATGAGCAAAAGCTACCTCCGGTTCTTTGAAAGTGGTGTGCTCACCTCTGAGTTCGAGCATGCTGCCAAGATTTTGAGCTTGAATGCCACCGCCTCCTACTGGATGGGAAACAGAAGCAGAATAACAGAACAATTTGTGGTTTATGCCGATTCAAACGCCAAGGAAAACAAGTTCTTCGATACCAAGAAAGAAATCAAGACAAGCAAAGACATGGGCATGATCTTGCCCAAGCTTTGTACCATGGGTACGGTCACTAGACGTGCAACCGAAAACACTTGGCTCACTGCATCTAATAGTAAAGCCAATCGAATTGGCTCAGAGCTCAAAGCTATGATTGAGGCACCAAAGGGTTATGTTTTTGTTGGAGCAGACGTCGATTCCGAAGAACTTTGGATTGCGTCTTTGATTGGTGATTCTTTGTTCAAAATTCACGGAGGCACGGCTCTTGGGTGGATGACTCTTGAAGGGGACAAGAATGAGAAGACAGATTTGCATTCTAAGACTGCTGAGATCATGGGAATTCTGAGAAGTGACGCAAAGATTTTCAACTATGGCCGAATCTATGGCGCAGGGGTTAAGTTTGCCACGCAGTTATTGAAACAATGTAATGCTCTGATAGACGACGACTCCGCCGTGAGAATTGCTCAGGAACTATATCAAAGGACTAAAGGACAAACTGCACATTCCAAAATCTTTGGGAGGCGTGTTTATCATGGTGGAACTGAGTCAGTGATGTTCAATGCTCTCGAGTCCATTGCCTACCTCGAAAGCCCAAAAACCCCGGTATTAGGGGCTTCAATTACTGATGCATTGACTCAGAAAAACCTCAATAAGAACAATTACCTCACTTCCAGAATCAATTGGACGATTCAAAGCAGTGGAGTTGACTATTTACATCTACTAATTGTTTCCATGGAATACTTGATAGAAAAATTCAAGATCGATGCACGCCTAATGATTACAGTCCACGATGAATTGAGGTATATGGTCAGGGAAGATCAAAAACTCTTGGCTGTAATACTTTTACAAATTAGCAATGTATGGACAAGGGCTATGTTCTGCGAGCAATTGGACGTCGAGGAGCTTCCTCAGTCGTGTGCATTTTTCTCAGAAGTGGACATTGATTTTGTTTTGAGAAAAGAAGTTGACATGGAATGTATCACCCCATCACATCCCGAGCTGATTCCTCCAGGTGAGTCTTTTACAATCCAGAAGTCGATGCAAACTTGTGATGTCGGGAAAATGCTTGAGGAGAATTCGAGTAATTTGCGGAATTTCAGAAGTCCCAAATTTGAAAGAAGAACTTCCATTATTCTGACTCTTGATGGTGGGCGGGATGAATTTGCGAGTGTCGCTAGGCTTCGCTTGCAAAACTCCGTAACCAAGGAAGAGTGGACAAAAAATATTACCTCATATATGAGAGACCGGCGATCGGCATTGATGACTATTAGTGAGTCAGCTGGGAGCGGGAAAAAGATTGGAAAGTTGAAGCCAAAAAAAGATGTTGTTGCTGAGAGCTCAAGTGCACGGTCATGCAAAAAGCCAGTTGCAAATATCGAGGCTAAAGTTATTGAGCTGAGAACTTCTGCTGCAAACAGTAAGAAAACCAAGACTAGTGGAGCAGCGAAAGATTCGTCAATGCCGAAGAAAAAATTGCGCAAGGGTCTTGTCGAAGATTTGCCTATGAGCAAAGATGATGATGAAAGCCTGAAAGAGAATCTCGATGATCTCGAGTTTCTCAATGCATGCACAACGGCTCGTGGAGTCAAAGCAGCTTCAAAACCTGAAGGGAACTCTCTCCCCAGGCGTCCAGTGCAAGGTGCACAGTGCGCAGAACCGCTTTCTGCTGAAAGGCCTGGTGCCGAGGTCACAGAGCTACATCTCAAAGGCAGATTTACGAGCTCAGACCGTCCGAGTCATTTGCGTTTCTCTAGGTTTAGTCAAAACAGGTTATCGCATGGCTCGAGTACATCTGAAGTGTGGCCAGGAAACCAGAATCCTCCTCTTTTCGTGAATGAAGCTTTCGGGCGCAAGAGAAAATTCAGTTTTGGTTCGCGAAGACATGTGAGCAATACAGCCTCCACATCACGGCCTCAGGTTGCCTCGAAGCAGGAGCAGATACACTCTACTCTATGCTGGAAGTCTAAAGAGCAACGGCAAAGTCTGCAATGCATCAATACGCCGAGCAGCGATGAGAACTTCAAACGACGAGGAGTCCAAGAACCCGCTATCAAACAGCCATTCGTGTGCGGGCGACGACGAGAGTAGAAGGCTCTCAAACTGGGCTTTCAAGTGTCTTCCCCCCCCCCCCCCTCCCCAGAATTTTTCCCCAAAACCAAGCACACCATGGATCAAGTCAATACCAATCATCGTCTAAAAAGCTCGAAAACAAATTTCAAATGAGAGCGAACAAGGAGAAACAATTCTCATTGAGATCTGGAAAACAAAAGATTTTTCCAATTCACGAAGAACAGCAAGTCAAGCGAGATCCAACTAAAGAACAAGGACATAAATTCGCTCCAGGATACACGAGCCCTTCGAGCGGCTTATAAAGAAAAGAAAAAAACCGCCTTACAATACTGAATTCCAAATGAGGCTAAATCGAAAAGCTTCGAAAGTCTTTTTCACGAGAGGCTTCATTACTTAGAGATTCAGAAGCACCGCTTCACTAGAGAACACGCATTACCAAGAGCGAGCACGATTAAAGATTCCAGGGTACAACTTGAGTTAGGGCCGGAACCACCAAATAATTACTAATTCATTCGAGAGCAATTAAGACAAGTAGAACGAGAAGTGTTATTAAAAAAGAAAAAAAGAAAATAAAAAAAAGTAAAGTGAAATGGAACAAATAGAGAATTAAGTAGGGAAAACTTAGGGGACGGAATTTTTCAGGGACTCTCTTAATGTCTTCTGGCACGCGCAACTGGAAGCACCTCCAAAAAACTCTGGACTCACATATGGGGAAGCCTCATCTTCAGACAGTTGCGCACTTCCAGAGACCAAGAGCTTTCGGGAAGACATTCACCTCGAGAGAAATCCTCAGCAGCAGAAAACCAGTGATATCCAGACTGAGTTCTTCGCTGGCACAGAACCAAAATCTTCAGTAAGAAGTCAAGCAAGTTTCACAAGGTTTCCCAAGAGTTCCACGTCTGAGTCGCCCCTAATCCCTCAAGCAATGGCTAGTCTAGACCACGTTGTCACGATAAATATCCCGTTTGCGAGCGCTAGGCAAGCGCAGATCGCACGCAACACGATTGCCGTGGACCCCGTGTTGAAACAAGACGAGATTTCTGTTGATTTCTCGACACAGGAGGCCGTGTTGGTGGCCAGGTTCGCCGGGGTAAGCGACCGTGTGATTAGAGTCGCTGTGAGCAACTCGATCGACAACATCAAGACTATAATCGAGACTATGGACGAGTTTGATGGCGAGAAGAACACGAAGTTCACAAATGAGGGTTGAGAATTTGCCAGAGTGGCTGATCCAGGGGAGGAGAAGTGACAGGGACGAGGAGCTGTCTGATACGGAGTAAATGAAACGCGGGTTTCTGATTGGTGGTTCTGTTTCTGTGTCAAAGATGTTGGTTTTCAGTTTCCTCGCTGGCGTCGTCTGGTGCAAGCGATGTAGTCTAAACCATCAGAAACCAGTGGATGTGATTTTAGTGGGGCAAAAATGAGAAGAATGAAGGTAGGACTAACTCAGCAAACAACGTCCTAGGAAGGACGAGAAAAGTGCAAAGCTCAGGTTCTTATTCCTTCTATGTGTCCTTTTTGTGTCTTCTTTCGAGGTTTTGGAAATGACCGTTCTAGAGATCCGACCGTATTTGGGGAGACGGGATGAGGGCCTCTGTTGAAGCCTCTGGCCGGGAGTATACTGGGTGAATCGAAATGAAACCAATAGGCACGTGTGCAGAGGTACCAAAAGCCCTCCTGCGACATGCTTCTACGAGCGAACATCACCAAGTATCGACGGTTTTTTCTTTTCACTTCAGTTTTGTCCGAGCGGAGTCCAACCCGTTGGGCCTCGCCGGCACTACTCTACTCCTCGCTGTTCCCCTCAACAATACCTCATGAACCGCAAGTTCGCCGCCTTCCGCTCCATAAAACCCTACTATTTTTTTTGAATACATTCCTGTTGTTCTTCTTTCCTACAACATCAAACTCATTTGGTTTTCTACTCTGTTTTTCTTTGTTCGCTAATGTCTCTATATTCAACCAGCACGTTCACTTGGCTGGGGCACCGGTCTCTTCGCACGTAATCGCATCTGCACCCTTCAACCCACAGCTCAACAGATAGGCAGGACTGTCGAACACGCTAAGACGTACGCCTCGTGCCGAAGAAGGTTTGCGTTGCTGTCTTTTTCTTTTTGCTGACTACATGCTTCGACATTGCACACATTTGACTTCCAAGCGGTGTCTCTTTCAGAGACTAGCCAAGAGCCCGTTAAGGGAAGAGAAAGACACCCGGCACCATGAGTACTCGATCACGCCAGAGACTTTTGCTTTCAAGGTAAATGGCGATTTGCATAAACTTCTGGCGAGGTCCAGCCGCGATGCCAAGACTAACGCAAGAGGAACTTTCGAACGTGACGGTGGACCAAAGCCCGGACCCATAGATTATCATGCCCACCCATTGCAGGAGACCACATCTTCAAACTTGTTGGAGAAAATGTTTAGAAACGCCACAAACTATCCATTCAAAGACCAGAAGCCACAAGAAGTCTTTGACAAGTACCCGCTGACAAATTCCGCGCGTTTGTCTAGGATGAAGCACAGACCTCGCAAGACAAAGATGCTAGTGTCGAGTTTCATTGAAGACTCGCTATATAACCCAAACTATGGGTATTTTTCCAAAGAAGTGGAGATATTTCATAACGAGAAATCATTCGATTACAACAACATAGAAGACGTTGATCAGTTTATGGAAGAATGGGAAAATGCTTACTCAAGGTACGACCGTGATTCCGATCAAGCTAGTTTCTCAGATTCCCCCAACAAGGGATCTTCTTCCTCGGAACTTTCTATCTTGGCAAATGAGCCTACGCTCGCTGCAAAACCGTCTGACTCGAAAATGGCTAAATATGCCAAGATCGTTCGGACCCAGGATGTGGTGGCCACGGGACAGCCCCCACAGTCGAAGAAATCTTTACAATTGTGGCACACGCCAACAGAACTTTTTTCGCCGTACTATGGAGAAGCTTTGGCGAGATACATCATCGTTAACTATAAGCTCAACGGGTGTTACCCTTATGAGGATTTGGTGATCTACGAGATGGGAGGTGGAAACGGGACTTTGATGTGTAACGTGTTGAGCTACATCAAGAAAACTGAACCTGATATATACGCCCGCACGCAGTATAAGATCATCGAGATCTCGTCACAGTTGGCTGTGAAGCAATTCGCGCTGGCCCTCGATCAGAAGTTGATCTCGCGAGGATTGGACTCACGCAAGCTTGAAATCATCAACAAATCCATTTTCAAATGGGACACTACGGTCGATAAGCCGTGTTTCTTTATCGCTTTAGAAGTGTTTGACAACTTCGCTCATGACATCGTACGGTATGATACCACCACTGGCGAGCCTTACGAGGGACACGTTCTCATAGACGATGAGGGAGACTTTTATCAATTCTACACCCCACAATTGAGTCATTATACCGACGCATTTCTACAATTGCGAGAAAATGGTGATTATCCCATTTTGCCGCAGGTGGAAACCTTCCAGGGAAACCTCAAGAAATTGCAGAGCATGGTACCCTTTGTCACAGACAAGGACAAGATTCATCCGCTTCTTCATTCCACACGCAAATTGTCGTGGGCCAACAGGTACTTTCCTTTGAAAGACAATTTGACGCCTGGAGAATTCATTCCCACGAGACTTTTGCACTTCTTTCAGATCCTCAAGCATAGATTCCCAAACCATTCCTTGATCAGCTCCGATTTCCACAGCTTGACAAATACCATGCCAGGCTACTATAACGCTCCCGTGATCCAAACTGTCATCAAGAATCAGATGGTAGATGTATCCACACATCTATGCCACCAGGGATTCTTCGACATCATGTTTCCAACCGATTTCGACCTTGCTTGTGACTTGTACAAAAAATGTACTGGGAAGTTGGCTAAGGTGGAGCTGCACCGAGACTTTCTTCATCAATGGGCTGACATCGAGGCTACAACAACGAAAAAGGGCGAGAACCCAATGTTGGATTTCTACAGGAATGTCAGCTTCATGACCAGTTAGCGAAGCTTTGTAGATAATTTTTTAATAAAACTGACATATCTCATGCAATAAATACAATCTTAGATAGCATTCTGATAAAAATGCAGTAGAATCCCTTATGTTGACCTGCAAAATAGGGATGCCTTGTACATTTCCACTTTGATTAATTTTTCAAGTGCTTCTTGAAGCTCATTCAATCCAGACACAGAAAACAGACTTCATTTTGATTAATCCACTCATGATTGAGTCAAAAGCAACTGAACTTACAGTTTTGCATCCTTGACATATTTTGTCAAGAGATCTTTCACTCCACAGTTCGAGATTCGAACAGAGGCTAATCACTTCTTTCAGCAAATCATCAAAGCGGGCCGTCATGAGATCAGTGAAGTTTGAGACTCTATCGATCATTGCACTAAGGTAAAATTCTCTCGAAGTTATCTTCAAAATGGGGTCTGGGGCTGATGAAGCGTTGAGGAACAACGTGCACCTCAAGACTTTGAACACTTGAAAGGCGTTGAGAGCAAAACCCAAACCGATCCCCACAGAGAAACTGCAAAGAAACCACAATGTTTCCCGATTAAACATTGAGAAGGTTGCAGGCTCGGTATTAGGGAGCCCACTCTCAATATATTCGCTCAAAGACTTAGCCAAAACACTTAAATGAGTCAAACTCGATGAAAGACGTAAAGGGTCAACTACCTGATACTCTGGTAAAAACACCATCTCATGACGTATCGTCCTCTCCATATGCTTATAGTCAGGTTTTTGAATTGAATCAGTCAAGCTCTTGTACAATGCGGAAGAAGTTCTATCAGAACACGGTACATTTCCGAGGCGAGTCTTGGGAGTATTGGAGGAAAGTTTCGGGTTCGTTTTGTCTTTGCTTAGCTCCCTATCTATGAATGCCTTTATCTTGCCCAAAAACACATTATTTCTCAAAGAGGGAGACTTGATATTTTGTTGTGGTCTTAAACTGCGTATAATATCAAATAGATTAGCAAAGTAGTTTGACGTCAATATATTCACCACCGTGAGCGCAGGTAGCATATCTTCTTCAGTGTTATGGCTCACCATGGAGCCAATGAGTACAGAGAGCCAGACACATCCGTCATTTATGGCAAGTAATAGATCGGAGTTTCGAGCCAAGGAGATCTCCCCAGGCAGGGGAAGTCTCCCGAGTGAAATGTGGGAGATACTCAAGCGAGCAGATGCAGATGTCAGGTTCTGCTGAATAAAGTCAGTCAAGAAGCCGACCTCGGCATTTAAGGATTCACCTGCGGAGCTTATTATTGTAAGTTGGACTAAACCAATCTCATCTGAGAGTGACATTTTCGGCATGATGAAAGTCAGCAGCAGATCTGTTCGGACTGACGTGCGTCTCTGTGAGTCACTGAAGGCGATGATGGGCCTGCTATCATCGAGAATCAGTTTCATATTCGCACGGCTCTCCCTGGGAGCAGTGTCTTCATCAGCGTCGTCTTCCTCATCGGTCTCAAAGAGCAACACCTGTGGTGAGATCTGCTTTCTGAGTGAGGGCACAAGTACTAATGACTCGGAATGCACGTCTTCGTCCGTGGAGTTGGATAGAATGGAAGCGCTTGCCGGACGAGAAGTATTGCACGCGAACGGCGAGGAAACACGCATCAGTCTCGCCATGTCTTGGAAAGGTGACAAATGGATCGATTGCCACGACAGGAAAGACGCCAAAGAGTCTTCCAAAACAGGAGCCAGAAATTCCAGCGGCTTAAAAGGCTGCGGTGATTCTCCATTTGCTTGGGCCGAGGACTCTTCGGACTTTGTCAGCTTTGCGTCTCCCTTAGACGAGTGCGGGGGCGGCAGCGCGCATTCGAGGAGAGGGTCTGTGAGAGTGTTGTAAACCGAATGGTGAGAGGAGAGAAGTCTGCGAAGAGCCGCCGACGAGTCAGGCGAGCGAGCGGATTCCCCATTCATTTTTGGTTTGCTTTTTCACGGGTCTCCTTATTTTTCCTTTCTTGTGATCTTTTTTTGTTTCTTTCAATCTCCGTGTGAGGCACCCCTCGTTTACTCGGATCCTCAGTGGGAAGCTGTGAGCAGATAAGCACTGCTAGGGAGGCCGCGATTAGGGAGGGAAACCAAAGAGTCAAAATCGCTAGCTACAACTAGCAAAGTCGACCAAAGTCTTAAATTACCCGGAGCGGATTCAGAGGGCTTGCTGTTTGTTTCCAATTGAGACCTCAGAGACGTCTTTTCAGTTTCTTATCTCCAGATTCTATGGGCTGGTTATATGCTTGAATCCGTTTTTGTTCGAGTTTTGTGAGATAAGAAAGGATAGAAGTAGTGGCAAGGAGCGGGGAGAGATAAACCGGGCCACGCAAAGCGTGCGAGCGATGGTGCGGTACGGTGCGATGTGGAGGTGCAACCCGTACTAAAGAAAGAAGGCAACTATTAGTGGGTGCCGGAAAGAATTCTGAGCAATGCAATATGACAGTCCCTTGAACCAGAATGGTTTCCTTGACGGGAAAAAATCGGAGGCATTTGAAAGCTGTTCGTAACTCGAAATTTCATCCTGTACAGGCTTTTTCGGAGATTCTACGTGCGTTCATTGTGACACCGGCCCAATTTTGCGAATAGCAGTGACGTTTTTTGGCGTCACTGAGGCCTCATCCCTGGGCCAACCACAGTGAAGTTTATTCTTCATCGGCGCCTTGCCACGAAAAAAGCGCAAAACTGACATTATTTAGCAGTGATGGGACTCGAGAAGTATGGAAGCAGCAAAGCCCAGAAAAAAAATACTGTCCTCTACGTGGCCTTTTGTCTCTTGTTTTTCTACGGTGGTGTGCGTGAGAAATCATCCTTGAAATTTGACCTCAGGGCGTATCGGTTGTGGCACGACATCTTCAGTTTCATTTGCTGCATATTTGTGATTCACTGACGATTCATTGAGCGCTCTTTTTCGCGAAGGGCCCTTTCATAGACGGATCCCTGTCTTCAAGAACAATCTGTCCACGTGATCTCTGATAGACTATTGTAGTTTCTTTGTTTCCTGCAGGACATCATGTCTGTTATCACGGTTATAGGCAGTGCAGTCATTTTTTCTCAGGACCAAGGAAATCCGGGGAAATCTCAATTTTTGGCCTCCGGAAGTACTGGCCAGACAACAATTGCATACATCGTCCTTTTTCACCTCACTATTTTTGAAGAACACAAAAATGTCTGTGCAACTACCGCCCCCCTATACGCTGGTGAGCAACAAACAAACGCAAAACAGCGCAGCTCCTCGGAACGTGCCTCGAGCAATCACCACGAGTCTGATCCCGGAGTCACAATTGAGTGCTCTCAAAGGATACGACATTGTGTACCTCGTCGATGATAGTAGTCTGATGGCATGGAAGGAGAAATACTCTGGGGTTGTGCCTTGGCCAAGTGCAAGAGACGCATTGGTCTCTTTCAGTAATTTGTGTTCTGAATGGGACGAGGATGGCCAGGATTTGTACTTTATCAATAGACCCCAAGGGTACGTGGGTTGCTCTCCGGAGCAGATAGCGCAGGCTTTCGATAGTGCGCCCCCGTCAGGACTGACTAATATGGGCCGCAAGCTCCAGCAAATTGCGTACGAGTACTTCAAAGATTTCGATCCAATACAAACCAAGCCTGTGAACATAATCGCTATCACTGATGGTGAGTTTACCGATGATGTGGAGACCGTGGTGCGGTGGATCGTGAAGAACTTGGAAACTCGTAATGCGCTCGCGAATTCCTTTGGGATACAATTTGTTCAGATCGGGGCCGATGCCAAGGCGAAGAAACATCTCGAGTATTTGGATGATAGTCTCTCAAATCTCCCGCGCGATATAATTGATACTGTGCCGTGGTTAGAACATAAAGTCGATGGCCGTGGCTTCGATGGCAAGTATCTTCTAAAAGCTGTGTGCGGTGCTATTAACAAGAAGTTGGACAATAACAACATGGACCATCGGAAAAACGGTAACACTGACAAACCGAAAAAGCCCGGAAAGTTCCGGAGGCTTTTCGGCAGGTCATGAGAGAACAAAAAAGTGTTTGCTGCCTGTCATGGGACAATCCATGCCGTTTACTTTGCGCTGTTCGGTTTCGCGCAGCTCCTTGGGTGTCCTAATCGCGTGAACTTGTACTCTTAATTCTATTTAGCCTTGGCCAATGCAAGAACTGTAATAAATAATTTTGAATCAACAATATCAAAAATGGCGCGTTAATTGAGTATATGCCAGTTTTCAAACCATGAATGTTTGGGAGGCATTCGTTATCAATCGCACCAGCTCCTCCGCAGCAGGTACAGTGGGGTAGAATTGCTGGTACGTCCAGAATTCACGCTTTTGGGCTCCCCATTTGGTCGCACGGGAACAAAAAGGTTTCCAGACGAAATTCAAACCAACAGGGGAACGCAAAATGAGGGAAGTCTCCAACACTGGGAAAATTCGTGGGCTTCCTCCTCTCAACTCCCACTCGCGGTTCGCACGTTACTGCGGGAGGCGCCCCAAGGTGACAGAATCCAGCTAGCTACATGCAGATGTGGATCACCGGTAATCACAATTTTAGTTCCCAAAAATCCAAAACGAAAGTGAATGTTCCATTTCCTTCAGGAAAGACTTGTCACTGTGTTTTGTACAGGCGCAAGCACACACCATCTCCCTGGCTTTGTTGGCAACTTCCCATAACTCTGCCGGACGATGAGACAAGGTCAGAGCGACCTGGCTGCGACGAACGTCAATATATACATATAAGCAATGGGTAGCGGGAGAGCTCACGACCGCCCAGGAGCTGCAAATCCCTTTTGAGCAATGCTGGATGTGCTTTTCTTTTCTGTGGTGTGGGTTTTCTGTTCGGAACTGTCAAGCTGACGTTAGTCGCCCCACACCTCATCAGACCACAGCCCGTGATGGGCAACGCACTCGGGTCTCGGAAATGCAGAAGCCACTCTGAAACGTGATGCCCGCGGCACGTCTCGAGCCAATTGTGAAGAGAAAAGGGAAGCTGAGAGAAAACCCGCTTCATGTTTATGTTTGAAAACCCCCCCGTATGTTATTTCCAACTTTCCCCCTTTCTCTCCCCAAAGACTATCTATCAGATTGCGACTCTCGATTTCTGGGCCCACCAGGAATGCCAGAGCTGGCTCAACCAAGAAGCGCGCCCATGCGCACCACCATACAGACAAGCCCACCACTTAATGGGCCACGCCTGAAGCTACTGCCCATTCCAAACTTGCACTGCCCACGCAAAAGCAGCGACAGAAACCTTCCCACACCCGCACGGTATGGTTGCTGATAAATACATCGGACTTGCGCTTGCAATGTCGTCGTCGTTGGCGATCGGCACATCGTTCATTATCACGAAAAAGGGCCTCATGGATACGTCCTCCCGTATGGGCGCAGACAACGCCACGGGCCATCAGTACTTGCAGAACCCGATCTGGTGGGCGGGGATTTTCACCATGGCAATTGGCGAAGTGGCAAATTTTGCTGCTTACACGTTTGCTCCGGCCATCTTGGTCACGCCGTTGGGTGCTTTATCGGTCATTATAGGTGCCGTTCTCGCGGCCATTTTTTTGAAGGAAGAGCTCGGCATTTTGGGCAAAATGGGCTGTGCAATCTGTCTCATGGGCTCGGTGATTATTGTTCTTCATGCTCCGCCAGACAAAGATATCGAGACTGTCGATGAGATTCTCAATCACGCGATGCAACCGGGGTTCCTTTTCTATGCTTTCATTGTAACGGTGTACTCTCTTTTCACCATATACAAGATCGTGCCCAAGTACGGCCATACGAACCCAATGATATTCATCTCGATCTGCTCGAGCGTGGGGTCGATATCCGTGATGGCGATCAAAGCGTTTGGTATTGCTTTGAAGTTGACTTTCGCGGGGAATAACCAATTCACCCATGCGTCCACTTACGTGTTCATTATTATTGTGTGTGTGTGTATTCTCACGCAAATGAACTATTTCAACAAGGCCTTGGACCAGTTTGATACCTCGATAGTGAATCCCTTGTACTATGTGACCTTCACCACATGCACACTTGCTGCGTCGTTTGTGCTTTTCCAGGGGTTCAACACCACCTCGGCAATCAATATCATTTCGTTGTTGATTGGGTTCCTTATTATTTTCTCCGGCGTATATTTACTCAACATTTCAAGGAAAAGCTCTGAAAACTACGACAAAGAGATCTTTGGTGTGCACAACGGCAAGGACATGGGACCTATGGATAACGGAGTGGGTGGCTTTTCGTCCGTGAGGAGATCCATGCAGCTTTCCCGTTCCGAGTACGAGAACGAGGAGACCGTGGGCTTGAGGAGATTCGATTCTTTCGACATCTCTGACGAGGATTCAGACACGCGCCAGAGACATTCATTAAGCGCTGGATAGCGTAGCCTGTCCTGGCAGGTGAAAAAGTTATAAAGTATGTAGGTGGATTCAATAGAAAGTTAAGTCCACAGAAGAGAATGTGAACAGACAGAGCGTACGAGTGGAGGACCTACTACCCGCGAATTAAAAAAAAAAACACTTTCTTTTTAGTGAACATCACTGTTAGAGTTGACTATGAATTGTATACGCCCGTGAGCCACAGCACGTGAGAGACTCACAGACACGAAAAACGGTGCTCTCCTTCTATACATGCTTCCATGTCACAAGCCGGGCCAAAACAACTGATTGTGAATCCAAACCGATTTCATTCCTCCTGTTTCGTAGTTTGACAGATAACCTGGCGCTTTCTAACCCCTTTCTCACAATAATCTCAGCCTTACATTAGGTGGCCGTTTGGGAAGGGAAGCCCGAGTCGGCCCAAAATCTCGCACAGCCGTGCATCCATTTCTGTAGCACTGCCACAGCGCGGCCCAGTCCCCGACCCCGTCATATATGCTGTCCCGCTCAGTCCAGGCTCGCATTCTAGCTGCCTACAGGTTATGTCGGCCTGCCACCAAGGCCTAGGGTAGTCACGGCGTCAGTGTCTTATCTCCTGCCCACCTGCCCACTTCTCCACCGCCCAAACAGAATTGATCATGGGCGCAAATCTATCTCTCCTTGCGCCCAATGCACACACAGTTGCGATACGGTCATACGTGGACGTGCTCCCGAACTTCAGGTTTCTAGAAGTGGTGAACAACACGCGGTTTCTCAAAACCACCAAGGCCTATGATTCCAGCACGGGGACTCTTGTGGTGATCAAAGTGTTCATTAAGCCTCCGCAAGCAAGTATACGTCTACATGAAGTGACGGAGTCTCTAGCGAAGGAGGCGTCGCTCTTGGTGCCGTATGCGAACCTATTGATTTGGAGGAAGATCATAGAAACCGACTCTGCAGGGTATTTGGTGAGGCAAATGGTGAAAACCAACCTCTACGACCGACTTTCACTTCGGCCGTTTCTAGCATCCATCGAAAAACGCTGGCTCGTGTTTCAGATGCTCAAGACGTTGGAGTTGCTTCATGATCATTTGCACATTTGCCACGGTGACCTAAAGACAGAAAATTTCCTCGTGACGAGCTCAAATTGGCTCGTGCTAACGGACTTTGCCCAGCATACGAAACCAGCTTACTTGCCTGACGATAATCCAAGTGAGTTTGTGTTTTACTTTGATAGTTCGAATCGCCGGGCGTGTTACGTGGCTCCCGAGAGATTCTATAATAAATCTAATCAATACAAACTCCCCACGGATCGCAGGAATTGGGAACTTTTCCCTTCAGCAGACTTATTCTCCTTGGGGTGTGTCATAGCTGAACTTTATTTGAATGGCGAGCCCCCGTTCACACTTTCAGACTTGTACAGGTACAAGAAGGGCGACCTGGAGCCTAATATCTCAGGGATTTCTGATATCGACGTACAAAACATGACGAAGAACTTGTTGGCGCTTGATCCAAACGAACGCTGCTCTGCTCTGAAGATATTGTCGTCATACCGCGGCTCATTCTTTCCTGATTTCTTCTACGATTTCTTGTACGAATTCATGACTTTTTTGAATACTTCCAATAATTTCATTGTCGGCAAAAATGATGATAACATAAGCCCTAGTGACTTGCGGATTGAGAAGATATACGCGAGCTTCGGTGAAATTGTGAACGCGCTTGGTTTTGTTTACTCTGAAGCAGCACATCGAAAGAAAGATTCAACGTCTCCACACCTCAGGCTCAATCTCCAAGGAATGCCTAAAAACTATACAATAAAGCCCACCATCCGTGTAGGACGGACCGCACAAAGCGGCCCTGAAATAAATAACCAGGGGGCATTGATTTTGTTGGATACGGTTTTTTCGTTAGTGAAGACAGTGAGACGTCCTTCAAACAAGGTGAAAGCTTGTGAGCTCATTTTGGCATTGTCGGAACAAATCAGTGATGAGGCCAAATTGGATCGCTCGCTTCCGTATTTGTGCAGCTTCTTAGATGAGTTCATCGAAAAGGCCTCTCAGGAACTCGGAACGGCTTCATCTGACCTCTCCTTTTTCCCAATGACTCCAGCTTTCTCCTCCAACGTTGCAAGTACATCACTTGTGGCGATGACAAATCTTTTGGAAAGTTGCTCTAGTATCAACCCGATAAACGCTCACGTGTTTCCAGATTTTATTTATCCAAAACTAAAGAGTCTCGCCTTCCTCAATTGCGCTTTAAAGGAGGAATTGAGTTATGTGAAGTCGACTCTTTCTTTGTGCCTTCCTCCTTTGACCAAAATCTCTGAAAAGTTTATGGTCTTTGCATCTGGGCTTTCAAGTAGAACAGGCGAGCTAGGCAACAGTTCCGAGCAGATTGTTGGAGCCGTAACTACGCGATGTGAAAACGACATCAAGGATATTACTGAAGCTCTTTTGACAGACCCGAACGTGAATGTCAGGATAAGATTGATTGCCAATATTCTTCCAGTGTGTCAGTTCTTTGGAGTTGACAAAACGAATGATATCATCCTACCCCACTTAATCACATACTTGAATGACCCCAGCTTCCAACTTCGGCTCGCATTTCTTTCTTCTATAAAATGTATCGGCAACTTTATTGGTGTGCTTGCATTCGAGCAGTATCTTCTTCCGTTATTGGTGCAGACCCTTGGTGACAATGAGCCATTCATTGTGTTGAAAGTCTTAGAAATCTTCAACTACTTTGTGAGCGAGCGGCTCATAAACCCAAAGGCTCAGTTTAATGCGCTTTCCATTTACAAAGAGCTACTATCGAGCACATTGATGCTTTTGTTGCAGCCAAATGAATGGATCAGACAATCTGTGATTTTTCTTATATTATCGATTTCAGATAATCTTCTGAATGCAGATAAGTTCTGCTTTCTTTATCCGCTCATCAAGGCTTACTTGTCTTATGACATCTCGCTCATATCATGGGATCACTTATATCCGTGCCTAACAAAACCTCTATCGAGACAGGTTTTTGAAATGGCATTGACATGGCTCACGAAGTCATCTGGAAAATCGTTATTTTGGAAGCAGACTGGAGTTTTATTTTACAAAAGCAACGGGAGGAAAAAACTAGTGACGTATTCCAAAGACATGGGAAAGTCTATTTATCTCGGGAAATCTTTGTCCAGTGGTTCTGCTGCTGGAGATAGGAAACCCGTTATGGATACCTCTCTTTCCCATACTGACAGGCAATGGATTCTCAAGTTGAAATCAATTGGAATGGATGACGCAGATTTGTGGAAGATCTCAGCGTTAAAAAAATATTTCACTGGAATCAACAGATCAAGCGCATACACTGAGTCCGGCGATCAAAGACATTTCGAGCTTGCGGCAAATGTGAATGTTCCGCCAATGAACATCTTTTGCGAAGTAATCTACAAATCAGAGGCGATGACAAACCGCCAACATGGAAAAGTTTTCAGCTTTAAGCCATCGGAAAGCACTCGCGATAAGAGTATTGCTGAAAACATACCATGGTCATTGTCACTCCCGCAAGGCACCAAGGCAAAGGCGTCACTTCAAACAAACGAGTCTCATATATTTGCAGAAATGAACTCGACGCACGAGGGGCATGGCCAGAGACACCATCTTCATCGCCTTCGCGATTCAAAACTGATTGATGCACAAAACACCACACATAAGGTATTTTGTATGACTGATGATAAAATTATATCCGTTAGCATGCGGCATAACTTTGGGGGTAGTAACCCGCATATCCTCGCATATTTACGAGCTATTGATTTTAGACCCTCTTTCAATGATTTTCCAGAATTTGGCCCTACCGTTAAAGGCAACAAAGAAAGTGAAGCCCAAAGCAACCATCAAATGACGATCAAGGGTACCCAGGTCACGCACATTAATACCAATACCACGGCCAACTCGATTGAAGCAATCACCAAGATTGCCTTGTGCCCCTCTTCTGAATTTTTTGTGAGCGGCTCGGAGACTGGTGTTTTGAAAGTTTGGGATACCTCAAAAATGGAAACGATGTCAGCGAAAACAGCAGTTTTATCCCTTAGCTTGGGTATTGAAATCACAGACATCGTTTTCTTACCGCACCGCTTCGTATTTGCTGTGGCAACTGCAGACGGACAAATTCGTCTCTTCAGGGTTCAAGTGTTCAGGGGTAAGAACCGAAAAATCATAAAGTTTTCCAAGCTAGCAATGATACGCATACTAAAGCTCGAGAAAGGCTTCGCAAGAAGTATCACTTTTACTCAAGCGAAATCTAGAGAGCTTTTGGTAGCAGTGACCAGCTCTTGTCAAATTGTGGCATTTGATATCATCAAGACTTCTAAAGTCTTTGATCTTCAAAATCCACCACAGCATGGCGTACCAAACACCTTTACTATTTCTAAAACATACTCATGGTTGCTTTTGGGTACAACAGAAGGTGTCTTGTGCTTTTGGGATTTGAGGTTCGAGATATTGCTCAAATCCTGGAAAGTTGCATCGGACCAAATGGGTGAAGCGGCAACTGAAGTAAAGAAGTTGGTGTCTCTTCCATATGACACGAAACAAAAAGTTCTGACTGACTCGGAGTACTTTGCCATGATAGGAGGTATTAACGAGCAAGATGTCACCGTTTGGGAAGTCCCGTCTTTTGAGTGCAGAGAGATTTTTAGCGCCAATCAGGAAAATCCCAAATTAAAGAAATACTACCTTCACAAATTGGACTCGCCAAAGGATTACCCCATCGAGAACATTTTTACACAATTTACTTTGGACTTTGATCAAACACCCAGCAAGTGTAACACTTCCTTGTCGTACTTGGACCAAACAAGCAGCGAGGGTTGCAAAGGATTTATTGCTACTTCAACAAGTGACAATCGAATAATTATCTGGAATCTTAGTGACATTGCCAAATCCGCACTGTTGCTCGACTCGAGAAAGGCCACATTTGCTAGAAATGAAATCTCTCTGAAGTTGCGCATTTCATATGAAAGGCTAGGTCTGAGGTCAAATGACGAGACTTCTCCTACAGGGCACACGGTTCATGATACCATCACCGATATGGTTATGGTGACGACACCGTATCCCATGATTGTGGCTGGGGAGCGAAATGGTTCGATTCGTGTGTACAAGTGATGCGTAGAAAGAGTGCGGGGCTCTGTTTGCCAAATGTGAAGAGCTAAGATAAGAATTTTTTGCAGCCCACCACTCGAAAATTATGCCATTTGATGATAAGTTGGGCATGAAAATTGCCCTTGAAGAGGCCAGAAAAAGTTTAGAAGAAGGCGGAATCCCCATCGGAGGAGCCCTCATTCACGAGGATGGGAGAATTTTAGGCCGAGGCCACAACATGCGGATTCAGAAGAATTCCGCTACTTTGCATGGAGAAATATCCACTTTAGAAAACGCCGGTCGGTTGCCTGGCGCTTTGTACAAGGACTGTACAATGTATACTACGTTGTCGCCATGCAACATGTGTACAGGGGCTTGTATTTTGTATGGAGTGAAAAGAGTTGTTTGGGGTGAAAACGAGAATTTTGTCGGTGCTGAGGACTTGATCAAGTCCACAGGCATAGAAGGGGTCAACTTGAATGATCCCGAGTGCAAGAAGATAATGTCTACATTTATCAAGGCAAGACCAGAAGACTGGTTCGAGGATATTGGTAAGTGATGAGAGTTCATGGTTATCATTTCCACAGGTTTAGAGAGTCTCACTCAAACATCGACGTGGATTGTTGTACTATACTAGCATATCCACATGAATGAATGAGCACAAGGCACGCGATGTCATTAAAACATTTGGAAAGTTAGGTTTTTCCACCAATTTTTTGTAGGTCTTTTTGTTTTGAAACATTTTTTCTGGGCTGCCTACTTGTAATCTAAGATTATGATGGCTCATGGAAGATAAAGGTAACGCGGACGTCTCGATCACCCTTGGCAAAAGCACTGTTTCAGTTTTGCCTTTCTTCTGCTGGAGGGCTTTTGATCTTCGAACTGTCTGATTCTGAATATGAGTATATCATCCGTCCAAATCAGGAGACTTAAGGTTCTCTGTCTCACTCCGAAGACAGCTGCCGACTTTGAGTGAAGGGGTGGAAAGACAACTTTGGAGAACTACACAAGCCTTGAGTTCTCGTGGTTTTCTCGATTTTTCGCCCTTTGTTTTTCGTGTTTCAATCTCCAGAACTATTGCTCACCCTCCTGGCTCCATGCTGCAGTTTGCCTTTTTTGCATTTTCTGTTCCGTTCTTGCCATCTTTGCGAGCTCTTCTTGGAGCGGCCTTGGGAGGCCTTGCATCGGTCGCGACCGCGAAGCTCTGTTGCAGCCCAGAGCACTCTACAACAAAGAAACTCATCGGTGACAATACCAAAAACAAACCCCACCTAATCTTCTGTTCATTTGGCTTTCGGGACAACTAGCTGGCAAAGACAAGCGCGCTCAAACCATTCTCGTCTAAGCAAGAAAGATTGGTCTCTTTTGCAGGTATGGATAAAATCTCGGAGAGTGCGTTCACTGAGCTTCCAGCGACAGAAGACGTGAGTGAAAACTCATCGTTGCTCACGGTGATTCTTGACCTCAGCCCTAGAGCGTGGTACACGATCAGAAACCAGATCTCGATCCAGGACACGGTGAAGTCGCTTTTGGTGTTTCTCAATGCACACCTTGCCCTCAACAATAGCAACCAGGTTGCCGTGATCTCGTCGCTGCCCTTCGGGTCTCGGTTCCTCCACCCAAGCACACAAAGACGCTATGAAGATCTAGAGGAAAATGGCTCCGGGGAAGGGCTGAGTTCTGGCAATGGTGGAAACACACTCATTAATCAAGGAATGTACCGGCAGTTCCGTATGGTCGATAATGCAGTCTTGCTGGAACTCAATGAGGAACTACGCAGACTAGCGACACCCGGAAATCAAGGAACTTCGTCGCTGGACACTTCCACGCTATCAGGGGCATTGCTGATGGCTCTCACGTACACGCACAGAATGCTTCATTTCGACCAGTCGATTCTGACGACCACGGCCTCGGCGATCAACTCGGCGACGTCTGCAGTGAACTTCACGGGATCAGCAGAGCCGCCTGTTCACGCGGGAAATGTGCTGCCAACGTCGTTGGACTCTCGTATTCTCATAATGTCGCCGAGCGACACCCACGACACCAATTATATCGCGATCATGAACTCGATTTTTGCAGCGCAGAAGATGAAAGTGCCCATTGATGTCGCAAAGCTCGGCAGCTTGGACTCTCCGTATCTCCAGCAAGCAGCGGATGCGACTCAGGGAGTATATCTACACATAACGGAGCCCAAGGGCCTCATACAAATGCTCTCCACAGCTTATTTCATTGAGCCGTGTGTTCGATCGGTGGTCATCCTACCGACCAACACAAACGTAGACTATAAAGCGAGTTGCTTCATTCTGGGGAAGCCCGTGGACATTGGCTACGTCTGCTCTGTTTGCTTGTGCATTGTGAGTCTTGTGCCCGAGCTGGGGCACTGTCCTACGTGCAAGTCGAAATTCAACGAAAAGCTTCTTTCAAAATTACGCAAGGGCCCAGTGATTGCGAGAAAAAAGAGGAAGATAGACGAAGGAGAGAAGAAGGATAGAGACGCAGCTGAGAACAGTGAAGCATGAGTTACGATTGAAGGAAATGCAGTCTACTAAAGAGGGAAACTGTCTTTCAGGGCTCTGTGCGTAAGAACCACAAAGACAGGCTTGCTTATAGATGAAATGGCTGTTGACATGGACGTGAAACAGTATTTCATGATGTGAAGAAGTAGGGTAAGTCGTGGAAATACAGTTAATACCAGTTTATACTCGGACTTGCAGAACTAAGCACGAACAGGATCTGTTAGCGATAGATGGATGCACAAAGCTAGTGACTAAGCAGTAGCTCAGTCTTTTGCGGATCAGAAACGAGTCCTCTCAGTAGTTGTTCTTTACATTGCTTCTGAGGCGCTTAGTCATTACAATACCAAAAAAAAGCATAAGTCTTTTAATCGTCTTGAAACTGTGGATATCTTAGAATGAAGAATGTTGCACAGTGACCCAGGTCACATGACCAGCATTCACATGATACATGACCCTACTGGTGTCTCACGAGTGTTCCCCCCATGCCGGTCTTGCCTCGCTCCATCTCAAGACCCGAGATTTCAATGTGCAAAAGAGCGGTAGAGAATTACCGCAATGAGCCGAAAAGAGCTAGACTGATGCAGCCAGCGTATACCCAGGGCCCGCTTGACGAAGTATTTGGCCAGCATCGGGCTTTCCCGCTACAGTTTCTTGCTCAATCAGATGATGAGTCTCAGGTATACCAATACCTAGCAACTGTACGAAAAGAAGCCGAAAACGATCAAGTGTGTCATTTCGTGGAGCGTGGTTCTAAGGATTGCAATCCACCTGACCCAACACTGACTCTCAGACGAACTGACGCCAGGCGCTCGCCGCTTTCAAGGCATTACATGTCAGGTATTATTGAACAACTTGACTTGGAAAAGCAAAAGTATCAGAAACTGCACCAGGAAAGTCAAACTGAGTTTTCCGTGGGACATCTCGATTTCACACTGTCCGAAGCTGTCGATTTATGTGAAACCGAGATCTCAGACCAACAAAACATAACTTCATCTGAAAATAAAACGAATGAGTGTGAATATCTGAACCCGAACCAAACAGAAGGCGGTGCTTTCAATTCTGATGCAAGCGAGCCGTCACAAAAGTTGTTCGAAAATTTAAACGAATCTGGCGAAACTAAGGAAACTTATACGTTGTCTAATGTGGTACCCCAATCAGCTGCCAAATGGAGGCAGCTAGTGTTCACAAATCCTGCACCACCGCAAGAATATTTTCAAGAGGTGCTTGAGCACCCAACAGTCATTAAGCTCATAGTTTACTATACAAAGTGGCTCCTGGGCTCACTTCCTGACACATTGGCAGGGTGGATCTTTGCCACTTTTGTGCGCTTGGACTGCGGGCTAGATCACCAGGAACTAGCGATAGTACGAGCATTGGGCCTCAAAGCACAGAAACTACGAGAGAAATTTCTCGACGGAGCTGCTGAAGGAGCACCGATATCTCATGTGGCACAACTGTGCGTGGATATGATTTTGGCCGTAGTCAGCCAATACTTTGGACAAAAAGATTTGGTCTGCGATGAGCAAAGGGACGAAGTAAGTCATGAGAAACTACAGAGCAATTGAAATTGACAATAATGAGAAGGATGAAAAAGGTATTATAGGCCAGAAGACTGAAGGCGTCTGTTTACTCGCTTCTATCTACCCAACTCTGATGCTGTGGTTAAGCTGATATCCCTACTTCACAGACGTTGAGAGTCGAAAACTATTACAAGTTAGGATTGAAATTAGTTCACCCGGTGCGAATTCGTTATGACGCATTTTCTGTCACGAAGTCTTGCAGCTATACGCATCTTCCGAGATAGCTCTTGAGCCAGATTATACTCGAACGTACGCAGTAGAGGCATTCTAGGAGTTCCAAATAGTTTTGAAAGCCACAGCCATACAAATTCGTTTTAAAAAGATGATCTCGGTCTATTCATTTTATCATATATATTTCAGTCTGGGACGCATTATTTGAGCCAGTCAAACCAACAGAATTTCGTCGTTGGTTACAACAACAAAGCACCTGCGACAACAATGGCACCAGCGGCGTACTTGGCTTGAGCAGCGGCACCTTCATAAGAAGAAACTTCAGCAGTTGGCTTGGCAGAGTGACAAGCGTCGTTCTCACAAGAGGTGATAGTGACCCAAGTGGAGTGAGCGTCTGTGACAACGCTGCTATGAGAGGCTGGAGTCTTGGTAACAGCCTCAGAGCTGGACCAAGCCTCAGTAGAAGATGGTGCCTCAGTGGAAGAAACTGAAGCCTCAGTGGAAGAGGCCGGAGCCTCGGTGGAACTGGTCTCAGTAGCTCCACCAGTGTACAACATGATGGCAACACCACCTTGACACTGGAAGTTGGCAAGTGAGCCATCTGGACAGCTGTAGAAGTCGAATTTGTCAGAGCTAGGACCGCTTCTGAGCTTACCGTCTTCGACACCGAAGTCCTTCGAACGGTTGGAGTCGGAAACCTCGATGCCTTGAGGAGTGAGTACAACGTTCTGGCCATTGGACGTAAGGTAACCAGATGGGGTCTCCAAAACGAAAGTGGCAGCGTTACCCTTCAAGACCAACTTGGAACCATCGATGCCGACTTGAGAGTTGATGTCGTCACCTTTGGCAGTGAGAGTAAAAGTTTCGTCAGCAAGGACATAAGCAGCAAGAGATAACAAAGCAGTGAAAGCGAGCATTTTTGATTGTGAATAATTGTTGATGAGAAGGTCATAGACGATCAATGGGTGCCTTTTTATAGTTTGATTCTTTTGACTAGTTCGGCACGGCAAGCCGTCGTTTGTGCATATGCCAAGAAAAACGAGCCTATATTCTAAGCAAGACAACACAAGGTGCATGATAACTGCAGGTTAAACATCATCACTGAATCTTGAAAATGTTCTCACGACGTTGTGCGTCAAGTACATTTCCGCGTGCTTCAAGCCTCTAATCGAAGCAGATCTGAGAGGGCTTAGTGTGGTACTTTCCACGGGTAGTTTGAGGCTTTCGAGAGTTCCGATCGCGTGAGCGTGTTCTCTCCAGAAATGGGGGCCTGAGATCTTTGCAAGGATCTTTAATTATAACATAGTGTAATCCACCAAATTCTGGAATTTGTATGTAACCTTGTCACACTCAACTTTCCAAACTAAGTAAATATTCTACCCTTCCGGAATTGCTGGCTATGCACGTTGTGAGGGGACCTGCTTCTTTTAAGAGTTCCCCCACGCTTGCTCGCATGGAGAGATGCGCGATCACTCCTATTTTTAGATTCATTGTAAACAGAGGTTACGGGGCCTCAACTTTGAAGGCAACTCGCAGCCGGAAAAAGCAACCGGCGGTTCTCGTGCTCAATTTCGCAGAGCGGCACCCGCATTGAGAGCTTTTTATATGCATCCCCGGTGAGATTTCTCGAACAATATCAATTGCCCGATTTTTACTTCCTTGTAAAATGCGATTGAGCAGATATTTGATAGGATTGAGGCTTAAGTCCAGCACAGGCTGAACTTCATTGGTTTTCGTTGCCCAGAGCCAGTCGCTCTTGAAGTTGACGCCTTGTTAAAACGGAAATCTGGTCAGAAAGTCCGGTTTTAGTGATCTTGACCGACAACAGCGGCGAGGAATAGTTTAGTTTGGCTTAGCATCAGAGTCAAAGGTATATCACTCGCATTTGGCGCTTAGTTTGAGTTTTGGGCCACTACGCGCTAGCTTCCGACAGAAAAGTCTTGGTCCATAAAGAGTAACGTACGTCGTCAAACACCCTTACCTGCTGGGGAATGTGCGATTTCGTCACCACTCGGCTTTTCTTTATATATGCTACCGCAAGAGGAGGATCCCTTTTCCCACAGCAATTTCATCGAACTACCAATCCTCCGTTTTATGACCTTTTTATGAGAAGTAGCATTTCACTCATAGTTACGCCCCAGGCTTGGTATCACCTAGCAACAGAGTAGTCTGCTTGTATCGAAGAAGAGCCCAACAGAAAGACATGTTTGTATAAGCGACCACACACTCAAAGAGAGAATGTTAGTAACGACCCGCAAGACGGGCGTGAAGCACGGGGTCAATATTGCAGAGTAGTTGTGCCACTCGAGATCCTGGTATACACGACGCAACCAGCACATACTGAATATCTATCACGACTTGCATCTGTTTTCTCTTTTGGTTTCGCCTACGCTGCAGAAGCGTAAACAAAAAACCGGGGTGCCTAACTTAATGATAACCTCCAAGCACAATCACTCAAGACTCACCAACACTTGATACTATTGAGGAAACTAATTCTTTTTGCTGCCATAAAAACACAACGAGTGATTGTGTTTGCTTGTTGTCCTGTCATCCTTTGTTATTTAACAAAACAGTCGTACTACAGGAATACGCCCAAGAGGCGTACAATTTATGGACGCGAAGAAGGGCGGAGAAAATAGTTGACACACCATACATGAAGTGAAGTTAAAAGCAATTGAGCCCAACACACCTAAATCCCCAAATAGCAGTAAAGAGGAGGGATGGTGTAATATACCAAATTCATTTTCCCATTCTGACTAAGACAATATGGCTAGCGTGTTCTCTCATTACTGATTTAGTCACTGTACTTTCGCAACACCGAAATGTAAGCTTCGTAGCTTATTGAGCAGAACACTAACCGTTCGAAATCCAAGAATCCTCAAACACTAATTGCTTGATTCCCATATTCATCGAAACAGTCGGGTAGAACTGTACCAAGCAATTGGATGAACAACTCACAGTTGGCCCAAGGAATGATAAATATAGCCTTGCTCCTTGATTCTTTGCACGCATTCCTCAGCCGCGGCTAAAAGGGACATAGTTGCTCAATGTCTCTTAGAATTGCCTCTGTGTGACGCCTGATTAATTACCAACACAGACACGCCATAGATTCCGAAATGTAAGATGGCACGGCAAACAAAAAAGTTGTCCTCATTTACTGAAAGAACGTGTAAACCTCCATTGGACATATACGGGCGCCTTCAAAATGAAGTGCACAATTCATATAGCGCTTTTTTTCAAATTTATTAACAGAAGCTTTTTCATATACCTGGTATTTCGATCTATTAATTGAGCGAGCTGAAAGATGAGTATCCTCGTGTAAACGTCTCATGTTTGTCTGCTTTGCCCCATATCCGTGCTAATGCCATAAGGGTTTTTTTCAGATTTCTTTGTAAACTTCTCGTTTGAACCGGTCGTTTCAGATCTCTCTATCTCATCATCAGTATTCTGAACTGCTAATCTGACAACAATGAGTGTCTGCAATCACAAAAAAGGGCCAGTTTCGGGCAACATAAAAAACTGCACATGAGAACGCAAAATGAAAACGTCAAAGCTTCGAATGCAAGGCGTTTTTGTGCCGCAATGTCTGCATGACACATCTGGTTTGACTGAGCCGTTCATCTCGCACATTGCCTCATTCGCGAATATTCCTTCAGGTGCAAAGATACAGGGAGATCAAGCAACAAAATGAAGTATGAACGGAGTCTGAAGCCGACACCGATGGCGCCATCTCAGCTCATCATGTCTTTGTGCCTGTCCATGGAATACGGAAACCTATGCTGGTACGAGCCACGTGGGTGATTTACGGCAGATTTTCCATTCATGACTACTTCCTCAAGTTATAGATTGTCTTGGACTGTTTTTCTTTTTGCTGTTTTTTTTTGTTCTTTTTTTCTTTTCTTTTTTCAATTTTCAAGTCTCTTTTTGTTTATTGGTGGGATCACATCCAAACCCTTGAAATAGCAATAGCAGGCGAGCTTTGTTTCGAGAAGCCCAAGCCGGCCGCCGTCTGACCAAAGAATTCAGCAGCCCTCGTTTTAAAACCGACAGAGACTGCTTCAGCAACCAGGGAGCTTTGTTGAAGACCCTGAAACATGTCTTCATCCAAAGAGTCTGGTGAAACGGCTGGTATCGTGATGCCGTACTGTTGTTCCACGATTGATTTCTCAAAGGAACCTTCTAGCAGCAGCTGAAGATCATAATGACGACTTGTCTCGACAGTTTCAAATTCTCTCAAGTCAGACTGAATGTTGGCAATACCTGTGCTTATCTTTCTTATGTGTAACTCAAGATCTGCTTTCACATCGCTAACAATCTCATGAGAAGTCTGTAATTCGTTCAAGGCGTTTTCGAATGCGGAAGCTTGAAACAAATTCAGGTGGTTCACCAAGAAGTCCAGCTCGCCCACAAACTTTTCGAATTGCGTGGAAGTGTGTAACTCAGTCAAATTCATTGACTTTCCCACGCATATTAAGCAAAAGTCCACGTAGGAATCTGAAATTTCCGTTCTGCTTTCAAGCGCAATTTGAATGAAGTCGACCATGGGGGCGAAAAATTCAGAGAACCTATGCCTTGTTTGGAAAATAGCATGTTGGATGGAGTCCATCATGACACTGGCATTCCGAATTGCTGTCATCAACATTGTCAACTTGCTCTCGGCCTCAGTTAAGGTTTCAGCAGACTCAACAGAACTGCTGAGGAAATCAAGAAGAAGAGCGTATTCGTACCCAAGACCGCTCAAATTGTCAAATACAAACGCCAATTCTTTCCTGATATCGATCAACTGATCAACGCACTCTAAAATCAGTGCCTTTGCAACTCTGGCGTAATTCTCTCCAAAGTATTTAAAACATTCTCGGAAAAGATCAAGCACTCTTTGATGAATAATTGATATGGGTTTCGACTTAAGACCAGAAACCCTGTACTGACACAAGTCAATCATTTCGCGCATCTTTTGATTCATCGATGTTCTGTCCTTTGCGCAGAATGACTCTTTGAACTCCTCTTGTAACCTGACATTGAGGAAGGGATTGGCCTCTGCTGCGCCAGCTTTCAAAATGCTCCTAGGAGGGTTTTGAGTTCTCGGCACAGATTTGGAAGGTTTTGGAAACACGCCTTTTTTCTGCGGCTCAATGATGGACAGTTGTTCATTGAAAGAGATCTTTGTGGAGTTCTCAAAAGAGTTGTCATTCTCAGAATTCGGAAAATTTGCCAAATCGAGAATGATTTCCCCCAAAAAGAGGTCTGATACTAGAATATTCTTGGCGTCATGGAAAAGGGAGAAATCATCACCTTGTGTAAGCTCCAGTCTAAACCTTTGACATTGTGCCACTTTATCTAGTGAGAGCGCAAACCATAACGTATCACCATGCACATCTTCTTCCATCCAAGAGCCACTGAAAAGCTTCAAGATTTTCAGAGCGGCACTTGAAATGTTGAACCCTCCAATGATGCTCTGGACAGAAACCACTGACCTGGACCCGGAGATTTCTATAGTAGCTGGCACACGGTCGTTACGGGGACCTTGGATGTCTTGCGCGTCAAGATTGCTCAGGTAGGACACTGTTGGCTTTTCTTCATCGTTTGAAGAGATTGCTTGACGCAGTTCAGCGGATGTGATTTGTTTGATCAGAAATGTGGTGTCTTCAGAGCCAATCGGAGTCATCACGGGTGGTACAAGGCTAGTTGAAGAGCATGCGTCTTTAGTTTGATCACACATTTTCGTCTCGCTTTCATTAGAATCACGACGAGGCTCTTCAGGTATCTCATAGCGTTTTCTCACTAATTTGAGCTCTTTCATAAATCCTGGCGCAGGTTGTGAATCAGGTTGATCAGACGGGACACAAACTTTTCCACCCGAAGTATCATTCATTGCAGGCTCTTCGCATCCTTCAACGACTTTGGCATCTGCAGTCGAGTCCAGAAGCCATGAGAATCTTTGTGAGTCGGTCACTAATGACAAAGGCTTGAAGGCAGAATCGTGTGATTCTGGCGTTTTACGAGCAAGCAATGAACCATCATCCTCGCATCCCAATTTTAGGTTACGGGTATCCACCATCTCGCTGAGCGTGTTATTGATGACGCCCGTGAATTTGGATGCAGCACTTGCGACGGGCTTCTCGCTGTCAGATTCGTCTTCCCTAAGATTCTTCGAGTTGTTATCGCTCGCCACCAACGGCTCACTGGTGTTCGATCCCCAGCCAAAACTTATTTGATCTATGCTCGAATCCTCAATAATATCCACAGATATTGCCTCATCATCAGTTTCGAAATATGAATCAGATTCTGGATTCGAAGCTTTTTGTGAATCAATAAAAGATTCACTTGTAGCAAAGCGAGTGATTTCTTTTTCTTTAGCAGAGTCAGCTAAGATACAATCGTTAAGGAACTGATCAGCTTCATCGGTGATGCAGAAGGCACCAAATCCTTGCAAGTCCCCCACGATGGAAGCAATATCAGCGTCAATGTGAGATGGCTTATCTTCATTGACGAAGTTAAGATAAGCATAGTCGAGCATTGGGGCACTTTTCTCATCGGGCGTTTTCACAGGCGAAGCATTGAAGAAATGTTTAGAGCGAGTGACGGCAGCACCTTGAGTTTTCCTGGCCCTTCCACCAAACTTTTTCTTTGCGCTAGCGACGGCAGTTATATAGTGGTCATGGCGAAATCCATAGAGATATCTCAAGTCGTTTATCTGGTCAAAAGATCTTCGCGGAGAAGTCTTATCGCTTGCGTCTTCTCGTTCGAATTTGGCAACCAATTGCAGATTTTGCAACCAATCCTGGAATTTGGAAATGGATCTCTTGCCAATCGTCACTGGGTTTTTTACAAGCTTCGCGGAATCGTCTATAGCAGCGAGCACAAGTTTGATGTTGAAGTTTGGAACTGACATTTGACCATTCAAATCATCAGTATCCTCTTGAAGGATCAGCTTCTTTCCACTAAAATAATTTCTGCCTTCCGTTCTCCTGAAAATAATCCTTTTGCAGGCTG
Source organism: Metschnikowia anglica (assembly GCA_030573055.1). Classification (NCBI taxonomy): domain Eukaryota; kingdom Fungi; phylum Ascomycota; class Pichiomycetes; order Serinales; family Metschnikowiaceae; genus Metschnikowia; species Metschnikowia anglica. Next base: position 222,997 of record JAJMCP010000008.1, read on the forward strand.
TGGTGAACCCTTTTCTGCGCTTCCCGAAGCTAGCTAGTGCCGAACGACATTTGCGCTTAGATTGAAAGAATCTTCTCGTACACTTGTTTGCAGCAGCAGGAGTCCTTGCAGAGTCCTGAAGCTGATTTTGATCACGACTTTGCGTGCTTCCTTGTTCACAAAAACCTACAGATTTCGCGTCCTCCTTTTGAGAATTTTGTCGACTTTGTGTCTCTGCAGAAATTTCAAGGCTCGGTTGAGCTATTTCTCGATAAGTGGTATTGAATTGACTCTCGAAATGAAAGTCATCTTCAAAATCAAAGTAGAAGGCTGCCGCCTGTATTAATTCGGTATCATCTCCGAGTGAGTCCTCGTCCGATATCTTGAGCTCGCCCTTCAGAGGTGTAGTTGTTAAACTTTCGACACTCAAAAAAGGTGGTTGGGTTTCTTTAGCGTTGGTCTCAAAAGACAAACAAGCTGGCGTCTCGAACGGTTCCGTGGGAGTTGCTGGGCCCGCTTCATTGGCCATTGTTTTCTCGGCCCCAGCCTTATTCCCAGTTTTCCTTTTCTTCCAGCGCAACTTTTTGAGTGCACCGGCACCAGAGGTAAACCTGGAAAGGTTAGAAGAACGAGAAGAGTCTCTTCTTAAAGAGAAATGTGATATTTTACCAAGGTAAAACCGATGTTTGCTGGTTTCCTTGGATTTGGGTTTGGCAGACTCAATGGTTTCAGAAGTTGTGGAAGCTTCTTTAGGCTCGGCACAGCTCCTGGTGCCAGACACAAAGTTGGTGTTATATTGCATCGTTGCCCAATCTCGGAAAAAGCTAGATAAGTATGTAGATAGTCGGTTTCTCTATTGATTAGTGCTCAAGAAAGTCTCGTATTCGCCAGAGTATGTTTGCAGCCTAAGCTTCAGAAGAATAAAAGTGATCAAAAATTTGTTTACCCTCGAAAAAGCGACGAGTCGACTTTGTAGTCTGAGTTGCCTACCACAAAAAGGAGGTAGCGGGACGGCCCCTTTCAGACCCCAAAGCGGCCTGAGTAAAAAAAAGCCCGCCACAACCTCGTCCGCCCATTGTGGGCGTAAGTCTTCGTAGAAGAAAGACTATGAAAGATGAACAAAAATAAGCCAACCGGTAGTTTGTTCACATTTCTAGAGCATCAACTCTCTTGCAGAAAAGGGTGGAAATGTTTTGCGTTTTCTCTCCGTGCATGTAGCCATTGTACCTCACACAGGTGATGGCATGCACTCAATTAGTGGCACTGTTACACTATGCCCTATTTAACGAAGCCCTTTTGACAAACGCTCAATCAAAACGCGAAACGCAAAAGTTTTTTGAGAGGCTCTCCTCTTCCAAATCCTCTCCTTCCCTCTTCATTTTCTGTCTTTCGTTCTCAAGGGGGCAGACGCAGTTGAGGTAGGTGCGTGAGATTGACAGGAGGCCCCTTGGCGGTCTTGCAGCCGCAATGCGCTTTTGAAGTAGCATGTTGCGTCAAGCTGTGCTGACTGAAATACGTGCCTCACTTAGGTAGCAACTTACTCTCACATGACACCTATTTCAGGGTCAGTTCATGGAATTGCAGACTTTTCCGAGAAGAGCGAAAACAGAAAGTCCTATCTATTTTGTTATCGGGCGTGTGCATACAGAGGTCCACTGGAAACACATCCCATACAATCCAAAGCTGGTCCACCCACACCAGCGGAAAAGTTGAGAGATCTCAAACCGCAGATCTCAGAGTAAAGCCCTTCTGAAAGAAGTGGGAACTTTCTTGCTAAGAGCAAGGACTGCCTCGAATCTTTCTTTGGATGCCGCATCGAGCCCGCTGCCAGTTTTGTCCACTGGCCAGTGCCTCCGCACTCAAATTTTCCTATCGCCCGCTAGTTTTAGTCAGGAGTGCATACAACGCACCCGCCGCCCATATAATTGAAAGTAAGGTGAGCGTTGCCCGGCTTCTCCAGCTTCTATACTACACGAAAATCCACAAACATGGCGAGTCCTAAAAGAGCAGACTTGGTCGTGCCGTATGTCTCAGCATTTTTGAAACGAGGGTCATGGGTTTTGTAAAGAACTCGCCTTCCAGGAAGAAAAATCAGATATTTCTAGGTCACCTACTAACTAGTTTAGATACAAGCACCAGCCAGCTAAACCCAGATCTGAGGCATCCTCGATGATCTCGCAAACACTCCCCATGGCTGCCATGTTCATGAGAAACAAGCTCTTATCTTGGTCGTCTGCGTTTTTAGCGCTTCAAAGTTTTTTGACCGAACCTGTGAACAAGCCAGCTGGCAGCGATAGTGGAGCCCAGCCACCATTGTTGAGATTGGCTTTCGCAGTGCTTGCATTGGGCACATGCTACTTGGAATACTTCTTCCCAGCCACGAGTCCTACGCTCAAGAGGGCTGCTCTTGCCGCATCGCTGTCGGCATCCTCGGTGATTGCCGAGGCCACTTCTTCGGCATAAGTGAACGGACATAGAGAGCAAGATTAACGAGAAAGATAAACGTGTTTTTTTCTGCATGCTTTCATGAATATTTGTAAACCGTAAGGCACATATCTCAATTCGAAACCCCCTCCCACTATATATAATACACGTGTTTTCTATGAGTTTAACATTTTTTCCTCTGCGTGAGGAGCTCAGTGCTTCTCCCACTTCAAAATTACACTGTCTCGGCCCTTGTAGCAGATATTCACAAAATGGCTTTTGCTGTCCCATACTAGGTCGCAAATTCCGATTTCAGAAGATCCGCTGCCTTCGCCATGGTCTTTCATCGCGTCGTTGTTGGCGAAGATGCCCAAGCATCGCAATTGCTCCTTGGTGCTCTTATACTTTGTTGTGAGAATATCCCATATACTCACATTACCCGAGTCATCACCGATGGCCAAATACTTACTGTTGGGCGAAACTGCAGCGGCAAATATCAATGAATTTCTCGTGCTGATGTTGAAGTCGTCGTTTTCCTCAGAGAACTGAAAGCTGTCCGGGTTCTTGAACACGTTTGCGCTGACGATTGCATCTCCAGTGAAGGCATCCCATATATTCACTGAGCCTTCCATCGAGACAGATAGAAGCTCGTTTCCTTGCACGTCGTCAGGACGGCTTAGCCATTTAAGCGCAATGATAGGCAGAATATGGTACTGTAGGTTCGGGAGTTTTTCTGAAACAGCGTTTAATTCTAGAGCATCCTGAGACAGCAGGCTATTCCACACTTTAATCAAGTAGTCCACGTCAGACGCTGAAGCCAATAGTTTTGACGTCGGGCAGAAACATAGATTAGTGATGGCATTCGCATGCCCCAGAAGTTTGCCCACAGGTATCAAGTTTTCTTCGTGCGGGAGTGTCACGTTCACTGAGAAGATTTTTATAGCATTTTTGCGTGTTGTCATGGCGAATTTCAGCTCACTAAGCCAACACGCATGGCTCTCTACAAGTGCAGCCTCGTCTGTTCCATGCAACTCCAGTATAAGCGTCAAGGTATTTCCTTCCCACACACTTACGGAGTTCAGGGCGTTTATACTGAGCACAAACAGGCCCTGAGCAGTCCAGACAAGTGACTGTATTGTTGTAAGAAAAGGCTCAGATACAGAGACAGAATTGACGATATTTTTGAGCCTTCCATCAGGCGACCACGCACGAATCTCTCCTCCTGCACCGGCCGTGAGCACCATAGAGCCCTGTGGAGACCACGAGACCACGGAAATGGCGCTTGGAACCGGGACGTTGTCAACTACAATGGGCGGATGATTGAGCGTGACCGTCTCCGCAATGCCGTCAGACCCCAACGCATGAATCACAGCGGTTGAGTTTTCATTGCCGAGTGCAAACACGTCGGTGGATGGGTGCCAATCCAGCAGCAAGCTGGGGGAGAAAGTTTCAAAAGAAAGTAATATGTCGGTCTGGAAAGGTAGGTCAGACTCTTCAGGATTGACGTCAGCAGCGCTGTTAGCATCACCCAGCATCTCTAGCATCTCGCCAGCCTCTGTCATCTTGACGTCACCGATTTTGCTGGCCAGTCTCCCTTCGGTATTTGATGATTGTTCAGCACTTGTACTTTGCGCCAATTCAGAACGTTTTGCAGCTTCGAAATCGGCCTTGTCCCTAAGAATTGCGTCAAAGACATTGATTCGTGACTCCTTGCCTTTCGCAGAGTCTTCTAGAAACGTATAAAGAATTCCCTTTTGAACTAAGTTGACCAAACACCCGGGCTCTATGGCAGGAATGAGCTTGTTCTTGTCGTGGTCATACTCCAGACAGGCAGAATCCTTCAGAAACGCATACGCGGCTAGATCAAACCCACTCTCTTGTAGATATCTCCATATGAGATAGTTGAGCTCCACGCTGGTAAGGGACATGGGACGGCGTTTGGGATTTTCCGGTTTTCTTGTTTTTGTTGAAGATGATGTGAAGGCTGGCTGGTTTATTGTGCTTGGGGAAGATTGTCTGAAAGACCCGTACATCGGGTAGTCTCGAATTAGGCTCGTTTTCTTCTCTCGTTCTCTGCCTCCCTTCCCCAGCTCCAAGGACTACTGAAGGAGGTTGTACGGGGCACGGCGGGCGCTTTATCCAAAACGTGATATGCCTATCTGGGTCCTTCTTTCGAAACCACTATTGCTGTCGCAAATGGGCTCGTGAGCTGAGGCAACACTATGACAAATTCTGAGTGTCATTACACCCGTACACCCAATATCCTCTGAATATTAATCAAGCGATCACCTCAAGTATGTGCCTAGATATCCTAGATCTTACGGGTTGAATTCAATTCAATTTACACACAACAATTTCATACACTGACTTTTGGCCAGCCGATTACTTTGCACGGCTACTAATTCATAGAGAAAGCGACTCTTCTAAAATCGAGCTACTTCTCCACTTTCTAATTGAAATATTGACAAAAAACACGGTTCACCTATATGATCCACCCAGCCCTCCGGAATATATCACCCGAGGTCCACTTGAAGCTTTGATTAGAAAGATTTCTTGAGCAAATAATATTAGAGGCGCCCAATTTGAGTGACAAACAAATCAACAATATCGAGTCACGATGGATTTCAAGGCAAATAATCGTAAAAGCAAAGCCCCGTGGCAGTTGGCCCAGCCACGTAAGGGCAAGAACCAGTCGAATCCTTATGCGGACGCAAGCACGGGGCACTCTTACGGAGACGACGGTGTCGAGAGCAAGAGTAATTTCTTGAACGTGCCGAAAACGGCAGCATCCAAATCGAGGAAAAATCACCGCCGACTCTCGATTCATGCTTCCGCTGTTGCGGCACATGGCTCAGGTTATGATGCAACTGCTTTTCCTCCATTACCTTCAAGTGCACTGATATATCGAACACAAACAGACAACTCGGACATTGTGCTGGTGCGTAGCTATGCGGCGCGTGAAAGAAAAGAAGATAACGTTGTAGATATGATAAAGAATGAGTTGCGCAGCAAAGATGCAACGGCAATCGACGACTTCTATAAATCACTATTGAACCTGAAAGCCCAGGTCGAAAAAAATGTCAAGGATAAGATCGACGAAAACCAAAAGAATATCTTGCAGTTGACGGATAACTTACAAACAACGCAGCAACAACTTCTACTGCTTCGTGTGCTGACGAAGGAATTGTACGGGATTCTCAGTGAGTTCACTGACTCTGCCGAGAGACGATTGGAGCTTGAAATTGCGGAGCCCAGTCAAGACCCCTCGAGAACGCGCCCCAGCTCTTCGGGGCTTCTGTCCAAGAGAAGAGACCGCTCGTCGGTAATCGTTTTGCAGAAAATGTGGGCCGCAGAGTTACAGCTGTTATATAAACATGTTGACGGTGCACAAAAATACGTCCAGGCTACTCCAGATCGCCACATCTTGGGTGAAAGTGGGCGCTGGCACGAGATCAATGTGGGCACGTGGAAACCTTCGGAACCCATACATCTTTTCTTGCTAAATGATTCTGTCTTGGTGGCCACCAGAAAGAAAACTCAAGATGGAAGCTCCAAAAGGCTCCAGGCAGCCCATTTCTGGCCTCTTAATGCAGTTGAGATTAGTCAAATAACTCCGCCAAGCAAGCATGGCGCAGAAGATACGCAAAGCTATGTTATCAATGTCCGCTCGAACACATTGAGCTATGTTTATCAGACAGACCGCTACGATCACTTTATGCGAGTCATGAATGCATACCAGCGAGGAAAATCTGAACTATCGCGGAAGCAGAGGCTTTTGGAAGAAGAAGAAGAGAGACTCAAAACGAACCAAGACTTGGGTCATCATCGGAATGCAAGCTCGGGTAGTATCATGGAAGAAGGTGCAGATAAGCGGCAGTTAAGAGACTCGTTGAGGAGCTCTGGGTACATGGATAATAAGGCGACATCACCTGTAGGCGACTCAAACATTGCTCGCAGATCTGGATCTCATAGAGACAGTGCCGACATCTTACTTAAGGACATATCCGCGCGTGTTCACCAGCGGAACCGGTCTCACGATTTTACGAAGCAAGAGAAGATGAGCAAAGACGCCAAAAGCCCCGCTCAGCTATTCACAGAGCTCAAAACCAATGAGGATAAGCTCGATGAGGTCGATGTTCATTTGGCCCACAACGAGTACATGAATGCCGTTGGCCTCATCAAACATATAGAGGCCAGGCTTACCAATGCGTTTGAAAGAATTCAGAACGTGAAGAAAGACGACAATCAAGCCGAGGAATTGCGACTCCTCGTAGATGTTGTCAAGTTGAAAATCAACAATCGTAAGGGGAAAGTACAGGAAGGCTTACTGTTTGATCTCAACCACACGATTGCATTTTTAACTGTTGAACAAATTGCAAATATCATCGAATTTTACTTGAGTTTCGGGAAACTCGAAGAAGGATTTAAGGCAATCTTGGATGCTTTATCTTCGCAATTATCGAAAATTGTCGGCAGACTCACGTCGAGTGCTCATGGATCAACGAGAGTCGATATTGTGAACTATCTTTCGAACCTCATCATTGTTCATGTGCTGATCATCAAACGCGCCGTCAATATCCACAGGTGTTGTATTGTTCCCATCTTGAAGCGTGAGGGTTCTAAAACCGTGGATTCGAGTGGATTTGTCACATGGTCGATCACCGAAATGGAGCTGCTTGTCGATTTAATCAAGAAACATGCTTCTGGCTCACTCTTAGTTGAAGATAGAGAGGTATGGAAGATTAAGGATGTAAAGTATTACGAGGAGCTTCTTCGTGTCATGGAGTCCCAACTCTCTCTTTTGAAGAAAGAGGGCGTGAATGTGGATTACTTGTTTGATGACATAATTCATTGTTCGCCAATGGCACCATAACTTCGAGAATTTAAAATCGCTCGCGCAAATTAGAAAAAGCATGCTCTAGGCAGTGATATATTGAAATGCAAATTTAGGTTGGGGTTCACTTTTACTCATAGCGAGAGCTAAAGTTTGGCATAGTATGTGGTGATATCGAATTTTTCACGCAAGTGGGCACCTTTCTTCTTTAGTACCCACATAGCCAATGCAGCAACGCTGACTACACCAGCATATATGCAAAAGAGCACACCAACTCCTAAAGCGCTGATTAGGGGTTCAGTTATGAATGTTGCCACAGCGGCCAAAATCTGACGCACCAAATTGTTCAAAGCAACTCCAGTGGCTCCCTTCCCAGGGAGAAGATCGATGAGGTATGTCACTGTGGTACCGATAACAAGCATAGAGCCAAAACCAAACAAGGCACTGCCAAACAAAGGAGTGACCCAGTGTTGTTTCTTGTCTAGACACCATCCAAAAATCAAACAAGCTGGTGGGTAGATAACGGCGGCAACAACAATATTCCATGAGATTCGAGACTCAGGTCGAAGCTCGCCATTATGCAATCGAGCACTGCGTTTGATTAGCCAGTCATTCCACCTGCCACCATAAATAGAGGCCAAAATGTATGTTATCGAATTGGGGATGTACATAAGACCAACGATAATGGGAGAGAAACTGTATGGAGGTCGGCTGTACTTGTTGGAGATTGTAATGTTGAAGAAATATATTCCCATGAAACCGATGCTGGAATAGGTTATGGCTAATAGAACTGGAGGATATGTCAAGAATATAACTGCATGGACTGGCCGCACCACATAATCGTAAAGGTGAGACCGCCAGGTCTTCTTCTTGGGAGGACGTGGAGACTCAACCTCAGCCAATTCTTGGTCTCTTATTCTCCGGCTGTAAGCAGATTGGTTAGTCGTGAGACGCAGCACTGTTGGCATAATGAGGTCCACTGGCGTTTCTTCGTCGAGGAACTGTCTTCTGAGTGACGTGTTTTGTGAGAGGTTCGAGGCTATGCGCTCCAAGCTATGCTCAGACATGGTTTCATCTTGATCGAAGGTCTCGTGAAGTTTTATTTTCAATGTCTCTATGTTATTTCTTGGTAAGGTCTCAGGTAGGAGGAAAATGATCAGCACTAAATTGATACCACACACAATGACCATGATCCACATGGTAGATCGCCAGCCCCAGGCTTCGGCGACCGCTCCACCGAGAATCGGGGAGAGGAAAGGTCCGAGAAGCGGACCCAAATAAAAAAGACCTAGTGCGCTCCCCCGCTCTTCTTGCACGTATAGATCAGAAATTGTACCTGCGCCGCATGCTTGAACGGCGGAAGCACCAACACCCGCCAACAATCGAAGAACGATTAGCGCGGAGATAGACGGGGCCACAGCGCATGCAATAGAGAAGGCGAAAAACCACGAGAAGGAAATGACGTAAACGGACCTACGGCCGTGTGTCTCGGAGAAGTTCGACCACCACAAGGGAAAAATCCCCAAGGAGAGCAAATAAATACCCACAGATACATTTACCATGGTGATGGTCGTGTTGAGGTCAGCAGACAAGTCTTCCACGGCCGGAAGTAAAATCGACGTGCCCATAGGACCGGCTATAGCAGCAAATGCAACGATACAAACGATAATGAGTTTCTGCAGGCGTCGGTAGTTTCTCGGGTCTTGGTATTCTGGCATGATAGTGAGAAAAGCTAGCAAACCTCTTTTATCGCCTTTCGGGACTCGGTTCACAGAGCGAGCAGAGGTTGCTGAAGGTGTCGATTTCAATGAACTCAAAGCCTCGGGTGGCTCTACCGGTGCATCCCTCTGGTCAGGTTTCTCTCTACCGTTGATCAGACCATCATTGCTTTTCGGCGACTTCGCATCTTTGCTCGTTTGCTTCTCATGGAGTGACCGCGGTTTGTGATGACTTGAAGCTTCGCCATGTAGAGGCAAATCTGCTAGTGAGCTTGCCAAAGATTCGATATCGGACATCGTACGGCTGACTCAGCATGGAATCCACGAAACGTTGAGCGGCGTGAGAATGTAGGGGAAGTGAGGGGTTCGACGGTTTGTGTCTGTGGATGAGCACAAAACAGCAAAAAATGTGGAGAACTGCCAAAAGTCACTTGGGAAGACAAAGTACTTTTGGAGTTTTTACATAATATTAGTCATGCTCGAGTCTATTTCGCAAGCGAGAAAAGTGCGGCAGGTAACGAGACCCAAGCATCAGATGCTTTTGGAGGCTGCAAGCGAGAGACCGGGGAAGAAGCGAAGAATCTAGGCTCCACGTAAAATCAGGCACACAAACGCACAAAGGCGTCTCGGTCCAAACGAAGAGACTGGAAGTCGTGATGCGGTAGTCAATGGGTCGAAGAAAAAAGGGAGGTGTCTCATTGAATTGGTTCCAGGGCTTTGAGTAATTGTGGCTGCCTCATACGCGCATCTGATTGGGTCCGGCTCGTGACGATCGGCTTGCAGAGCGCAAAGTCTTGCCGAGGCCGTGCGCGTTGGCGGCCGGGCGGAACGGCGCCGTTGTGAGTGCAGGCACCGGGAGGGGTTTTGACAGCGTGGCGGAAAAGAGAGCTTGAGGCACAAAAATGCACCAACGGGATTTCCTCGCGACAAGAGGGCTGCGTATTTCTGCCGAGGTAGATTTCGTGAGTCTCAGGGATATGACTTCCACGCACCTTTGCCCAAGAAAGGGAGTGGGGAATTACTGCCCATGAAAGATGTTCTGTAGCAACAGGAGGGTGCTCTAAAGAGATCCAGACGAAGGGCGGTTTATGATTTCCACTGAAAATTTTCTCTAGGAGCTGAAGTAACCGTTCCTCATTTGCTGTCGGCCACCCTCTTCATCTCTGCTGGCCGCACACTCTGTCTTCTGCTCGCTCCAAAGAAGAGCGACAGAGTCCGGGGCCACGCTGTATTCCGACAGTAGAAGTTTTCCTCATCTCACATAGACTCTTTTGTGAAACTCCGCCTCACACTATTCGAGGTCACTCTTACGCTACCTGTTCTTAGAGACATAGAAATGTTCAGGCTCAACCTCATTTACGATCAAACCCTCGCCGGTGCCCACGTCCTTGAAAGGGCGCCTGCACCACACCCCCATTCACTGGAGGCCCTTGCGCGCTTGTATCCGCCACCTTCTTTCTTACCAAAACAACACACATTCCATTTGGCATTGCACCGCAATTACCACTGGACGCGCTGGCAATTGACAATCGGGAAAACTCAGAATCGTCATCCATTTTCACTATTGCCAGCTTCAGATCTGCAAATTCTAAACCTGCGGTAGAAAGCCCGAATACATTCGCTTAGTCTCTGTGCCACTACGAATTCCGCCTTATATAACTCCGACACGCCCAATAAGAAGTCTGACTTTGGACACAATTGTTTCCTTGGTGGGGAAAACAAGAAACAGAAAACATCACCAACAACAGCGGTAGCGGACCCCAGCCCACTCCAGTTCCCAGCGGCTCAATTCTTTATCTTTTGAGACATGGCGCTTATATCCAGAGATTCGTCACCCCTTGTCGCCATGCGGACGGCTTTTTGCCTAGTTGTTTTCGTGTTTGGCATCCTTGCGCTCCGTATAGACCAATCCCTCGCGTGGCTAGCACTCTCTCGCGTGCCGCGCTGGTACTATCCGTGTATTGATATGACCAAGTTATATTTCTTGTACTTGATCACGTTCATCACGTCGTTTGCATGTCCATGCAAAATCAAGATCTCGTTTCGCGCCTCCGAATTGCCCGAGCTGAATAATTTTAGGGTTGACATAGACGGGAACTTGATCTCTAGCTTGTCGAGAAATGCGATCTACATTTCAAATCACCAAATTTACACCGACTGGATTTTCTTTTGGTTCTTGTCGTATACGAGTAACTTGGCTGGCTCTTTATATATTGTGATCAAAGAAAGCCTATCAAAAGTCCCACTATTAGGGCCCGGGATGCTCAAGTTCCGCTTTTTGTTCTTGCTGAGGAAGTGGGAGAATGACAAGGTCAATTTAACAAACAGGCTCTTGGCGATCGATGCGGATGCCCGAGGGTTGGGGCCCTCGGCGGGTGTGTCGCTTGTCTCTTCTTCCCAAAGAGCCAACCCGGCTATTTTACAGTGGCCGAAAGGCGTATCCAAAAAAACTGAAGATGTAAGGAATTATCAGCTTGTCATTTTCCCCGAGGGAACTGTTCTTTCTCCTCACACGCGGGAGAGATCGAAAGATTACGCGGCAAAATTGGGCAGGCCCAACTTCGATCACTTGTTGCTTCCTAGGGCCAGAGGGCTTTTCCTCATGTTACGACTGTTGAGAAATACCATCGACGTCGTCTACGATGTCTCGTACGGGTATTCAGGATTGAAATCTGATGAATATGGCGAGGAAAAATTCACGCTAAAATCGTTGTATTTACGGGGAATAGGTCCTCCAGCTGTCAACTATTACATCCGTGGCTTCTCGATCAAAGATATTCCGCTAGGTGATGATGATTGCGTGGATATCGATGATGTTGATCCTGACACATTGAGGAGATTCGAGGACTGGCTATACGGTATTTGGTCAGAGAAGGATAAGCTCATGAAGCATTTCTTCGAAACAGGGTCTTTTGCCACTGATGATGACCAAACTATGCAAACTGTTGTTGCCGACTTCAAGTTGAGAAGCAAATTCGAAATACTCGCTCCTTTTGCTGTCCCTTGCACGCTTATATTATTTGGATTTTGGATTTTCAAGCGCGTGCTAGCTCCACACGTTACGGGAATCTTCGTGGGATCTAATTGATGAGATCTATCAACCCTCATAAGGAGCAAGGGTTTTGCGTCGTATTGTGAAAAAGGTTTTGTTATAGAATTACGGCTGGTGTGCGTTTGATAATAATTGTCTTTACTTGAATTCGGTGTGGTTAATGCCTTCTTTTAATTCTTCGATGGTATAGAATTGAGCGGAATAAACGCAACAACACAACAAGGTTTTCTTAATTCATCTCGGTATCTGAAAGTGCAAAGTGAAATAACTTTTGACAACACGCTCATGAGATAAACTCAGAGTCTTCATTCGAGTGAAAAACTATTCTGAGCCTTGATTTTTAGAAATTCCTCTGATGGAGTAAACTCGCTAAACTGCCTTCGATGATCGATTGCCCCAAGCAGTCTATCCAACTTTGAGAGCAACCAACTAGGTTTCAAGAGACTCTGGAAGAGAATCCTTCCTCCACTATTTTCCTCAATAGTTAGAGGGCCCATGATTTTCACAAACTTGTTCAGGAAGCCCTACATTTCTCCGCATTGACTCACATCAACATAAGGCTTTTTAATGCACGAGACGCGTTTTTCAGTATCTTCCTCCTCGACTCGAAATTGTCTTGCCTAAAAAGAAGGTACAGAGGTACATCAAGCACATTACCAAATTCACCAGGGCCCACATTGCATAAATGGTTCTTTACTTAAGTTTTGTTTCGATGGATGACCAAAGGCATCAGCCAAGGATGGACCAACAAACGGCGGGAGCTTGAGTCAAACTTCACGATCGCAACTACAGTTCTCGCGATAACCTCTTAGACTAGAAGGGGGTGCTCTCACCATCTCCATTTGTGTCCGAAAACTGGTGAGCTACAAAATATGGCCCTCACTTTTGCCCCAAAACGGATCTTTGCAAATCACTATTCCTCTTCTCCATCCAAGGACAAACTGAGTTTCTAACACACAGAGACTTCAAAAAACCCATTAATTGACAATAAAAAACTATTCAAACTCTAAGAACCTTTTCGCAAATAAACTGTTTTCGAAATTGATTGGGTATGAAATTACCTTTCAAATGTGGCTTTAGGTCCAAGGATTTTAAGCTTGCAAACGTTTTGAAGCACGTGGGAGACATTGAGCCTTACGTTCCCGAGGAATTGAGGAGCAAAAACAATCGCAAGATCAGCAAAGACTCTTGCCTTACTTCGAACTACTTTTTGTACTCTTCTCCCAACGAGTCTAAAAGAGTTGACGGTGGCTTCGCAGCCAAAAACTCCTCTCAAGTTAAGACTGCTACCACCACAGAGACCAGTGCAAAGAAAGCCCCAATCTCAGCTTGCACCACAATCCGAGCAGGGGAACCAATTAGGGCTTTAGTGCACGACGACGCTATTTGGACTGCTCGTGAGCTGCCTGAGGTAAAAGGCAAGGAGTCCTCAAAACCGGCAATCAAAAGTCACGCTGATTCAGCACGTAAAGCTCTTTTGAATGCCACGGCTTACATCAAAGCCACTGCAAAGTTGCCAGTGAAAGTTTTCTCCCAGGCTCTTACTGATACAAATTTAAACATCAACGCCCCACCAACCGAAGCACTTTTTGGGGCACAATCTGGTACACAAACCCGAAGCCACGCTTGTAAACCTTGCTCCGCACACACTGCCAGACAGCACACCAAGCCCAAAGCCAAGAAGTCTTGCAACTCTGAAAGGTCCCGCCATCTTTTGGCAAAGGCAAGACACGCCAAGGGACGCACTGCCCGTTCTTGTAAGGAGTTGTTGCTGGCCAACGATGTATTTCAAGACTGGGAAGAAATCAAGCGAAACGTAAAAAAGCCTCAGGATGAAGGGTACAGCTTGAAATTCAACAAGAACGACCTCTTGAAACCAAGCTTTGTGGACCAATGGTTGGGTGATACCGTGAAGCCTCTCGCTGATGCGCTCGCTTTGCTGGTGGAACAACTCGCTGCTGGACAAGTCAAATACGCCAAGAACATTGATATTGGGAATGAGGAGACAAGACGCACTTGTGCTTATTGTAAAAGCGATCCCACTGGTGCTCTGGGTCTTGGCAATTGCGACGCTTGTTACTACTATTTGAAGGCAAGAAGGACTGAATTCATCAAGTATGGCGATGCGAAAAATTTCAAGCGTGAATTCGATCCGCATGCTGCCTGTGAATTCATGTCGTCCGATGTCGAAGATCTGTTTGCCTCTACCGGAGACAGCATAAAGGGAATGTGCCTCATGCCAATTTATAGCGTTTGGCAGAAAATCGATCACCGGTTCTTCGATGCAAAACGGAGCACGAGGTTGCTCATGGCTGGTGTACCGAAATGGCTGCAAAAAGTGCGCGCTGCTGCAAATGATGGTTACGGCTGGCGCTCACTCAGACCAAATAAGTATGTGAAGAAGCCTAAGCCCTGGGGCGATTTGCTTCCACAAGAGTTCAGACCACGCTACGACTCTAGCTGGCCTTGCGATCTTGGGCCGAGCAGCTTTTATGGCGTTGACGTAGATTATGGCAACTCGGCTAAAATCAAACAATCTGGCGTGAAAAAAGGAACTAGCCACTTTAGGTCTGTTGCCAATCATTCGGAAACTTCACTCCCCAGGCGAGCGTGTGATTCCAAGCCCGCTGTCCATGCTAAAACCAGCTCGAAACCGGAGGACATTTCCTTGCCCGATTTCGAAACCCGCTTTGCGTCTGTCTTGAGTGAAATTGCCGCTGAGTTAGAAACGCATGCCAGCTTGGTATCAACTCACAAGACTATACCTGTGGCAGTGCCTTCCCCTCCAAAGACGTCTACGCCCGCAGTTTCTGGTTTTGACTTTTTCTATGGGGCTACTCTGTCAGGGAATCCAACGAATGAATGGGACAGCACTTTCGTCGGCGATAACGTAAATCCGTCCACTTCTGGCTTTGCTGCCGTGGTAACCAAAGAAACTCCCAGCGTCTATTTTTCTGCACAGAAAACTATGCCTGAGAATTTGTGGTCCACGATTGAGGACTCTTATTCTAGTGAGCACATCACAAAAAATCATGCAAGCCATGACCCCCGCCTCACCACTGAAGAAGTCGCGGAAGACGCCGAGTCTCAAGAAACACACGTAAGCATCGAGGAAACCAGGGACAGCAAATCCGGTAAACCTCTTGCCATCAATTTCTCCTCTGACTATGATGACATTTTTGAAGCTGCTAATGTCTGGGCTGATTTCGATTCTCCAGCTGAAGCTGTTCCCGTGCTGTTTAGTTCTTCCGCCTCTACCGACAATGCTTCATCGACTGTTGAGGCAGCTATTGAACTTGACGCAACATCTGCTGTTCCCACACTTGTTGCTTCTGCGACTGCCATAAGTGCTTCTCTTATCACAAGCACCTTAGAGTTTGATCCGGCTGGATCTTGTAAAATTACCCCTGGCTCTGTCGAGAACTTTCGTACCTTACCTTTGGTCCCCTATTCTTCCCCCGAGACTTGTGTTGTTCGCTCGGCAAATTCGGGCTCTAACTTTATCGATGTCCCCGAAGCCATTGAAAGCAGCACTTTCAAGACCTCTAATACTAACTTTTCTAATTTTATGGAGCTTTTACAAGACTTGGATAAAGCTAATCTCTTGAAAGAATTTTCCGGCAATGATGATAGTGCATTTGAAGCCAAGGAGAGCTTCGAGCTAGCTAGGGTAGAGGATCTCAATTCAGATAGTGTTTCTGGAGTTATGAAAAAGTCTCAACAACAGCTAGTGCTTCAATTTGAAGATCAGAAAAGAATTCGAGAAAATCACGAAAATCATTATGATGATCAGGATGGACCGCCCTTGGCGCGCGAAATAACCAAGGATCATTTGAAGGATGTCCTCAACTATTACCAGGTTGGTTCCTTTGATCATCAGGTTTCATCCAGTGGCGATTGTAAGACGTTGGACGTTTTATTCGAACTGGTCTTCAAGGAAACTCATGAGAACGCACAAGAAGACACTTTTGAGACCACGATAGAAGGTTCCTGCTCATTCTTCGAGTACAATGATTCTCACCGCTTCACTTTGCTCTCAGACACCGATGAGGAGCTCACTCAAAATGAAGAGGCTTTGGCTATTTTCAACGGAAGCAATAACAAAGAGCTTGAGTCTGAAGTCTCGGATCAGCATGTCTTGATTGTCCAAAACGAAGGCTTGGAAGAACTTAGGCTTGTTGAAAGACTCTCTTATCCAAAGAAAAATGCCAGCAGTCAACTTGTTTCTGTGGATACCAACTCTTTTGTCTCGAGTGAAGTCAATGCTGCCAAAAAGAATTCTAGTCCTCTGAAGGAGCTAGAACTTGTGAAAAAGTCTTCTGTCGCATTGCGAGAGCCTCCAGCGACTCTGAAATCTAATTTCATGAAAACTTCAACCCGCTCATTACTTTTGGAGGATGCTTTCGAGCTCATTACCGGCCCCTTACCTTTGATGGATGTGTTAATAGTAACCCCAAAGTCACTGTTCGTACCTGTTGTGATCAAGAGCCCCTCAAAGTTGTGCAAAGGTTTCAAGACTCAGAAAATTATTCCTTTCGAGACCAAACAGTTTTTCTTTGAGACTCATTTCTGTGGTCCGTTTAACAGACAAATTGAATATTTCTCGCATGGCGAAAGCCCTTTACTGCCTGAAGGGCTTGAGTTTGGGCCGTCTTCGAATCAAAACGAAGTCAACAGTATACGTTTTCAAACCAAGAACGAAATTACAGATAACTCTTGCTATTTGGGGCCAGAAGTGCTTTTTGACATCAAGGACTATGATCCGCGCTCAAGTCCGAAGGCAATTTACAACTCAAATTATATTCCAGAGCAAGGTGCTCATGTTTTTGAAGCTATTTTTGACACTCAAGATGAAGTGCGTGTGAAGGTGGACTGGACCCATGCTGCATTCTTTGATTTCTTGACAACTCAATGGGCCGCAGATAAGACTTTATGGCGGGCTCTTTTGTTGTATAGAGACTTCAATCGTAGAAAGGTCTGTGAAGGCACAGCCACTGGTTATTCCGTACTTTTACGTGCAGCACAGGACGTTCTACCTGCTTTGAGCCTTTTTGATAACGCCGTTATCGAGATGGCCAATCATCTGGAGACAAGTCACGATTTCAGGAGCAAAAAGCTGACGAAAGTTGTTTTTATGAATCTTGATACGACTATGGACGAAAAGACTCCCGAGACTGATGTGTTTTCTTTCGAAGCCAAAGAGCTCTCCACTGTCACGGTCTCCACGAAGGGTATCTTGAAAAAAACAGAATTCACGGAGCTAGGAAATCTCGTTTCTGTGAGTCACTTTCAACAGCCTGCTAGCCAAGCCGAGAGAGCAGAGATGGAAAACGAGATGTGGACAAAAGTTGTTGAGTGTAAAGCCGCCGTTTACGCCCTCGAAGGGAAGTACGATCTAACTGACCTCCAGCCCGTGCTCAATCTTTTCTTCGAATGCTTTAAGTATTCTCGTGACAACTTTGCCGAAGTTGCCACAGGTCAAATTCTCGAGTACACCCGCTGGTTGGCGGAGATCAGGAATGCGATTGTTGCAGTATTGAGTCTAGTCTCTGGTCTTGGGAGCCAGTTTTCTCTTCTTCTTGTATTCATCAATGAGACTGAGAGCTCAGATAGATCTTTGAAAACGGTCGAGGAAAACATAACTTCACTAATGACACTGTTCTCAACCGTTGTTGTCATGCTAAATGAAGTTCAAGAAGCAATTCTCAAGTCAA
The DNA here is from genome assembly GCA_030573055.1 of Metschnikowia anglica. Classification (NCBI taxonomy): domain Eukaryota; kingdom Fungi; phylum Ascomycota; class Pichiomycetes; order Serinales; family Metschnikowiaceae; genus Metschnikowia; species Metschnikowia anglica. The sequence continues at coordinate 240,718 of JAJMCP010000008.1, forward strand.
GATTGGAGTTTCCGGATTATGTGAATTCCATGGTCAATATTGCACAAACCGCCGTGCTTAGCCTGACTGAGATTGTGGACACTTACAATAAGTTTCACCTAAACAATGTGAAGGAACACACTGACAAGCAAATGCTTCATTACTGCACCGGGTATGAACAGTATGTCGAGAAGCTGAAATACTTGATGAGGAGGGAGGTACCGGATTATGAAATCACATTTGCTACTGCTTTAAATGATTTGCAAAAGTCGCATGATATTGCCAATGAAGCAAAAGTGGATCTAGAGAAACAAACCAAAGCAGTTATGATGCGCCTATCCGATTTCGGATATTGCGTTGGTAACGCTGGACTCATGGCTGAGAAAGTGCTTGAAGAAGGGGGTTCTAGTTTGCCCAACGACTCTAGTAGTATTCACTCGGAAGTATATGTCCCCAAAAGCACGACAGCTTCCGACATGGAAAAATCAAATTCTGCGTTATCGGACGCCACGACAGTGAGCATGAAGTTCTCACCTGTTCCGTCACCAAACACCTCGAAACCAGACACCTCGAAAGTAAACACCTCAAAGGCAGTCACCGTGAAAAGGATAGATACAACACCAGATACCAAGATGTCGGAAACTAAAACAAAGACGGCAAATGCAAACAAAGACAATCAGCAAGGAGCCCAGAAGAAATTTGAGGTGCCCAAATGGATGAAATTCAAAGCTTTCGGCAAGAAGTTGTGAGGAAGTGAAATATATCTATATTTCACTTGACTCGAGACAAAGCCGGGCCGACACGAATTGCGCATGGCTTGCCCAGTCTGTCAAATCAACAGCTGTCAATTTGATAGGACATTTACTTGAACATTTAAGCATCGAACATTACTGCGACTTTTTGGGAGAGAGTCGACAATTTTGTTACGATTGTGTTAAAATGACACTGGGGGTATGACAGTGTTGCTGAGCCTGCCCCTCAAAGACTGAATTATTCAATTTAAAAAAAGATATTCGTAAAGGAAAGACAAGAAAAAAAAAGAAAAAGAAAAAAAAAGTTGTTTTATTTCGTAGAGAGTTTTCAGATTTCCTAATATATGAAGTTTTGGTAAGAGCAGTCAAAAGTAGACAAACACTTCTATTCAATACAAACTTAAGGAAGCAGTAAAGTAGTAGATAGAAGAAGAAGAAAGAGCCAAGCATTTCGAGACTGCCAACGCCTCACCAATCTCGACTCAAGCACAGCGTCACGTGGATCATAAGCCTATTACACGTACCGGGAATTCATTCAGAAAGCGGGCCTTAAGTTTTGTGATAATTTCTTCAAATCAGAATTTATTTTCCTGAAAGGTCCATCATTGAGTACTTTCTTGCTCAGACTAACCGGGCGTTGCAAAGAGCGTTTTGTCGTACTTTTCTGATTTTTCCGCCAGTTTTCAAGCATTTGCAAGCTTGCCCCATCGGAAGTTTCAAGCAGATTATGTGATTCCTGCCACCTGTTTCCGAAGTTATAACACTTCTCTTCGACAAACTACGAAAAGGGTACAGTTTGATTCTGGCGTTTCAAAATTCAAAAGAAACATGTGGAGTATACTCGCATAGTAAGCATCACGATTCAATCGGCTCCAGCAGGCAAGTCAATTCTGCACAGATTGTGGTCTCAAGAACTTGGAACACGCCTGTCTCAGATTCCCGCGCGAAAGAACCGTCAAACTGCTCGGGCAGTTCTCAGAGAGCTCAGCGAGAAGCTTGTGCATAACTGCGACACACCACAAACATTGCAAAAAAAAGTGTTACAAAACAACATTTGGCTAGCAAGTTTCAGCCCATTGTCAAGACATTGGGATACGAAACTCACCCTAAAACAGTAAACCAGCTTTGCTGAAACATCTATTAAAAGCAGCTGCAAAGCTCTTCGATTTGCAAGAACTATAAGAGATGTGCTTCCCCTGCTTCATGTGCTACCCCCCAATAAGTCCATTCATGTTTGGGGTAGCCACGCTATACAAATACTTCTCTCTTCTTTCGCTCGTTGTTTCCTTTTTCCTCTTGGGGTTTCTTCTCATAGGCGGAGCTTCGACTCAAGCCGCTTACCTGTCGATATACCTAATAAAAATGAGGTACAACGAGACCAGTGTCGGAACAAGTGCGCTAGGCAATTCCACCGCCATTGTGTCTGGCCTCACGATCCGCGCCAACTATTTGACATTGTGCGCGAGCGCAGCGGGCGAGATGGTGTGCACCAACAGTCGAAACACCTCTCCCTTGGGAAGCACAATTAGCAAGGGCAGTAGCAACAGCAACAATGTGAGCTTGGTTGCAATCTCTTCGGCTTTGAGCCTGGTATGCAAACCCTACATCCTCATCTCAGTACTTGTGTTGGTGCTCTTGATGATTGTGGTGGTGCTCTGGCTGATGATGCCCTTCGTGCCCGGGAAAATGATCGCGCGGAAAGTTTGCGCCGCGATGGCATTGCTCGCGAGTCTCGTCTGGGGCCTAGGCGCAATGCTCCAGCACCAGGCGATCGGGAGCGCCCAGGCGTTTGTTGAGGTAGCTACCGAAAATTACATACGCATAGAGCGAGGCACCAAGGCTGAGGCTCTTTCATGGGCAGCGTTTCTGTTCTTGGTGGTTACTTTTTTCGCGTTGCTGCTCAGGGTGCTCAGAGACCACCGGCAGTTGATGGCATTGGACGAAAAGTGCTAAGGGCTGACGTTGAGGAGGCACTCTACGGAGAGTTGAGGACTGCGTCGCATGCAACTCTTGATATGTATATTCTCATACGGAACAAAGGGATAGAATTAGAAAACATTGAGTCACACTTCTGAACTCATAATAAATTGACCGACCTGTGCATTCAATTTCTTGCTATGGTCTCATTTTGATGTTTCATAGTAGTTTCTCACAGGGCTCAGGTCGGGCTCTGAATTGGGGCCAGGAATGTGCGCGCCATCAACGCCAAATTTTTCGCCTCAGGCTTTTTGCACCCAATGTGCCCAGTTACGTGTGCGATCCTCGAACCAAAAGCGCTAATCGAGCTTCAAAAATCCGAGTAGTTGTGGTTAGAGTTAGCCAGAGCTCAGTCCCCAAAAAGGCTTTTGAGCACTTCTTTATCGTGCTTCTTGGACCCCGTAGACTGCCCATATAGAAGCTTCCATAATGAAACAAAGGAAAGGTCGAAGAAAGTTTCATCGGGTGTCATTTTCGCTGGCTGCGCGCAGCTCTGCGCCTGCTCGCGTCTCAAGGGCAAGAACATCTGATTCTCTTCCTGGCGATCGAAAATGCCACAGAGCTTCAAAACAGACTCGAAAACTGTTTCGCATCTACATCCATTTCAGAAGCCGCTCGGCTTGCCACTCCTTTTCGAAGTCGCGTTCCGTCTGAAACATGTCACAGTTCAAACAAGTGAGAACGTTGACCCGTCTGAAATTAGTCGAAACGCGCACACGGCAGCTTCCCCATAGGTGTTCACGTGCTCATCACGTGCCTCTGCATTGAAAAGGTTCGTTTCATTTCCACCTTTTCAACCGCGACTCTCAAAATTTATCAGTGTATTTACTTTCCTCCGTTGACTGAAGAGACGCTTAGAACAAACCATGAACCACATGGAGCAGATCGACGGCTTTGTCCGCCGGCTCAAGATTGCAGAGGACGACTTCAAGGAGTCGCAGTCAATCTTGCTGGAGCTCTTGGACATGATAGAGGCGTTCAACGGTGCTACCGAGTACGCCTATTTCTTGAAGAATCTTATCCCAATATTCATAAATAAACTCAACCTGGTACCAATTACCTTTGTCAGTAATAGCCCAGAGAACAAACTCAGGAACCTGATTCTTGAAATCATTCATAGGTCAATTATGACGGAAACTTTCCAGCCTTACTCAGAGGATATCTTGACCTGCTTGACGAGTATCTTACAGTCTGAAAATGAGGATAACGGTGTTTTGTGTATGAAGATAATTACTACGTTGCACAAAGCGTATAAAGCTCTGTTAGCAGAGAAAGTTGACTCATTCATTGAGATTATAAACCAAGTCTACGACAACATGGACCAGACACTAGTCGATGTCTTTTCGCAACAACAAGATCTGCAATCTCCCCAGTCCGATATCGATGAGAGTAAAGATCCTTCTTTCACTGGGGACAAAGAACATTCCAAGACTCTCTGTCACGCCATGAAGTCGTTCAAAGTCTTGGCAGAATGCCCAATAACCATGGTCTCGTTGTACTCCTCATATAAATCTTTGGTACAGACCTCGCTTCCCAAATTTTTGCCCAAAATCATACACATTTTGATGTTACAGGTTGAACAGCAGAAAAAGTTCCGTGAGCAAAGTCTCCAGATCTCGAACTCAGTCACGGCCATTCTGCCTGACATCACCAATAGACAAGCATACTCGGATTTCATTTTGGGCCAAGTGAAAGCGACCTCTTTCCTCGCATACGTGTTTATCAGGGGCTACGCAAACCAGAATTTATCTGCAAGCCACGCCAAAATTGTCCCAGAGGTCATCTTGAGACTTCTTCAAGATTGTCCCGCAGAATTATCTGTGGCCAGAAAAGAATTGCTACACGCGACTCGTCACATACTATCCACACCCTTCCGGACACAATTCATTCCGAAAATCGAATTGCTTTTCGACGAAAAAATTCTTATCGGGCATGGGTTGACTTCGTTTGAAACATTGAGGCCATTGGCGTACTCGACAGTGGCAGACTTCATACATAATGTTCGTAATGAGCTCACCCCAAAACAAATCTGGTCGACAGTTCAAATATATTGCGCTCTTTTGAAAGATGACACATTAGCGTTGACTGTGCAAATAATGAGCGCCAAACTTCTACTCAACTTAGTTGAGCGGATTATGAAATTGCCCAATAAGCTTGAGGGTAGACATTTGTTCATGATGATTATAGATTCTTACGCCAAAAGATTCCATAGTCTCAACCGGAAGTTCCATTACATTTTGAAAAAGCACAAGCAATTCGAGGATCAAATGAAGGTAAAAGAGGCTGACTTGAAGCTTGCGATCCAACGATACAGCTCGAAAATTGACGATCCAATGAGCCTAATTGCTGATCACTCGAATGACAATAAAAATGGAGAGGAACACAAAGATGAAATTGAGATCCAGGAAAGCAGCGATCAGGAATTGACTGATGACAAAATGGACATTGATTCAAACATTCCACCGTCTGGGGGCGAGATTGATCCAATGAAAGTTGAAGATATCTTCAGCATAGAAGATCTTTCCCCGATCTCCGTGTCTTCCCACTCAAATACTTCGGATCTTCTCAAAGACGCAAGGTACTTGTTCCGCACGTTGATGACATTCCTCAAATCTGTTGTTTTTGGTCTTAAAAATTGCAACCCACCTGTTCCACCACAACCTGTGCAAGATCCGAATGTTCCCGGACAGGTGGTCAATTACGATAAATGGAACGACTCGGCAAAATTGACCTCATCGGAGGAAATTAAAATTTTGAAAAGCTTCTTTCGTGGCGGAATATGCTGCTTAAAGTTTTTCTCGGTTTCCAAACCCAGACAAGCGGCACAAGCCAAGGTTTTTGATTTTTCCACAGGTGGACCAAATCTTCCAATCACATCTTCTAAAGAGGAAAAAGATCTAATGGAGATTTTTGCCACAATTTTCATCCACATTGATCCTGCTTCTTTCAATGAGATAGTCAGTGATGAGCTTCCATTTATGTTTGATTCTATGCTTGATAATGCTGCCCTTCTACATCTTCCCCAATTTTTTTTGGCTAGTGAATTGACATCTGCTAATTTTTCAGGGATCTTGATGTCTTTCCTCCGAGGAAAATTAGATCAGCTTGATAAGGCCGATCTCATTAAGTCTAACATCCTTATTAGATTATTCAAGCTTTGTTTTATGTCTGTGAACCTTTTTCCTACCGCAAATGAAAGTGTGATTCTTCCTCACTTGAACCATTTGATATTGGAGTCTTTCAGGCTTTCCACGAAGGCAGAAGAACCGATTTTGTACTCATATTTGGTAAGGACATTGTTCAGAAGCATAAGTGGAGGCCGTTTTGAGAATTTGTATAAGGAAATTATGCCGATTTTGCCTGTCTTATTGGAAAGTCTCAACAAACTCATTGCAAATTCCAAAAGACCCTATGAACGTGACATCTATGTTGAATTGTGCTTGACGGTTCCAGTTCGTTTGTCCGTGTTGGTTCCTCACTTGAACTACTTGACAACTCCCTTGGTGTACGCTCTCAATGGATCACAGGAGCTTGTCAGTCAAGGGTTGAGAACTTTCGAGTTGTGCGTCGACAATCTCACTGCTGAATACTTTGACCCGATGATTGCACCCGTGATCGATGAGATCATGGCTGCATTATGGAAACATTTAGAGCCAGTACCATATCATCATCAGCATTCTCATACTGCCATACGAATCCTCGGAAAACTTGGTGGAAGAAATCACAAACATTTGAAGCCTTGTAATACTTTGAAACCTCAATCGAAGCTTGATCAAGACATTTCAACACTATTCACGATAAATGGTTTTGAAGACAAGGTTCCTCTCTCCGTGACTCCTGGAATCGAGTCTGCAATTGAGATGATTGAGGATCCAAGACTGAAAGTTCATTACAGAATAAGTGCTTACAAGTATTTGTCTAGTATTTTGAAGCTTTTCATTGATACAAAACCAATTCCTCTGGACTACGGCGCTTTTGTGCAAGACCAGGTGGAATTGCTCAAGTCCGAGGAATTAAAAGATATCCCTGAGTTAGAGCCTTCAGATATTAAAGATGCTGCCAAACTTGATCGTCAACAAAAGTTGTTTGGCAAATTGTTGGAAGTTCTCTTCTTCTCTTTGTCTATTCCAGAAACAGCCGAGGATGCTAGCAAGTTGATTGATAATATAACTAATCATTTTGCGTTGATTCATTTGGGGGTTTCGTCAATTTACAGAATAAAGAAAGATAGGCCTTTCTCCGTCAATGACCAAGAAGGACATGCTTACATCAGCGAAACTGTTTTCTTCAATGCAATAACCTATGCCTTGAGCTTTTGGGACAAGAGAGTGAGAGCGAAAGGAGTCGAGACAATCAAAAATCTCTACAAAACCACAGTCACTTTGTTTGGTTCTGATGAATACGCGCTCCATTCGCCCTCGTTCCGCACTATGTTCTACAAATTCACGCATTGCTGCTATAGCGAATACTACCATACAAAACTTGGTGGGGTGCTTGGTCTTAAGACTATGTTTGAAGATTTGAAAATCCCCCCATCCTGGTTCTTTAAGCGTCAATTCGAGCTTGTGAGGTCCATCTTTTTCATCTTGCGGGACACACCGGATACCGCTCCGCTTGAGGTGCGTGGATTAGCACAAAAGTTGGTCTTGGATATTTTGAAAGAATGCAACACGGATGTTTCAAAGGAAACCATGCTCGAAAAGCCATTCCAAACTTTGGTTGGCGCGCTTGTTTATGACTTGGCGAGCGCGGTACCTATTGTGAGAGAAGTGTCTCAAGCATCCTTGAAAGTCTTGTTTGAAACAACGAAAGTTCCAGTTGCTACTATCATGGGCCCCTCGAAGCATCTCCTCTTAACACCCATTTTTGGTAAACCTTTGAGAGCCTTGCCTTTTCCTATGCAGATTGGTAACATTGATGCGATTACTTACTGCTTAGGCTTGGAGGATTCCTTTCTTACCTTTAATGACGAGTTGAATAGACTTTTGCTCGAGGCTTTGGCCTTAGTAGATGCGGAGGATGAATCTTTGGCGAATGTTCATCGCCTTTACGAGCACCGAACCTCGAAGCAGTTGATCGAGCTCAGGGTCGTGTGTATAAGGTTGCTTTCATTAGCACTCACGAAACCGGACTTCTCACTTGGACCATTATCCGAGGCAAGAATAAGAATTCTTGGTGTCTTTTTCAAAGCCCTTTGCAATAAGTCAACGGAGATTATCAACGCAGCCCATATTGGCTTGAAATCCAGCTTAGACGAAAGTGCAAAGCTTCCCAAGGAGTTGTTGCAAAATGGCCTTCGGCCCATGCTTATGAACTTGTCAGATCACAAAAAGCTCACAGTTTCGGGCCTCGAGGCTCTTGCCAGGCTTCTTGAGTTGTTGATCTCGTACTTCAGAGTCGAGATTGGACGCAAGCTACTCGATCATCTTATGGCGTGGGCTCAAATCAACACACTTCGTCTGATCGCTGGTCAAGACTTGGAGAATAACCACACTGTCCAAATTGTAATGGCCATTCTCAATATCTTTCATTTGTTGCCTGCCAAAGCATACACTTTCATGGAGGAGATCATCAACACCTTGCAGTATCTTGAAGGGCATTTGGATCGCCATGAAAATTCTCCCTTCAGATTGCCTGTTCTCAAGTTTCTCAATAGATTTGCAGAAAATTGCTTGGATTACTACATTGCAAATTTTAAGAATCGAAAATTGGGTAATATGTTGGCGTACTTCGCTGGTGCTGAGGATGGCCCTCGCATTCGTGAATTTTCCAAAGCAAAAATGACCGAAATAATGGAAGACGTGAGAAACGAGGCAGTAGAGGAAATCAAAATCACAAAGTTCGCAAACACTGTTGACTTGGTAGATGCCATATCCTGTCACGACGTTGAATGGTTTAATGAGCAAGCCCCTTTACTAGAGTCATTGTCAGAGCTTGTCAAAACCGTGGTCGGTATCAAGTCACGCTTGCCTTTGATATCTAGTGCACATTTACAAGCAGAGCAAGCGATCGTGAAGCTACAAAATATCTGCGTGAATTATGCGAAAAAGACACCTGAAAATAAGCATTTGATTTTTAATGTTGTCAACGGCATGTGCGAGCTCGACTTGAAAGTTAGCGTAGATATCGAGAATTACTTTTTCCAAGATGTTGTTTTGTCTGACAACATGGAGTTGAAGTTGGACTTCTTGAATCGATGTGTCGAATTTGTCGCTGAAGACACGCACTTGAAGGCCAAATCATTTTTCTTGAAAAAAGTTTTCAATTGCATCTACCTACGTGAAATTGAGCAATTTGGCAACGCAGACGCCTTGTTCAAAATTCGCACGAATTGGTTAGAAAAATTTTCTGACAACATTTGGAAGTCTACAAATGACATTATTACGGATAGGACATCTGGAAAGATAGATTCTTACCGATTTGCCCTACTTGAAAGCACAGCAATGCTTCTTAAGTGGTCTGCGGAACAACTTACGAATCACAGGAAGGACATCATCAAATTTAGTTGGAACTACATTAAGTTGGAAGACAACATAACGAAGCAGGTTGCCTATGTGACTACTTCTTACTTTATTGCCGCTTACGAAACCCCTTCACAAGTTGCTACACAGGTCTTTGTGGCTCTTCTTCGAACTCACCAGAATGACTCAAGACATTTGGTAAGACAGGCTCTTGACATACTTGCCCCTGTCATGTCCTTGAGGCTAGTTGATGGCGAGTCTCCTAATAGTTGGTTGAAATGGCCAAGAAGAGTGCTTTCCGAGGATGGGTTTAACGTCACACAAGTCTTGAATGTGTATCAATTCATCAACCAACATCCAGACCAATTTTTTGTTGCAAGAGAGCATTTCATCTCCAATATCATCACTGCTATGGGTAAGTTGACGATCTTGGCTAACACTGCTTTGGAAAATCAAGTTCTCGCGATAGATCTAGCTGAGCTCATCCTTCGTTGGGAAAATGAAGCCAAGGCAATACAAGGAAGAAAAGAAGAGACCCAGCAGACGGGCATTGAAAGCCAAGGAAACAAACTTGGTTATACCGATGACTTCACCACATCTGATGGCTACACCATTCCTTTCGGCCAAAAGGAAGCATGTGTTACTTTTTTGGTCCGGTATGTGTGTATAAGCCCCCAGCGTGCATCTGAAAGTGAATTGGGCCAAAAGGCCTTGGGCATTTTGAATGATCTTTTGAGCCCTGATCATTGGTCTGACGTGTCTGTCAAGATAACCTTCTTTGAAAAGTTTTTGTTTTCAAACGACTTGAATTCTTCGAGCCATTTAGGATACTGTTTGAATGCCTTGGAAGTATTGGGTGTTGTTCTCGAATGGAAAAAGCCCGAATGGATCATATCGAATCTTGAGTATCTTCACAAGTTGTTAGAAAAGTGCGTGAAGTCTGAAAATCATGATATTCAAGAAGTTCTTCAAAGAATTTTGCGTATAATTCTACAGGCAATCGACACTCAAAAGGAAAGCGATACTTTGGACGAAGAGAATTCAGACTCGAAGTCATTTGTGAACTTGTTGACCACAACTGTGTCGGAGAATCTTGGTGACACGACATCTCTAGCTGCTGGAGTAACATTGTCCTGGACATTGGCCAACCATAGGCCTGCAACCCTCGATCCATTGATTCCAGTGATTATGAGAACATTCAACAAATTGTGCAAGGACCATATAGCCATCACTCACCAAGGCGCGCAATCATCTAAAGATCCTAATTCCTCAGGCGATGAGGCAAAGATGACGACAAAATTGTTGGAAAAGATCTTGAACTTGTGTTCAATGAGGATCCTGAGCCTCGGAGATCAAAGGCGCATCTTTTTGTCTTTACTTGCGCAATTAATCGAAAGGTCGTTGGACAAGGATACGCTAGAGAAGATTATCAGGATCGTCAAGTCATGGGTGTTTTCACGCACAGACTTGTTTCCTACAACCAAGGAGAAGGCTGCAATCTTGGCAAAGATGATGATTTTTGAAATTCGCGGCGAGCCAACCCTATCAAAGGAGTTTTATCAAATCATTGTTGACATTTTTGAAGATGAGACTTTTAGTTGTACAGAATTGACTGTGAGAATGGAGCAGCCGTTCTTAGTTGGAACAAGGTCATCAGAGGTGTCTATTCGCCGCAAGCTTATGTCAATCTTGAGCAACAGTTTGGAAAAGGACATTAGCAAACGACTCTATTACGTCATTAGAGAGCAAAATTGGGAATATTTGGCAGATTACTCTTGGTTGAATCAAGCCTTACAATTACTATTTGGGGCTTTTGACTTCCATGAAAAAATTGAATTTGTTGCCGATAACTTCAAGCTCTCACCTTTGACAGCCTTCCCATATGAAGCCAAGGAAATTGAGGTGGATTCTGTCAGATCCGATTTGGATGATCTTTTACGCGAGCATAACACGTTCTTGAAGGAAACTTCTGAAGTATCAGCGGGCGCAGTGTTGGAACCGTTGATTGACATATTCTACCAAAGCAATGAAACTGTTCACCGTGTTTGGTCAAGAGTATTTCCAATTGCTTTCAAAGCCATACCGAGATCTGAACATCTCGATTTTACCAGATTTTTGGTGATATTGTTGTCTAAGGATTACCACACAAGACAGGCTGATCTGAGACCAAACATCATACAGTCCTTATTGGAAGGTATTTCTAAGTGTGAAGAACTCCAATTGCCACCATTTGCAGTCGAGTGCCTCGCAAGTAATTTCGATTCCTGGTCTCAAGGCCTTCACATCCTCGAAAATACAGAAGCCTTGTCGATTGGGGGCAACCCTGAAGTCCGCGAAGTCACGCAAGACGCCCTTTGCAAGCTATATGCAACTTTGAGAGAAGAGGACATGTTCTATGGTCTCTGGCGAAGACGCGCGAAATACTCTGAAACGATATCAGCTTTGTCTTACGAGCAAATTGGGCTATGGGACAAAGCCCAGCAGTTGTATGAAACCGCCCAGATCAAAGCTAGAAGTGGCGCTTTGCCATATGGTCAGTCGGAATATTCTCTTTGGGAAGATCATTGGATATTGTGTGCTGAGAAATTACAACAGTGGGATATTCTTACAGAGCTCGCGAAACACGAGGGGTTTTCTGACCTTCTTCTCGAATGTGGATGGAGAGTTGCAGATTGGAATGCCGACAGAGATACTCTTGAACAAACCGTGAAAAGTGTCATGGACGTACCCACGCCCCGTCGTCAAGTCTTCGAAACGTTTCTTTGTTTGCAAGGTTACGGACAAGAAAAGGAAACTCTTCAAGAACTTTCTAGATTGTGTGATGAGGGTATTCAGTTGGCCTTGAAGAAATGGCACGGCTTACCACATAAGTTCGGTGATGCGCATATTCCGTTGCTTCACACCTTCCAGCAATACGTCGAGTTTATGGAGGCAAGTCAAGTGTATTCGAGTCTAGTGTCTACAAACGCTCAAAACTTGGATGTCAAATCGCAAGAATTGAAAAGGGTGTTACAGGTTTGGAGGGAGAGACTTCCAAATGTATGGGACGATATCAACATCTGGAACGACCTCGTCACATGGAGACAACACGCCTTCCAAGTCATTAACAAGGTTTACATGCCGTTCATTCCTATTTTGCAGCAAAGCAATTCAGATGGCAATGCCAACTCGTATGCGTACAGAGGTTTTCATGAAATTGCTTGGGTCATTAACAGATTTGCTCATGTCGCTAGAAAGCACAATATGCCAGATGTGTGTATCAGTCAGCTCACTAAAATCTACCAGCTCCCCAATATCGAGATTCAGGAGGCATTTCTCAAGTTGAAAGAGCAAGTCAAGTGTCATTATCTGAACCAAAGTGAACTCGGCACCGGCCTTGACGTTATCCGGAATACAAACCTAGTATACTTCGCAACTCAGCAGAAGGCCGAGTTTTTTACATTGAAAGGTATGTTTTTGAGCAAGCTCGATCAAAAGGATGAGGCAAACAAGGCGTTTGCTACTTCTGTGCAGATTGATCTTAATTTACCGAAAGCGTGGGCAGAATGGGGTGTTTTCAACGATCGCCGCTTTAAAGAGAATCCAAATGATTTGGTTTATGCGAACAATGCTATCTCGTGCTATTTACAAGCAGCTGGGCTTTACAAAAATGGAAAGACTCGGAAACTATTGGCCAGAATTCTTTGGTTGATCAGCTTGGATGACTCTACAGGAACTTTAGCGCAAGCATTCGAAAACTTCAAAGGCGAGGTTCCAGTTTGGTATTGGATTACTTTCATTCCACAGTTGCTCACATCTTTGTCGTATAAAGAGGCCAAGTTGGTCAGACAAATTCTTATCAGGATTGCCAAAAGCTATCCGCAGGCATTACATTTCCAACTCAGGACAACAAAGGAAGATTTTGCAGCAAAGCAGCGCCAATTTTTGGAAAAGTCGCGTCAAAAGGGATTGAACGGTACAAACTCCCCCGTCTCTATTGACCCAAAGGACACTTCAGTTGAATCAGAAAAAAACGATGAGAAACAGGAGAACGCATCCACAGAGGCCGACAATGACGTAAACATGGAGTGCAACAAGGCAGACAGCATAGACCAGAAGAAGCTAGACTCTGAGAAAACTTCTCAGGATCAATCTCATCTGGGATCCGCGAAAGTCGGTACAGTCAGTACTTCTTCCCATTCTATTCGCCGCTCTTGGGAGTACGTGGAGGAAATCATGGGTATTTTGAAAACTGCGTATCCTTTATTGGCCCTTTCATTAGAGTCACTTGTTGATCAAATCAATCAAAGGTTCAAGTGTACAGCTGATGAGGATGCTTATAGGTTGGGTGTTGCGTTGTTGAACGATGGAGTTCAGTACCTTAATAGACTCGGAAATCCTCGAGAAGATGCCAAATTGCCTCCGGTCACTGAAGTCAACATAACTCGTTTCGCTGAAACGGTGCTTCCAAAGCAGATCCGCGCGGAGTTCGAGAAAGATTTGGTGATTGGCAAGCCAAACTTAGAATCATACATTGCAAAGTTGAGAAAGTGGAGAGACCGTCTCGAAGACAAATTAGATAGAAGGTTTACGGAGGTCAATCTTGAGAATTTGTGTCCTCACTTGAGTGAATTTCATCACCAAAAGTTTGAAGACATAGAGGTTCCGGGCCAGTATTTGTTGAACAAAGATAACAACACACACTTTGTGAAAATCGAACGATTCTTGCCAACAATCGACTTAGCTCGTGGCACGAACGCATGTTACAAGAGAATTAAAATAAGAGGACATGATGGCAGCTTACACAGCTTCGCCGTTCAGTTCCCAGCAGCAAGACATTGTCGCCGTGAGGAATGTTTGTTCCAGCTTTTCCGCATTTTTGATGACAACTTGTCCAAGAAGCCAGAGACACGCCGCCGTAACATTCTGTTTACACTACCAATTGCCGTGCCATTATCACCACATATTAGAATTGTCAACGATGACTCGCGGGACATTAGCATGCAAAAGATATATGAAGATTTCTGCAACAAGAACGGCAAGAATCGGGATGCGCCTTTCATTTACACGATTGAAAAGTTGCGCGCGGCGTTTGACCCACGTCTTCCAAAGCCAGATATCATGAGCATCCGTGTTGAAATTTTGAGTGCAATTCAAACGCTTTTGGTTCCATCAACAGTCCTCAAGAATTACTTTGTTGATCTCTATTCAAATTTTGAGGACTTTTGGCTTTTTAGAAAGCAATTTACTGCTCAATACGCCTCATTCATATTTTCTACTTATATGATGTGCGTGAATACGAGACAACCGCAGAAGATCCATGTGAACAAAGGTTCAGGAAGCGTGTGGACTTCAGATATGTTACCCTGCAAAATCGCAAGCAAGAGCGCATCTCTAGATGGATCCAGTGGAGGAAGGCCAGCTCCGTTGTTTTACAATGCAGAAATGGTGCCATTCCGGTTGACGCCAAATATACAAAAACTTATCGGAGAGTCAGGAATTGAAGGTATCTTGGCTATTTACATGTTGGTGATTGCTAGAGCGTTGACGGAGACCAAGTCCGATTTGGATCAGTATTTGACTATTTTTGTTAGGGACGAAGTTATGTCTTGGTGCACACAACAGGATCCACCAAGACCAATCCCGCAGGACAGTAAGCTTAGAGAGATTGTGATGCTTAATGTTGAACTCGTGATCAAGAGAGTGCTTTCTATGGCGCAAGGATCCACTGGGTCTTCAGTCAGCACACAAAGCGTGCTTGAATTGATAGCACAAGCAGTCAACCCTCATAACCTCGCTGCTGCTGATACGTTGTGGATGGCTTACTTTTAGGCGGTTGAGCCCATTAGATGTGATTGAAAAACTATTTAAGAGAAAAAAAAATCGAAAGATTGATAAAACATGTTTTCAGACTGTAGTCGACCCAGGCGAATTTTTTTCCAGAAAATTTTGTGCCTCGCAACGCTTTTTAGCTTGGAAGTAAGTGAGGTTGAAGAGGAACACCATCGATGCGAAGAAGAGAGAAACAATCGACAGAACCAAGAGTAGACAGCTGACAATCTGGATGTACACTGTAATATCCAATGGCCGCACAGGAAGCCGGTTCAGATCAAAGGTGTACTCGATCATGGGCTCCTTTACACGTAGACAGAGGATCACGGAATAGACATTGGCTGCGAGATCGATTACTTTGAGCATACACGATATCAACAGGCTTTGAAAGGATAGGTCAGTCGGCACGTTGATAAGCCCAGCAGGGATCATGAGTACACAAAGGAGAAACTGGGTGTTAGTAAAGACGAGAAGATATAAGAGAGAAAAATCAACTGGGATAAAAAGTGGAGTGGGACTGGAGTGTGGCAATTTGGAGTTCGTGAGGCTCCAGTGAGACTGATTGCCAAGATCTCAGCTCTAATCTTGCAAAAAGCCATACCAGTAAGTATCCAAGCAAGCACAGAAGTACAGAGGCCGCTGGTCGATTGTCGACTTCGCTGAACGGAATAGCGAAAAAAATTAAGATATACTGAGCCATCATCAGCCCTATAAAAACATTCGATACAAGTTTATAATCGGACGAGCGGAAAGGCGGTGTAGCCGGCTTTACCTCATTATTATCGTGGTTCATAAAATTACTGGGCACGGTATAGCCAATGGACACATTATGATTACTAGGCTCGATTGTACTACTGGATCTGTTCGTGCGATCTAGAGCGATCGCCGTGAGAAGCTCTGAGGGAATGCCCGAGAGAAGCTCCGGTGAAAAGTTTGAGGCAGACTCTTGAGATTGGTGAAGCGGAATCTGCTCATCGAAAAGAATCAGTTTTCTGTTCATTGGCAAGTTGGTTTTATGGCAAAAGTATTGGCAAAATGAGTAATTTGACTATCGTGTGTACAGACAGGTATGGACAGTGAGATATGGTTGCAGCCGGACTTCGAAGACTCGGCAAGCTGCTGCCGCCACATTCAGCCGGAATGGACTCAAACACGGCGACTCCGAAAGCGCCACAAACGAAGTCGCTTATAGTTGCTGAGAAAACTCTCTGCGTGCGCGCACGCACCCGGAATTGTGCGATAAGACCTGTGCATTCCGACCAGTGTTTCTCACGGGATCCCATAAAAGCGGATGATTGTTATCTTCAGAGATAAAGCTATGTAGGCAAGGCAGCCTTCTTCGCGTTCTGCAAATTCTTAGCACGGCCTGCGTTGTATACCGGGATTTTCCCTTTGTTTTCGGCTTTGAAGCCGGTCAGCGCTATCTTATTTTACCTCTTCTTCCTCATTACCCGATTGTGACGGCATGAGGTGACCGCGATGGCGCAACAAGCACGGCTTAAGGGAGATCGGGTGGGAGCCATGGCACGGAGCCGGGGGTTTTTATCCTTTCATTTATCTGTATTTCCTCTGTCGAATACTCCTCTCTAAAGCAGTGATTATCGCTTACTTATTCATTACGCTATGTTTCCGAAAATGATTGTTTTTTTCCCCACGTGATTCAGTCTTGGATGATGGGTAGCATCATTCAAAGATATCGGGGCATTCCGAAAGTCGGCTTTTGGCCAATCGCTTATCAATTGGACATACGTTACTCTCGCTCTGTCAAGAACCAGACCGTACGGCTCCGTGCGGCTCCACCTCTTGAGTAAAAAACAATGCCCGATGCCTTGCGGGTCTTGTAATGTGGCGCTCCAAATCCAGTTCGCTGTACGTCAATACCTACACCGAGCATGTATATTGCGCGACCTTATCTTACTTTGACGTCAGACATGAAGGTTCAAACGACAGATACTGCGACCTAAAAATCTGTAGCGAAATTGGACTTGGGAATGCTGTGTGAAAATCCAGCGGAGCAATTTGATTGGTCTTTTCTTTACAAATAAGCATTTAAAGCCAAGTGTAGCCTGCAAGTTATAATGTACATCGCCAGGCGAAACTGCTGGCATTGCATTGAGACAGTACTTATAAACACCTATAGTATGAGCAGTATGTATAGTTAGGTTATTTTCTAGTTACTATCAGTATTGCAACGCCGGACTGACTATTGATTACGACGTTTTGTCTGAGCTCATTTCGGCATGCCAAAAGATAAATCGACGCCTGAAGTGAACGTCACCGATTCGGTCAGCAGCTTCGAGAATCTGCACCTGTTATCAGAGGAAGAGGAGTACGACTACGATGACCCTAATAATTACTTCCCTGAGGCCGCCAACGAGTTTAATCCGAAAGGTTTGAGAAAGCCAACTCAGGAAGAGTCTTGCACCCTTCGGCGCGTCTTGGGAAGAGCATCGTACGCGTCATATTTGATATGTTTGACTGAATTGGCCGAGCGTGCCTCCTACTACTCCACAACGAACGTTCTTGCAAACTTCATTCAACGACCTTTACCGGCAGGAAGTACAACAGGTGCGCCCCTTTCGACGACCTCATCGGAGTCTGCTGGTGCGTTAGATATGGGTGTTACTGCTTCCTCCGCATTCACGTTGTTGTTGACTTTCTTGGCGTATGTTATTCCCTTGTATGGTGGTTTTGTTGCCGACACAAAATTGGGTAAATTCAAAGCTATTTGGATCGGTGTCATTGCTGGGTTCCTCGGCCATGTCTTTTTTATAATCGCAGGTATCCCTGCAGTGATAGCCACGGGCCATGCTATTGCCCCAACTGCTTTTGGAATTATCTTTTTAGCCGTGGGGACCGGGTTCATCAAGCCAAACCTTTTGCCTTTACTCATGAACCAGTATAAATTCAACCAAGATGTAGTCAAGGTCTTACCTTCTGGTGAATGTGTCATTGTTGACAGACAAAAAACCTTGGAAAGAATGACGCTTTTGTTTTATTGGGCTATCAATATCGGTGCATTTTTCATGCTCGCAACCTCTTACGCCTCAAGGAGAGTTGGTTTCTGGCTCGCCTTCTTTGTGCCAATGATCGTGTACTTGTTTTTGCCTCTTGTCTTGCTCTACTTGCAAAATAGGCTTATTATGGAAACCCCACAAGGCTCGGTTCTCAGTAATGCTTGGAGGATCTTCAAAATCACTTTCAGCGGGAACTTCATTGGTAGATGGAAGAACAACACTTTGTGGGAGTACGCCAAGCCATCGAACATGATCGCTCGTGGTAGAACCGTTTACAAAAAGGGCAAGGAAATAACTTGGGACGACCAATGGGTGCTTGACATCAAACAAACGGTTGACGCCTGTAAAATCTTTGTCTACTTTGTCATGTTTAATTTAACCGATGGCGGAATTGGGAATGCACAGAACGCTCAGGCCGGTGCCATGGTTCTTAATGGTGTTCCTAACGATTTGTTTAACAACTTTAATCCATTGACCATTATTGTTTTGATACCGATATTGGACAACATTATCTACCCATTTTTGAGAAAACACCATATTGATTTCAAGCCAGTCTGGAGAATTTTCTTTGGTTTCTGCTTGAGTGCTTCTTCTCAAGTTGCTGGCGCCGTGATACAACACTTCATCTACAAGACGTCCCCATGTGGGGACCGTGCCAGCACATGCGGCGAAAGTTCCACTGTGAATGCTTGGATTGAGGTAATTGTGTACATCTTGCAAGCCTCCGGAGAGTGTTTTTCCATGACCACAGCCTATGAGTTGGCATACACGAGATCTCCTCCACACATGAAAGGATTGGTTATGGCTTTGTTTCTTTTCACCAGTGCCATCTCCGCTGCCATTGGCGAAGCGTTGACTGCGACTCTAGTTGATCCATTATTGGTGAGAACTTTTGCTGGAACTGCTATTGCCGGGTTTGTCATGGCCATATTGTTCCTTGTCCACTTCCGGCATTTGCATATCAAAATGGAACAAGAGAGAATCATTAGAGAAAAGTTGGACCGCGGGGCTGGTGCTAAAAACTGTACAGAAGTGAACACCGAGGACCCAGAGAAAAACTAACACGGCCCCAATGGCGAGCATGTGAGGATAGATCTTGCCGTTGTCAAGCCCGATTCATGAGAAGTGTTGTTCTTATGTAAATATTAAATAATATGACAAGGGACTTGGGTCTGTTCAACTTTCGCTCCACCTGTGTATAAGCAAATCAATTTCAAAGACTGCCCTTAAAAAGGCTTTTTTTGAAAATACGACTCTCCTTGGGCTTTCTTTGTGTGACCTCAAACATTGTGATTGTTACCGGGAGTGGGAGGCACGAATGGATCAGCTTTTGAGGCGACCATTTTAGCGTAAAAAGCTCTTTCTAAGCGGGGGAAAAGCTTGCCACTAAGCTCCACGCCTTCACTAAGCCAAATGCCCCAAGCACCCATCATGTTTGCCATGAGAATATCGGTGAAGAGACGGTCTCCGATGACGGCAATCTCACCAACATTGTGAATACCGTGCAGGGCAAAATAGTCCATAATTTCTTGGTGACAGCCCGGTTTCTTCGTAGGATGGCGTAGGACCGTTACGCCTGTATCCCTTTCGAGCTTTTCGGCCTGTAAATAGTTCAAGTCATCATCTGTTCCGGCAGAGTTTGACACAATCAACAATCTTTCCTTGGGATAGAATTGGCGAAGCGCTTCCCAGGCGTCTGCATAAGCAGGCCACACTTTGTCGTCATGGTCCTTTGCAAAACAATTGTCTTTGTCGAGGACAATACCTTTAATCTCAACGTCATGGCCTGGAATCTTTATGGGTAAGGGGAGTTTGTCGAAAGAAGGTGTAGTTAAATGCGGTAGACAGAGTGCTGGGTTGTAGGCCAACCGTGAGATGTTAGCAACAGCACTGGCGTTGAAGAGCTGCATGGAAACAATAAAGAATTAGTAGAATACGTATCAAACGAGACAGGTGAGTGAAAAGAAGGAGCGGTAGTGCTGAGCTGAGAATGAAGCTTCAGCTCTAGATCTCGTCGAATCTCTCTGAATCTCCTTTCAGCTGGATCTGCTAGCTCGAATGCGACCCGAGGCCACAAGCAGTGCGCAGGTTGAAACATAGCGTTTGAATCTAGGTCGAGTATGCAAGACTAATCTTTAGGATTTCTCTCTGGACTTCACAAAGACTCTAGCGTCTCAATGCTACCTATGTGGGGAATACCCTCATTGGGCTTAAGCCTATTATGCACTTCCCTTTCTCTCTGAACTTTTTTGTCACCCGATAAAACCATTTCACTAAAGAGGTGCTCTCTACGTCACATGACTGGAAGCACCATCGACGGTTGGCCAAAGATGCATGTAGTTTGCTACTGCCTGTACAGACAGACTAGCTCAACACATGGGGCCAGCAGGTGGGCACAAGGTCGCACCGGCAATTGTGAGACAAGCTTTCAAAGCTGGTTGCAACCCTGAGAAACAAATCCGTGGTGTGAATTCAAAATCGTGTCTCATTGGCCGCTTGTAATTTTTTGTCTTTCAAGTGAGGTATATAAAAGTGAATCCAGCTTTCAATAAACGTTTGGTTTTGCCTTGACGCTCCCCTCGTGCGGCCCAGACTTCGGAATATGTTTTTATATGCTCTCGAATGTACAGTTCATTTTGCAAAGACCCATTTGGGCTTCACATGGGGTCAAAATAGATTCCGTTCTCTTTTCAAAAAGAAAATTCAAAAACACACAATTCCGTATTCAATTCAATTTTGTTGCGGGTTTATTCCATGGGTTATTTACAAATCTTCTCAAGCAGCCCATGAGAAATTTGTGGCACAAAATTACTTGGTCTCAGGCCTCAGTTTTATTTCTTAAATGAGAGCACGCCCCATATGTGAAATCCAAAAGATTGCTCAGTTCAGCCAGTATCAGTAGAAACTTGACAAGTTTGAAGCTTTGTGCTATCTTTTCCTTCCTCTATTTCTGCCTCGTTTCCTTTAAGAAAAATTGAGCGTTTTCGACGGTTCTCTTCACCAAATCACAATTGGAGCATTGCATTGCTTCCTGTTCTGGCGATGCGCGATCGCGCCTCTCGACGTCGCGGCCCAGCGAGCGGTACATATTCATCAGACCAAACTGCTTTCTCAACCTTTTCAGCCAAAAAAAAATACTACGCTGACTTATTACTTCATCCGCCCTTTATGAGCCAATCTCAAACCCGTGTCAGCCGGACAAGTGGAAACAAAGCGGCGAGGAAAAAAGTCTCGCCGTTGACGCCATCTCTGCAAGTAACAAACGCTAGCAGTGATGAAATTCACTGCATAATCTGTGCTGAAAAAATTATCTACTCAGCAATTTCGCCATGTAACAACGTGACTTGCCACGTGTGTGCTTTCCGTCAAAGAGCTCTTTATAAAAAAAAAACGTGTCTAGTTTGCCGAACTGACCATGACGATGTCATATTCACCGAGAAGATCTTGGAAGAAGCAAAGTTTGTTGACTTTGTTGCGGACAGTAGATCAATTTATTCGCTTGACTATGAGACCCATTTCACGAGCCAGTATGTGAAGGATGACACGTTGAAGCTAATGCTGTATCAATGTCCCATGTGTCAGGAGACGTTCAAGAAATTTCATTTACTCAATGAACACACGAAAACCGAGCATTCCCAGCAATACTGCGATATTTGCGTGGCTCACGGTAACGCATTCATAAGCGAATTGCCTACTTTCACGCAGAAACAGCTTCAGAGGCACATGAACGAAGGCGATAAGGATGGGTTTACTGGGCACCCGAAATGTAAGTTTTGTCGCGGGAAGTGGTTCTACTCCGAAGATGAATTAAACATCCATATCCGTGACCGCCATGAGCGGTGCTTCATTTGCAACCAAGACAACTATCAGGTCTCCAACTACTATCGCAACTATGACGACCTATACGACCATTTCAGATGCGCTCACTATGTGTGCTCGGTACCGCTGTGTGTGGAAAAACGATTTGTGGTTTTCCGCGAGGACTTAGATTTGACTGCGCACATATTGAAAGAACATGGTGGAATTACGGGTCAGAATGGCAGGCTTGTAATCGGCGCTACATCTTCTCAGTTCCAATCACAACTCTCCACATTCAATTCCCGATCACAAGGCAACCTTCCGCGGGAAAATAACAGCATCAATATAAAGAAACGGCGTCTTGAGGAGCGTGTGAAACACTATCTTCTCAACGATGCAGCAAAAATTGCACGGTTTGGCAATATCAACTCCGACTTCAAATCAAGAAGAATATCTGCTTCGGATCTTGTGAAACAGTACCGTAACCTCTTTGAAAATAACGATGTTCATGAAATTTCCTTGGTCCTTTACGAATTCATCGAGCTTCAGCCCGCGCACTCTGATCAGCTGGCATCATTACAATTGGCGTTTGACCAGTTGAATCCTGGCCTTTCTGCCACTTCCACAGCTCGTAGTTTTCCTTTGCTATCCAAGTCGCTGAACAGTCAAGTTTTGAAAAATCTGTCTTGGGGCGCAGGCATTGGAAACTCGAGAAAAACTTTGGAGGAACAATTTCCTGCTTTAGTGAAGCCACCCAAAGCCAAGAAGAACGCCATAAATAACGGGCAAGTTAAGTATACGGTGCTAAAGAAGAAGCCAGAGAAAGAAAGTAAGCCGTCCGTCTCGACAGATTCTTTCAAGGAAAACACCCTGTACAGACCCTCGTACCTCGAAAACTCCAAATCAGAGTCATCAATCGCATCACTCCCGAGACTCGGGCAGTCATCAAATTCAAAGGGATCATCCGCTAGTCTGTCAAGGGAGGTATCAAGGGCACAGTCCCCAGTTTTGAGAGGATCACTATCGAAACTCTCAGAGTCGCAATTCCCTGCTTTGGCAGCAAAAAAGAAAAAAGAGATTCCTCCTGTCAAGCCGATACCAAAAGCTCCAACGGGGTGGGGTCCTGGCTTGATTGCTCGTGAGCCAGAGCCAAAGAACGACTGGGGGATTCCAATTAGAGACAAAAAGGCAGAAAAGCTTAGAAGAAGAGCGGTTAAGGCAAACTCGAAGGACGATTCGAAGAGCCGCTAATAGTGAGGGGGTAACGAAATAGAAACTGATTTTGACAAGAAGTTGAAAGTCGAAAGATCACACTTGCGGGAAAGAATAGCCTTAAAGCTTTTGGAAGAGTTCACAAATTTAATACAGGAGGCCGTTGGACTTTTTCATCTTTTTTCTCGATGAAATGCATTCCAATTTTTATCATATAAATGCATCTTGTCATAGCTCTGAGCAACTCTACGTAACTGATCGAACCTAAAGACTGGTTCTGGTTCGCCTGATGAGTGTTGCGATGAAGCTGCCTAAGGATTTTCAAGAACTAATTCTTTGCACTCCCTAAATATCTTCCTCTTACCAAAGGGTACTTTTTTCTAAATTCCCCTCGATTTTCATAACTCAGTCTTCCCAAATTTTGGTGGAGTCCTACTCATCATCTACGATGCTTCATAGGTAGTGCTTCCGGAAACTTCGCGAAGCACCAGCAATCAAGATGGCAAAGGCGCGCTTCTCACTTCGCAGTATAGTATTTAGCTACTGTTCCCATTGGAGACAAATTCCGATTTTTATACAGAAGACTCCTCGTTGAATACTAACAAATGAGCGCAACAGTCATGTTCCGCAAAAATCTTGGTCAGTTGCGTTTAGCTGTGGCCAGATTGCCCAGAAAAAACTATGGGGAGCTTAGTCGAGCCAGAACGATGGCGATGACGATGGGTTCGTTTCGACAAATACAACTCAGATACAACTCCTCGCAGGGCAATGGAAGCGCAGTGTCTGCATCTTCGAAAACAGACGAAGCCATTAATAGCACGGCTCAGGTGAAGATGGACCAGCCGCAGCTCATGATTGCATTCACATGTAAAGTCTGTGACACCAGGTCCTCGCACACGTTTTCGAAGCAACTGTACACGAAAGGATCGGTGCTCATACAATGCCCCGGGTGTAAAAACAGACATTTGATTGCAGATAATCTCAATGTATTCCGTGACGAAAAGGTGAATTTAGAGGATCTTCTAAAGGCGAAAGGAGAGTCCGTGGCTCAATCTACAGATGACTTGGCATTTGAGGATATCCCCGAATCGCTCTGGAAAACCTTGGGCCGTTACGCCAGAAACGCTCCAGAAGAGTATCAGGCGAAAGAACCTGAAAATCAGTATCTAAATCCGGGTGATAAATAGATGCTCATCTTTAGATGATGATGGAAGTTCAGAAAATCGTCCACAAAGACCGTATAGATCCTGGAGGCCAGTCTGAATCAAGCAATAGATAATTTATATAGAGATTCAAACTTTTGTCTATCTTCCAGGATTCTTTAGCATGAATTTTCGAGAATTCGGTATATCACCCCATGGTCTCTTGCCTGTTCTTGCGGCATATGCACAAATATTGTACAATGCGCAAGAGGAGAAAAAATGATCCACCCACGAAGAAAGCCACTCTGGCTAGGACTTGACCGAATAGACATAGACTTTTTTTCTCTGACCAAGACGCGTCTGTCATACAGCTTACACAATGTACTTTGGGAATTTCACGAGGCTTCTTCTCAAACCCACGGCCCGCTTATATGCTACAGCCTCGAGGAATGAGCCTGTGTTAGACCGGTACCGAAGTCAGCTCCAACAGAGGGCCAAGGAAATGGGCGTGTCATCCATTGAGGAGTTGAAGAAGAATCTCAAGGAAGAAATCAGCACGAAGAAAAAAGAAATGAATGCCGTTGACCCTTTGAAGGATCTCGAGGCTCATGAAAGAGAACAAGCAGATAAGTTGAGGCAGAAAAAAGCTGCACAGAAGGACTCAAAAATCAGAGAAGCCATAGATTCGTCGATCCCAAAGGCTCCATATAAGACCCTTGCCTCTTTTGTTGACGTAGAGAAGATTCGTCAGTTGCCTGAGAAAGAATTAAAGTTCATTTGGAAGGCTAGATTTGAAAATAACGACAGGGCAATGAGTGCCGCATTGACTAGTGAACAATTTGCCAGTCTCTTCGCTAATGCATTCAAAAATCCAAGCTTCGTTTTGCCTTTGCCCAAAGACGGTGAGGGATACGAAATGCATTTTGTCCAATGGAGCTTTGTGGGGCCTCAGACGACGCATTGCATGTTGACTTCCTTGGCAGAGTATAAGCTTCACAAGGAGTACGCCAAGCCACACACAACACTCATGTTCCACCAAGACTTAATTGGGGACTCCAACGTGGTTTTAATGAATGGCCAGTTAGAACAGGACGTAGCTTTGTCTATGGATGAAGCCCTGTTGCTTGTGCTTAACGTGCAAAGATTTTATGGTGGCTTGACAAACTCTGCTGGCTCAGAAAGAAAATTGGCCTTGTTGAGGGCATTCACTCTGGGAGACTCCAGTTTTGAGATTGATAAAATGATCGAGGAAGCGGCTTCTCTCGACTGATTACAACACCAAAATGACTGTGATATAGACTAAGTTTTTGTATATTTGAGAACCTCAATAATGAACATATTTGCCCTCCATTTTTACTGCAAGTGCAGAATATCATCCGAGGCTAAGAAGGTCATCCAAATCGTAGTTTGTGGAGGCTTGTTTTTTCTTCGTCGCTGTTCCTTTTGTTGCCGGCTTTGTCACTCTCAGCGTTTTCGTACTCTGTCTGGACTTCCTGACGGGCTTCTTTTCTGGTACGAATTCGCCCTCCATATCAATGCCCACAAATTCAGCCTCAGGATCGCTCACGCTGACGTGCCTGGATGACTTTTTGTTTCTTTTGGCTAGAGATTCAGCGCCTGTCTCATGTTCAGATTCATCACTATCTTCATCGTCGTAAACTTTACTCCTAGACTTAGCTCTGGGCTGTTGTCTCAGTGGTTTCGCCGTTGTGGTGCTTTTCAGTTTGGAAAGTGAGGCATCGATACAGTCGTTATCGGAGAGAAGAAGACTTTTTGGGGCTGCGGAGTTGAAAGACTCGGTGTCCAAATCTGCAATCCTGGAAATCGGCTTTCGCTGAGTATCAATGCGCAACTTGTTCAAGAGCTGGCGAAAAGACCGTTTGACCAGCATATCATCACCCAGATGAAATTCCTCCTCGTCTATGTTTATGCTCAGTAACAGTTTGGCCGCATTAGCAATGGTCTTCTCCACATAATCCGTAAACACCTGCTTATCGTCTTGCTCTATGAATTTTTTAGTCACGTCAAACATTCCTGTTTCAGGTACCAAGTTTAAATCTGATTCGCCCAAGAATTCTCGAAGAATTTTCTGAATAGAGGTGTTCAGGGTGACTGTCGCATTCGTTTTTTGATCAAGTAATTTTTTGTTATCGGTGGTTTGAGGAAAGTTTGCTTTCCTTTTATGATAAAGAAGAATGTCGTTCACGTTTGCAATTTTCCCCACAAAGCGATTAGAAAACCTGCGTGAGTTCTCGATGTCGTAATTTCCCGTATGATCCACACGTAGTCTTATTAAAGGTAGTAATGGGTCATCCGCCGAGGAAGGATTTCCTGCCTGACTGAGAGCTTCAGATACAAGATCTTCAACTTGCTGATTGAGAAAGGCCAGAATGTCGGCTTTGGAAGCTGGACCCTCCACAAAACTCTCTTCTCTCAAGCTCACGTCTCGCATCAAGAAGGGCCTCACAGTCAGTAAAGGGATGGGCGTAACTGCATAGTCTTTATTTTTGATATCCAAAATAAATACATGTTTTGTGGCTGTTTCACCCTCACTAAGTGAAGTCGCAACGGAAGAACCCGGCTGTAGTGTGTCGAACCCCGTTGTAGGATTATACTGTGGGAAAGGTATGCATTCATGTTCATGGCCCCACAAGACAAAATCTAAAAATGACGGGAAAAAGTCTTCAGGAACATAAGATGTCATCGAGTGCCGAAAGTGGTTTTGATGGACGCATAAGAGATTGAAGAAATCAGAGTCTGACTTGGGTTTTTGGAAAGTGACATCACCATTTCTCATAATCCGCTGCAATCTCTCATCCCGCATGTTATTGATACCGTAAAGCGCCAATTTTGTCGTTCCCTTTTGGAAAACAAGAGGAGTAACTGTGATTTTGTCCAGCCTGGGAACTTGGCCAAAATAATTGATCAAGCCAGTTGCAGCCAATACATCCATAGGCAGGAGCAAACCTTCCCCAGTGGCATCATCGTGATTCCCAGAGATGGCAAATAGTGGCACTGACACGTTTAGGTTCGGATCCTCATAGTTGACGGATTCGCCCATACGTAGCGCGGTTGAAGGGTCGCTCAATAATTCCAATTCACACGGACGATCTCCAAGACAATTGAGCCGAAGCAGTTGCACGACGTGGAAAAGCGATTTTTTTGAGGGTTTCGACACGTGAAAAAGATCCCCTCCTTGTACGATCATATCTACATCATGCTGTTTGGCCAAACCTGTTATCTCCTGAAACGTTTTCCATGAGTCGTCGCCTCGGATAGGATCATTTTCAAGGTACCCCACATGATTGTCTGTAGTGAGGAGTATGCGGATCGTGTCCTCGCCGAAAGGAATCAGATCCACGGGAGGCATGTATCAGCAAACAGAGGAATAGCACTTTCAAGTATGAGCAGAGCCTCAACGAAGTCACCAAAATAGTTTCTTTTCTGTGTTGATTGCTGTGGCTTCTTCGTGACGAGATTTGAAGGTGTGTCCAGGGCCTCGCTCAAGCTCGGGCTGCGCATTGGGGCCAGATCTGAGCAGGACTTTTGGGGCAAGCGAGCCGACAGGTAAAAGTAAGGAAATATGTGACGAGAAACTGCCTTTGTTCTTTGTCTTCTTCTTTTTTTTTATTGAGAAAAACTCTTCGCCAACCTCTCACTGGCAATAACAACAATCATGTAGGAAGGATACAAGAGGTTTCACAAATTCTGAAGGAAAAGTCCGCCTGTTCTCGTATATTTAGACAGGCTTTAATCGCGGCGGCGGCCATGAGATGGACTGAAAACAGCGGGCCAGAGACTTACGCTTCTCGCTGCTGCATTTAGGCCAGATCCAACGCTTTCCTGCCTCGCGCGGCCGCATCGATTCTTTCTTCCTCTCACAAACATCGCCGGTTCCGGGGCCTCCTCACCTGAAGACTCTAAGGAAAGAAATACGCTCCCTCTCCCCCACCCTCCATTAATACATATTTACGCCTTTAGGGAGCATTACAAACTACCGCAGCTTCGCATGGCAGAACCAATTGACCGACAGCATGATGAGATCGAGTCCCTTAAATCCATTTACAATGATATCTTTACCGATGTAACCCCTACAAATAAAGTGTGGAGCCGAGACGCCAGCCCGCACTTCCAAATCTCGCTTGAATCACACGAAAGTCCAGAAAGACCGGTAGTTTCGCTCGTCTTAGATATTAAATTCACGCCGACATACCCTCTACTGTCTCCTATAGTGAAAGTTCTCAACCCACAGAATCTTCTTCGAGCCAGACTCGCGCAGATAGACTCTAAGATCGATGAAATCTTGAAAGAGTATCTCGGGGAAGAGGTGTGTTTTACAATCATTATGGACGTGAAGGAATTGCTCGACGATTTCCAGCAGACTACTGAACAGGTGCTTTCGCTAGAGGAGGAGCGGGTCAAACGCATCGAAAAAGAACGCGAGTTGCTTGAACAAAGAGAGAAGGAGGCTCTTCGGAAAGAGCAACTGGCAAAGATGAAGAAGTCGCTCGAGGCCAACAAACAGATTCTCCAGATTAACAATGATTATACGGAGGACTCTCGCGGCGACGATTTCGTGCGTAATACCGACACACCTGCTTCTTCCGATACTCAAGTATCCGCTCTTGTTCCTCCGCCATCTTCTTCCCAAATGTTCGTGTTTGACAATACTCTCTCAGCCGATGTCCCACATAGCAATTTCCGCTATCAGTTCCAGGCAGTACAGGGATTTATAAGATACGAGGCAAGGGATATTCTCCTGGGGATCAGTAAACAGTACATCGTGAAGCCATACTTACCTCCTGTGGAGCAAGTTCGCTTGGACGATAGAAATTTGACAATTCTGTATCTACTAACGGTGATTTCTCTTAATGACAAACATTGGCTGACCATTGCTGGTAAATCGGACATCAGAAACTTGGAGTTAGAACTAGAATCCGTCATGACTTTAAGCTCAGATTCAATCTTGAAAGTGATCGGTTTCCAAATTGATCAAGATCCCCAGGATCCGGACCGCTGGATTATCCGCATTCTCACCGATTTTGAGCTGAATCAACAATCAATCGTGGACATTCTTCTGGCGGCAGGCTCCGTCAATTGGACGCTTGCTCGCACGTGGTTGATTCAATTGCTCCCAGCTTTGGAGTACCTTCATAATTCTGGTCTCACGCATGGCCTCATCTGCCCGCTGAGTGTTATTCTTTGCGACCCAAACTCTGGTATGGGCGCTCCTGGGCTGAGGGTACTCAAGCTCTGTCATCCTACCTATGCTTTGACTTTACTACGGATTAGCCAGATTCATGATGGGGAAATATTTAGCATAAATTTTGCAGACGAGTTCATCCCCAGGAACTGGATGGATCCTGACTCTTCGGCTACCACTGCGAGAACCGATATTTGGCAATTGGGAGTACTCTTCATGAGAATCATGCTTGATTTCAACATCCTCGAGACGGATTTTCGTTCTCCAGAAGACTTCTTAAGCCGATTCGATGTGAGAAGCTATCCGGGCATCGAAGAATATGCAGAGAGGGTTTATGACCTACTACGAAAGATGGTACAGCCAAAAGCCTCCAAGAGATCCACGTTACTCGAGCTCAATGCTGTGAAGTTTTTCAGAGCTGGGTTCGATATAAAGCATGAAGTTGCCACAGAGAAGAATAAAAATCTTGCCTCGCATTTCCCGTCTGAAGACATAAGGAGAGATCCTATTGGGTCCTCTCGATATCAAAAATCTACTCTCGAAGCTGCAAGAAGGAACAGCAATTCTATTAGAAGAAGATATTCGAATAATCGGAGGCCCAACATTCAAGATTCCAATGTCAACGGGTCGTTTAAAGGGACGCATGAGGGAAATACATGCGCTCACAAGGATTTCGAAGATGTGGTTCATAATGAATCTCGGTATTTGCGAGAGTTTGAGGAAGTTGGCAAGCTAGGAAAAGGGGGTTTTGGTGAGGTGGTGAAAGCTCGAAATAGGATGGAGGGAACCTTCTATGCTATAAAAAAGATTAAGCACAAGCAAGACAAGCTCGAGAATTTGCTCAACGAGGTGTTTTCCTTGGCCAGGTTGAATCATCAATACATCGTCAGGTACTACGGATGTTGGGTCGAGGAGATCCCACTTCTGACTCCAAGAAACGAGAGTGCCATTACTTCCGAGGACGATAAAGACAGCTCCTCAGATGACTCTAGTAGCGATCTTGATGATTTTGAGGGTCCATTAAATGTGAGATCATCCTCTTTCCTAAAGAGTCACGACAACTCATTCCAAGTAGATTATTTCACAAACTCAGTGGCTCTGTTAGATTATGATAGCGATTTTGATGATAGAATCGTGTTCGCAAACAGTGATGACGATGATAATACTGATGAAAGTGACGGTCACAGTTCTGACAGTGGAGAACTGGACGACCAAGAGGACAGCACAGATCATGCGGAATTCTCGTCGTCAAGGTCCAAAACAATGGTTCCAAATAAAGATTTTGTGCAGGGAAGACTTCAAGGCAAGTCAATCTTGTACATACAAATGGAATTTTGTGAAAATAACACCTTATTGGATTTGATTGAGAGAGGACTTCCCGCCAACCCAAATGAGTACTGGAGGTTGTTTCGTCAGATTCTTGAGGCTGTTTCTTATATTCACAGCTCAGGATTTATTCATCGAGATTTGAAGCCGACCAACATTTTCATTGATAAGTCTAATAATATCAAGGTTGGTGACTTCGGGTTAGCAAAAAACTCTCAATTTTTATCCGCTCTTCTGCAAAACAACCAGGTATCCGCAGGGGATAAAGATTTATCGACAGTTGTCGGCACATTCTTCTACACGGCCAAAGAAGTGGCAAGTGGCCAATATGATGAAAAAGTTGACATGTACTCTTTGGGTATCATTTTCTTTGAAATGAGTTATCAGCTCGGAACAGGTATGGAAAGAGCGATGATCCTCAACAATATGCGTTTAGAAGAAGTGAAGTTCCCGTCCGATTTTTCTGAAAAGAGAAAATCTACTGAAAAGAAGCTCATCCGGGAGCTCTTACAACATGATCCGCAAAAGAGACCGGGCGCCTCTGAATTACTTCAAAGCGGGCTTCTTCCAGTTGAACACCAGGATGTGGTGATTAAGGAAGCCCTCAAGTCTTTAGCAGATCCTGCATCCCCGTGGCAGCAACAAGTCAGAGAAACGTTATTCAATCAGCCATATCTGTTAGCCCGTGACATTATATTTGATAGAGTTGGCAAAAATTCTCATGGGAGTGTGATGGAGCACCAAACAAGTGACTATTTGATTTTCAGTCAAATTATCGCGGAAGTGACGAGAATCTTTAGAAATCACGGTGCTTTGCAAGAGTTCAGTGGTAGCGTTTTAATACCCAAATCTCTGATGCAAACTAAAGAATACGTGTACGAGCTTCTTGACCGAAGTGGATCTGTGTTGACCCTCACTTATGATTTGGTGTTACCGCTTGCCAGGTTTCTAAGCAGAGAAAATACAAAAGTCAAGAAGTGCTTCACTCATGAATTCGTTTACCGACCTAATGTGAGGGGAACGGGCAAACCTGATAAGTACAGTGCTGTTGGATTCGATGTCTTTTCTCATAACCTGGATTCACTACTTTCAGATTCAGCTGAATGCATTAAAGCTGCAGACGAAATAATTGATTCGTTTCCTTGTTTCAAAATGAAAAACTTCCAGTCACATATTATTATAAATCACATGGACATTTTGAACAGTGTGATTGACTTTGCATTTGGAGCATCTCACTCGCTTTCTCAGAGTCGGCGATATGAATTGATGGGAGTGTTGTCGCAGCTTGGAGTTGAGCGTGGCACTGAGGAGATTAAGGCTTACTTGAGAAATGACTTTAAGATTCAGCATACGGTTGTGAAAGACTTGATTGACGTCTTCAACTTCACTGTTGAGCCAGAAAAAGCAAAGCACAAGCTTCGTAAGATCATGGCCGACTCACCACTACTTCTAAAGGTTGAAAATGCTTTGAACAATTTGACTGAAATCTTAAAATTTTCAAAAAAGTTGGGTGTGAAATCCAATGTATCCTTTTGCCCCTTGAGCAACTACAATGCCAAATATTACGAAGGCGCGTTTATGTTCCAAGTGATCTACAGAATAGAGAAGACCCGGAAATTTTCGAGAGTTGCCACAGGAGGTAGATACGATAGGTTGATTGAGCACCTATCAAACGAGGGGCTGACCACACTAAAGACTCCACATGCTGTCGGTTTCCAGTTAACAATGACTCTCTTGTTCTTAATCATGAAGAATTCAAGATGGAGAAGCTTGCTCTCTACCTCAGCATATAAAATTGCGAACAGATGGAAAGCGGTGAGATGCGATGTGCTTGTTGTGAGTTTACAAGAATCAGTCATCAAAGATTGTGGTTTCGAGCTACTTGGTGATATCTGGGGGCATAATATCAGTTGTGATTGGTACGTAGCCTCGTCCCATGAAGATATGATGAACAAAGCGGAGTCAGATGGCTGTAATTGGATTATTCATTTGAAACAGTCTATTAATCATGGTCGCAAATCAAAGAAAGGTCAATATAAGCCGATTCGCGTGAAGAATCTCCATCTCAGCAAGGATATCGACTTAAACTATGACGAGGTATTGCATCATCTCGTGAATGAACTCGAAGAAAGAGATAATGAGGCTTCTGCTCCCCTTCAGCAAAACAGCGGAGCAAGTGGCCTGGACAAGGATACAAGTCAAGTCAATCACCGTATTGGGGAGCCGATTTTTAGTGTTGAGATCGATCAAAAAGTGGTAGTGGTTCCAAATCTCGCTAAGGGAAAGAAAAACAACAAGCGTGATAAGTGGGAGCTTGAAAACGACTCCAAATTGGCCGCAGCAAATATGCTAAAAAAACTCGCAAAAGCACCAATTTTGACAATTGATCTGAGCGATGCAGTGCTCGACATGATTCTGTCGACGTCTTCACTTGTACAACAAGAAGAATGGTTAAAGCGAGCATTTTCAACGAACAAACAGCTTCCAAGAAGCTTCGGAGTTAACATTTACGAAACATTGAAAAAGGAGGCGGAGAAAGGCACTCGATGGGTTGTGTTGCATGCCCCAAAAACAGACAAGACTACGATTGTGGACTTGCATAAATAAGTCAGCTTTTGTTCTCTTCTCTTTATTAGCCTCGTATACTGAAATTATGAGCCAATTACCGCCGTATCGGCATTTCTCACATGCAACAACCAGCACCTCATCTGAGCAGATCATGATCACAGCCTTCTTGAGTAAAAACTTTTGATCATATTGCGTTCCGCAGACGCAAAAATTGTTTTTTCCAAAGCCAGTATTCTTCGAGTCGTAACTTGCTGTAGTCTGCGTAATTAAAATCAATGGTAGATAGTTCGCTTTGTATCATGGCCCATATGCCCCAGTAAAATCCAGGCATGCCGTAGTAGCACGCGATCTCATCTACCAAAGCACTCACCTTATCCTCCAGAGCATCAGAATCATTCAAGTATCCTTTGCACCAAGACACCATTACCGGATTTGACATAGAAGGCTCAGGAATAGCCGAACGATTGCAATCGAACCCTTGCCACTCAGCAAAATGATTGGCGATATCGAAAGCTCTCGGGGCAGGAAGCATATACTCGTAGTCAATGAATTGTATAGGGTTCTCGCTCACTGGAGGAAGGCTGGCATTGCCTGACGCACACTTTTTCGCAAAGTCTTTTGAGGATGGAACAATTATGTTTCCTGATAGAAGATCACAGTGAGATACCACGACAGGTGATTTTGTTGTCAGTCTCAAAGTTTGTTTGAGCCATTTAAATTCATTCAGCACAACTTCTCTGACATTCCCGGGTGATACTTCGCTTACTGTTGTGTTCTCTTTGAAGACGCTCGCGAGCGCTTCATTCTGAGGCACAATCTGAATCCATTCCTCAATGAGGTCCCATATATTACTAATGGACTTTGATGTCTTTGCATCCCCCTTTCCCGGCTTGGATTTGGCTGAGGGTTTGAGCTCTGTACGCTTCTTTAGATTCACATTATACTTCCGGACTGTTCTCACACCGTCCTCAATGTATTCACAATTGACGCTGTTGTGCCAATTACCGAGCTGCTGCGCTATAAGAGGGAAGACATAGACGTTTGAGAGTTCATTAGGATCCAAGGAGCGACCAGGCAAAAAGCCATAAATGAGACCATTAGCAAACCGAGCATGTATTGGAGGAGCCAACTTCAAGGAGTTGAGCACTAGGTGGGACACAAACTCTCTGTTTCTATCAATGATGAGATTTGTGCCTTGTCCATAGACACGCATTAGAAGTGTTTCATCGGTTGCTTCGTGCAAGCATGATAAGAGCAGGTTTGTGATGCCACCGGTCAATTGTTTTATCGCTATTGTGCCAGACCATGACGGGAATATCTTTGTCAAAAGGTCTTTGATTTGAGAGAAATCAGAAGCGAAATTTTCATGTAGATCGACGGAGTACTGTGGCATATAAACCGCGTGTGTGGAGTAGTCCTGTAAGATGGACAGTGTAAGACCTCCGCAGTCTGAATCCTCGTCAGCTTCATCTGTGCGGATGCTGATTAACTTGGTCTTCTTGAACTTTTCTGCATTTTTGCACTCAGCAGCAGGGCTTTTGGGAACGCCATTTGCTGCTACAGGATTGTGTTCCCGGGGTAGGGGAACACACGTATTGTCCTCTGTAGGGTCAGCTTTGTGAGTTGAGAACTTCAAGTACTCAGCGTCGAACGACATATCCTCCTCGTCTTGCGTGTGGGATCCAGCCGATAATCTGCGGCTGACATCAGACTCTATATCCGACAACGACGGGTTGTTTAATCTGTAGAGGAGGTTTTTCTTTTTGATTGCAAGGCCGGTCGGCGATTGCGGCGGTAGCAAGTGATTTGAGTCCAGTGCAGAGTTTATAGGCGGACTGCGGGCTAATTTCTCCAAAGTGTCTTCATATGTTTCGTTAAAAGCCGTGACGGGGACGCAGTGAACAGTTCCAGCAGACAAAATGCAATATACTGGACCGGACATGTCGTTCTTTTTTGTTTTGTCTTTTTTTAATGTAAATTCTTCTATAAGAACAGACAAATTGAGTTCTTCTTCTTGAAATTGAGTTTTGCCTGTTTTCCGTAGCTATGAAATGAGCACAATGCGCTGTCGAAGGAAATTCCAATGAGATATGTGGTGGTGGGGTGGCTCACGAGACAGATCAAGTGATAGGAAATAAAGGACAACTCAGGTAGAAGACTGATTCTCTATTACAGGCTGAGCAATTAGGAAATGACCGTAGTGAATTTCAAAATATGTTCAAGAGAAACAAACGAAGAAATGAATTGCCAGCTCGAGCGAAATGTGGAGGTTGTCAGTAAGTGATCGTGGTTTCGGAATAGGTGGTAGCTATGAAAAAAAGTGAATACTCAGTCGAAGTCGAATGGCCGGCATATAACTTGGTGAGATCTAGAGTTCCCGGATATTAAGCATGGACAGGTTTTGTCACTGGCCAGACTTCAAACACGAAAAAAGAGTCTAAATTAGTGGGAATATGAATTAAAAACAAGAGTAGGTGGTGAACGCTTTTCTGCCTCTTTTCTGGAGACGGTATTACTTCAGTTTGAAGGCCCAGTTGCGTGATGAGTCGTATTGATACAATGAGATGGAACGAGAATGATGCTCTAAAGCGAGCTCCTTCTGCAGCTGTTTCGTTTTGCGCAAAGCCCCCAGAGTAATTTTTGATCAAAGTAAAAGCATATCTGGAACTAAACCCAAGTTGCTGACACGGAAAGAATTCCGCGGAACTATTGACGGTCATATTTTTGTCTTCCCTACTTTTCATTGTATGTAGTAAATGGGCCTTGAAAGAGCCAACATCGCTTGAGGCTCGCACATTGCACCCTATGCAATTCTCGATCCTCAATTCGGTAAGAAGACCAGTTGGTATGGGTCGGTCGCGCGCGGCTTACCTATCTTGAGACTTCTACTCTTGAAGTACACGTGACAATCAGATACATGAAACCCAAAAACACTAATTGTAGGTAATGGTTTTCTACTGATCAATTTCCAAGTAGTCTCCAGACCTTCTTAAACTAAAATGCATGACCTAAATACCCAGAATCGTCTAGTGTCTTTGGTGATATGTCACACTTCATCAACTGAGGTATACTCTGTTTCGAAGTCGTCATTTTTCAGTAATTTTGGCTCGTAGCATGCTTCTACTGATGGGCTCGGGAATAGGCGAAGGTACAGCCAAAGTGCGACCACCAACCCAATGCACAGCCCAACGAAAACATCAATGAAATGGTGTCTACAGTCCTCAGTACGGCCCAACGCGATAAGCGCAGCACCGAGAGTAGGCAAGAAAGTCACGGCCCAGCGGAGGGCGCCCGCCTGTGGCCTTGTCACCGTAAGCTGGCCTGCAAGCCATAACGAGAGGAAAAAAAGTCCAGCAAATGAAATGCTAGAGTGTCCCAGCGGCGTCGTACGAAATCCGTCCATTAGCCTGGGCAAGTCCTCACTCGTACATACATCTTTAGCATATACAAGAACATCCCTTGGAGCATCTGCACGCGGCACACAACGGGCCAAGAAATCTGGCCTGTGTCTGCCAAAACTGTTCTTCAAGATATCAGTAATTATACTGGTAGTGAATACAGAAATCACCAAGCCAAGAATCGAGACATATGTCACGTACAATCTGCAAGCAGGTTTAGTTATTGCAAGCGACACCAGGGCAATCACAAGAAGCGGCACCCACGTCGAATACACGAACAACATTAAATTTGAAACTCTCTCGCTCTCGGCAAAAGGGTACAGAATGGAAAGGTCGTTTATATAGAATTGTCGTTGGAAGGGCTCAATTCGATACAGCATAGGGTATAGCACGAATAGGAGAGCCACGTAGGCCAAATCAGAAACTCGCCAGCAAATGAAGAATGGTCCGCCCTTCACATTGCGGATTCCAAAAGTAGGCCTGTCGAAGGAATCAATCTCGTGAAAATTGTTACTCAATTTTTGAAAGAGATCCATTTCCAATTCCCGAATTGTTGTATATGAGAGGTTTCAAAACATGAGTGCTCTCTCACATGAGACTCGATCACGTGTCGAGGGGCGATGCTCGAGCAATTTGCCGGAATTCGAGGTGTTTTGAAAAGACCGCTTGGCCTTAAAGCAGTTCCGCGGTACGGAAAAACATTTAACCTGCTTCGTATGAACGCTTTTCCTACTTATCCTATTCAAATTTGGTTCTTCCGTCGGCTAGCTTTAGCCTATAAAGTCTTGAATCATGCCTGAGATATTGCTGTTTTTTGTTAACTTTCTAGACGTGCTGTTTCTCTGTTAATTTGGGTATTTTAGCGCGAGGCAGGATTTTGAGCAGTAAGCCAGGGAAGCAACTGTCACTTTATTAGCAGCAAAGCTTCGTTTTTCAATCACATACGTTATTTGATTTTCTTTGTTCGATCGTCTACACAAAGCAATTACTTCTTTCGTTCCATTTTGCCAAACTTTAGCAAAAGTGATCTTATCAGCTCAAGCCCAAAAGATTTCTGAGTGACATCTGCCAACGCAATCGCTACGCCATGAGTATTTTGCCTACGCCAAGAGCGTCCAAACCTTCTTCTCCGTTCGAGAAAAACTCAAAAACTGAGCTTTCTTCATACTTGGATGAAGATTTTTCAACCGAAAAAGCAGGGGCCTGTTTATATTCGCATGCCAGTCTAGAAAAGAGTTTACCGTACGAGAATTCTATTGCCACAGTTTGCTTTGAAGGAACAATATGGGAGAAAATTGACGCAGCTGCAGAAGCTGGGTTCGACTCAATTGAAATCATGACACCTGACTTAGACGAAGCGTCCCCAGAGCAAATTTTGAAATACTGTGAGGCGAGAACCTTATCTATCTCTATTCTCCAGCCATTCAGAGACCTCGAGGGATACACAAGCGGGCAAGATTACAAGGCCAAGCTTCTTCAGCTTGAAAACTATTTGATCACTTGCAAGATTTTGAAGACAAATGTGATTCTTCTCTGTGCCAACTGTGATAAGAACTCAGTGGCAGACCCAGAGGTAGTTGTTCCACAATTGAGGCAGGCCGCTGAATTGGCTGCGAATTATGGCGTTAAGATCGCTTACGAGAACTTATCTTGGGCAACGCACTATAAACAAATAGAAAAGTTGGTGGAAATCATTGAAAAGGTCGATATGGATAACTTCGGCTTGTGCGTGGATTTGTTTCATATAAACATACACGGCTCATCGATAGATTGCTTGAAACGGCTCCAGAGGAAAGTTTTCTTCGTTCAATTCTGCGATTCTCCATCGTTGACGAAGGATATCGACATACAAGAACACGCTAGGAACTACCGGGTATACCCCTTTCAAGGCCAGTACAAAAATCTTCTCTCTGCAATGGGAGTTCTCGAAAGTTTGCACTATGACGGGCCACTCTCCTTGGAAGTTTTCAACAAGCTGTACAAAGAACGTTCGGGTCAATGCTCATACGTTTCTGAGGATGCCTTAAGGAGTTTGATATACTTGCAGGCCAAGTATAGTGATACTTACAAAAGTACTAGCTACTTACCACCCTCTCGAATTACAGGTATTGATATTCCTCATGATTTTAGGGGCTGGTGTCTGGCAAAGATAAGCTTTGAATCTCATGCAGATGAGAATGAGTTCATGGAACGCTTAGCGTTCTCGGGCTTCTCCGAACTTAAAGCCGCCTCTATCTCGCTTGATTCGCGCTTATCTAAGAAGGCTTTTATCAAAGTCTCATCACGCTTACAATTCAACAGGCTCGTGCTAGCTATACGTGTTGCTCTTGGCTTTGAGCCGCAAGAAAACCATGAGCTCAATGTGCACAACAATTTCAATTTGCCATTGCAGAGTGTGTTTGGCAATGAGAACGGTGTTATTGTGATATTGAGTATTTTAGACTGCACGTTGGAGAAAGTTGCTAAAATCTAATCGGATACATTGGCTTATATTCGATGCAAGTGAATCTTTATATCGTTTCGATGAAATAGGACATCTAAGGCATCGCCCAATCAGTCCTCTTCATATATCACACAAGTGAAATAAAAACTTACTTGTTGCTTACTCTCCCCATTTACAGATTTTCCAATAGGATTTACCATCAACCGTAGAGTGTTTACACACAAGACAGTACTAAAGCACAGTGTGACGCCCCGCGCTAACGGTCTTGCATACGCAGTGCGAAAGTGGGGAAGACAGATCTATGAGCGGAGGCACATCGGAGGAGAAACTATCTCTGAACATGGAGATTCCATAAAGCTTCCGGAGGCTCTTTTTTCCGACCGACCAATTTTCACAATAAAGCAAAAGCCGCTTATCTTTCTTTTGAGCCACACCCTGCCACAAAGCCGTCAAACCCTCAGTCAGTCTCTTGCATTCACTTCAAGCCCTCACTGCTGCGCCTTTCCTCACCAACCATTACGGGAGATCTGAAAGCCAGCTCAAGCTCAAGAGCACAAATTACTTCTTTAAGCCATAAAAATTGAACCTTCTTCATTTCCTTAAGAGCCAAAATGAAAACGTATCTCAAGGAAATTGAAACTTTTGCCATTGAAGTCGCTGAAGCGGCGGGAAAGTTGCTCATTGAAGAGACACAGAGCAGAAATACCCGCAGTCATTTGGATCCTCGCATCAAAATGAACGCAGTGGACATAGTCACTGAAACCGACGAGAAAGTCGAAAAGTTTATCCACGACCGGATCACAGCCGCTTATCCCGATCATGACTTTGTGGGAGAGGAATCTTATTCTGCTGGAGAGAGTAAAAAGTATTTGGTGTCTGACGTACCCACATGGGTAGTGGACCCATTAGATGGCACGGTCAACTATGTTCATTTGTTCCCCATGATTTGTGTCCTGATAGGCTTTTGTATAGGTGGAAAGCCCGTAGCTGGTGCCATTCATGCTCCTTTTCTCGGACAAACATATTCTGCTAGCCGCGGAGGAGGCGCTTGGCTCAATAAAGACTTGCGATTACCTCTCCAAAAAACAATTTTACCCGCAGATGCACCAAAGGGCTGTATTTTTGCCTGTGAGTGGGGCAAGGATCGCCGTAATTCTCCACAGCTGAGTTTATCACGAAAGGTGAACTCATTTTTGAATATGGCAGCTCAGACGGGGAATGACGCTTTGCCTGGCATGTGCCACGGAGTAAGAAGCTTGGGATCTGCATCTCTTGATCTATGTTTTGTGGCAACGGGCGCTTTTGATATATGGTGGGAAGGTGGCTGCTGGGAGTGGGATGTTTGTGCTGGTTTCATCATAGTGGAAGAGGCGGGTGGTTTTGTGACCACAGCGAATGCCCCAGAAGACAGAAACATTATCCCCGAGGCACACTTAGGAAGCCGCCTTTACTTGGCCATACGTGGAGCAGCAGACACAGATAAGGAAACCGGAAGACAAGCACAGGAGAGGGTTGTTCGAGCTGTGTGGGATCGTGTAGAGAAGCTTGACTATGAGCGTCCTCTCTGAATTTATTCAAGATCGAGCACCTCTTCAAACTTTACAAGACCATTGGTTGGGTTCTAGGTAATGCTCAAAACATCGTTTGAGAGACTATAGACATAGGGTCAATTTTCATTTTAAAGTTTTTCGGGAAGAGTAACTAAGGCTTAGGGATAAATAACAGCAGACAATATATATAGATTTCATAATCTAAGTAATTTGAACGTAGACCGCATTTTAAAGCAGGAAGGCTTGGCACGATAGAACGATTGAGTTTCATCTCTAAGTGTGACTCAGGCTATTAATTATGATAAGCTTTTCGAGATTTCGAATAGATTCCAGTGGGCATTTTTACCTCCAGACTTATTTATTATCATGCTCGACCATTCTCACGACGCCAGTATACCTATCTGAACAGAATGACGCAAGGTTGTCGAAGTTGGTACTTACTTTTTCCCAGATTATGTATGAAGTTGTTCATAAATTTTCTGCCGGTGAGAGGTTAGCAAAAGCCGGCTTCACTATATTACATCAAGTGTGCTTAGAATTCTTTGATGTATCTTTCGATAGGATCTACATCGAGAACTCTTCGTTACCTACTAACTACCACTTTCTTTCCCATTAAACAGGTATTTATCAAATGAAGGACATCTGGTTAAAGTCCAATTTTCTTCGTCAATTCAGACATCCAACAAACGAGCTTACTTGAGAATCAGGAGAGAACAGCTATTCAAAGCTTGTATTTACCTTGGGAATCTAGGTTGAGCGTGCTAGAAAAAAGTTGAGAGCGCACTTCACCTGCTATCGCTAAGGGGAATGCTCCTAAGCCAAACAGAAAAAAAGAGGAGGCCTTCTTTCCCGGGTAATCTTGTAGGATCTGAAGTTTTTTGAAACAGCTGGCTTGATAAACTTCACTACCGAAAGTCCGAGGTTAGGTTGAAATCAGTGTTCTTTTCCTCCTCGATTGATCTTTGCTGGCTTTTCAAGCGAGCATGCTCTGTATTATACTCTCTGCCCTGCACCCGCGCCGCCCAGTTTCCCCGGCCTTTAAATCAACAGACCTCACCAGACCTCTTGGGACATAAGGAAAGCACTAAATAGTATCATCTCGAATAAAATTGACTACATTGTACCAGCAAAAAAGATAGAACACAATGAACAGCATGTACGGGTCTGAAGACCCTTTTGAGAATGGATGGGCGGCTTCGGAGCCACAGGCAGCGTCTCAGCAGTTCCCAGCCCTGGATCAGAGCTTTTCTGTATCGGCAACACCGTCCGATATCTCGTCAAGAGTGCCACCACAATACCTATTAATTTTTGACAAATTGAAACCACACATCCCATCCGTGAGCGGCCTACACGCTTACGTGTTCTCTCCACTCATCACAGAAAATATCCTTACTTCTTATCAAGCTTCAAGGATCATCGATATCTTGTACGATCATAACTTGATGCCTCCAAATATCGAGAACAATTTCTTCCATGTTTTGGGTTTGATTGCTCTTGAAATCAACGCGGCTGGCTCGGGCGACTACGTGACATTGCAATTCAAATTGAATTCTGGTCTCCCACTCTTGCCTGCGCCTGCAGCGGCGTTGCTCATGGCGGATTCTACAGAAGAACCTAATATTCTTCGAGATGTACAACCATCCAACGTATTTGACCCTTTGACATCTCAATTGGCGAACACCAATCTTCTACATGAGTTTCCTGGTAAACTGACAAACTGGGATTCTGTGGAGACTAAACCCAACCAATTTACAACCCCTAAAACGGATAACCCGATCCATCAACATTCTGCACTCCTGCTAGACCCCGATACGACGGCACCAGATTCGATTCACGCAAACGACTTTGAGTACTTATCAAAGCACATCACAAATATTCGCGATCAGTTCAAGCCTTTGGTAGAATCTGAGCACAAGATAAAAATCAAAGAGGTTCCTGAGAAAGAGGGCATTTTATTTAAACACATAAACTACGCGATCACCCACGAAATTCCTTTGGGAATGAATGGACCCGCGGGTGTCAAGAAGGTCATCAGAAGGTACTCGGATTTTGTGTGGCTTCTCGAGTTTTTGCTAAAGAAGTACCCGTTTAGAGTCATCCCAGGATTGCCTCCGAAAAAGTTCACTGGTATGTTATTGTTCATATATTCAGCTTATGGACACGTTTTGTTCAAGAGTTCCTGTTGGTCTTATCTCTCTTCTTTCTCTGAGACCCTCAAATCTCAAAGATCTTCTTTATAAGTTTACTAACTAACCTAGTAGGAGCGTCACCCGATTCTCAGTTTTTGCAGCGCAGGCGCCGAGGCTTGCACAGGTTTTTAAACCAGCTCGTCAAACATCCCGTCTTGAAACAAGAACCCATTGTAGTCACATTCTTGACAGTGCCAACTGATTTGGTATCTTGGAAGAAGCAGGCTAGAATTGATTACTCTTTGGAGTTTAAAGGCGAGAAAATTCTGACAAATTTCATAAATTCCATTTGGCCGTCAGTTGGAGACGAGTTTTTGCATAACTGGAAAAATGCTGAACTGAACTTGCCCAAACTAATTGAAATTTGGACAAAAATTGTCATGTTGGTGGAGAGACATGAAAAAAGGCAACAACAAGTAGCTTTTGACAACGGGAAATTCGTCGAAATGCTAACAAAGTTTTCCAACCTTGACGAAACATTATTTCCTCACAAAATAACAGAAAACAAGGTCATCTCGACATCAAACTCCAGCGATACGAGCTCCATTAATGAATCTTTGTCCAACATTTCTGCATTCTTTAATAAAGCCTCTACGCTTCTTATCGATGAAAGCTACATCATCAATACTGACATTTTGGAGAAGTTTAAGAATTTTTTGGACTGCTTGTATTCACTTCAGGAGTTATTTGACAGATCAAAGAAATTATCCGTCAACACTATTCCACAACTTCAACAGCGAATTCAAGAGAATGAGAAGAGACACGAAACGCTCTCGAAGAATGATGCTGATATAAAGGGAAGTGAGCTTGTAAAATTGAGACAGGCCATCATCAACGATAAACAAGAGATGTTTCAGCAGCTCAACAAGGATTGGCTCATCAAGAAGTGTTGTTTTGAAGAATTTGTTATGTTTCAAGAGACCCAGTTCTTGATATCAGAGGCTTGGTGCGACTGGTGCCGTGGACGTTTTAAATTTCAAGACAAGTTTTTTGGTCTTTATGAGGCCTTGAACGATGAAATCTCATCTGAAATGCCTTTGCAACGATGAAGATGATGCTTTGAGTTGTGGATGCTTATGAGACAGCTTCAATTCCTGCTATCTCTTCCCATTGTGCTAGGAGCAGATGTGGCAAGTTTTGAAGGTCGAGTTGGTTGTCAAAATACTTTTTATCCAAAACTTGAGTAATATTCAAGGCTTGCTTAGCATCATCAAATTTGCGAGTATCGTGCAATTTGGCCAAAATTTTTCCCACCTGAATTCCCAAGGCAGCGCCCTCTGGGAAGCCTTCATCAAAGCCATCTTGCAATCCCAGCTCCTGAGCTTTTGTCATCCCATCTAAATAACCTTGGTTCAAATGTGCTCTTTGCAATTCCGCGTAGGATGATATTATCTCCTCATCGCTCCCCCATACTTCGTCTTTCAAACTGTGAGTATCAGCGGGATTTTCTTGATTTGCTTGAGTCTTGCAATGGCATTTACCAGAGCATGACATGATTGGCTTTCAGTTCAAGGTTTTCATGGGGCATAGGTTATAGGTACTGTGAAGATGAAGGTACTGCACGCGACATCGCGGGCCAATTTCATGATAGGTTATCTATAGATAACCTATCATGGGGAAATACTTTGATGGTTTTGCTCGGGAGAACATTTCTTTATCGATTCAATCCAGATGTTGTATTCATGGAAAAGCATTTAAGGCTGTTTTGAAGAACAGAAGCTTCGAGCGATTGGCTGATAAGCCGGCGATTTCAGCAAGCACTATACGATAGCGCGGTACGTCACGTGACATGTTTTGTCCAGCAAAAACGT
The DNA here is from genome assembly GCA_030573055.1 of Metschnikowia anglica. Lineage (NCBI taxonomy): Eukaryota > Fungi > Ascomycota > Pichiomycetes > Serinales > Metschnikowiaceae > Metschnikowia > Metschnikowia anglica. Next base: position 285,355 of record JAJMCP010000008.1, read on the forward strand.
ATTATCTTTCTTCAGGCACTGCTTTAGACCTCCTTGTTTATTATACTTGAACAGCAATACCGTCAATTCACCATCTACTTTCGCCACTTTCGTTTAATCTCCACTTTATACTTCTCGAGCAAGGCCCTGCCCCCGAATCTCTTTGAATCGAGAGTATTATTATTCAATTGAAAGCGAGAAAGGTCTAGTTTTGTTAACAAAGGCCAGTCAACACAAACTCTCCGATCATCTCTTGACAAACGCATAAAACTGAGATCGAGAGTTGCTGATTCATCTCATTCTCCAGAACTCACTTTCTCTAAAAGCAGCGAAATCAACAATGGCAGAAAATCTTGTCACGCAGGTGACTCAGGAAACTGGCGTGGGCAACGCGGCTTTGAATTACGAGGAAGATTATTCGAACATCGACTACAACTCCAAAATACATTTAAATATTCGGGGGAAAGCGTTCAGCATTACACGTGATGAGCTTATGAGCTTGCCCGAGAGCATTCTTTTGAGTCTTTTTCCTAATGGGGTTTTTTTGGATTTCAACGGACAGGTGATCTCCAACTTGACAGAGGAGGACGTTGTGTTTGTCAATTTTGATCCTGAAAGTTTTGAGTATATTCTACAGACTTTTGGAGATGCACACGCAGATCTCCAAGGAATGGGAAATCTCTCGCCTCAGATTACGGGACCCAGTCGGCTCGACTCTTCAGCTTCAGTATTACAAACAAAACCTGCCATCATAGTCTTAAGAGAAGATTTAGACTATTACGTTATTCCTCCCGTGGCTGGATGCTCGAATGAGGATATGAAGCATCTAAAACTCGAAGTGGCAAGTAAACTTTTGGAAAACAAAATGATTTTCTCCGGGCTTGGATACGATACTTCTTTGCCTAGTACAGTCACACAGACGCTCGGCCCCGCCGAGCAGCATTTATTTGACATGTTGTGCTCTTCCGGGTTTGAGAAAAGGGAAAAATGGGGAAGTAGGTCCCTAGAGCCTAGGAAGTGCGTTTTGCAATCTTTGCTGTTGGTTCGCTTAGTCACACCCCTGTCTACGCCGCCAGAATCTCCATCTCTTAATCCAGTCTCTTCTCACGCATCCACAAGATCGAGATCTAGATCTAGAATAGCCACTTTAGCGAGCACTGCAAGTCGAGCTGCCTCAAGATCGTTGTCCAGGGCCAGAAAAAATACTGAAATAAATCACTCCAAGCTATTACTATTTTGGAGAAAGCCCGCCAGAAAATGCTGGTGGTCAAACGAGGATATTGAGGTTCCTGTGTCGGGTCTGAGTTTCAGCGAAAAGTTCAGCGACAGTGCTGATGTCAAAGTTCACATCAGAAGAGTCTGGACTTTGGAGTTATCTGTTGTCGGCATTCAGTAAAGTGAGGAGCCATATGACTTGAGCTTTGATGCCTCATGCATTGTTCGGTTTTATGAAGTTAAACCCTCTAAAGATTCGGGCATGAAAATCACGGAATTCGTTCTCGTTTAAACATTAGGATGAATGGGCTAAGCTTTGAGAAGTCCTAATAAATATCGCCATCTGAAGGCAATTTTCTTCACCGGAGGGATGATAAGGTACCATACTTACGACTAAGTCGTGTTTGAAATTTGGGAAGTTTTTGAGTTTAAAATTTATGGTGGCCGCATAATTGACTTCATTGCCCTGATTCTACATGCTATGACACCTTCTTGCTATGCATTTCCCTTGCTCAGCATAGATAAGATAGACAGGCTACACTCAAAATTCAGTGTGGGTAGTCGATTTTCAACCTAATTCTAATATATCAATACATTCAAAAAACTCAAAAATTATTGTTGTATCAACTCACATTACAGAGCCGAAAAAGCTCGATTTCTTGTTACCCTTTTTCTTTTGTTGTACTACCATATGAGCAGCGAGATGAAGATATTTGAAGATCTCAAATTACACAATGCAACTATTCATGATCGCCATACAATGTCGAAGCATTCCCCCAATTCTAGTCTTTGGCCCTGAAGTTTCAAATTTTAATAAGCTTGTTGAAACTTTCAGTTTTCCATTTTATTCCTAAAGAAATGAAAAGGAAAAAAATTAATTCTAATATCGCTCATTTAACCCCCTTTTTGGGAATCATAATATAAAAGCGCTGCATTTGTGTCTTGCATTTTGAGACAGTAAGCGCACACGCGTTGCGTTCTGCAGTGCTCGTTCGGTTCCCACCACGTCTTCGAATAAAGCGTGCTTGAACAAATTGCTTTTCGTGTTGTTTGAAAAGCAACACATATCTTCATCTTTCCATCAATCTCAAATGGCGACCCAGTACAACCAGGAAAAGCTTGACCATACGCCCTGGGTCGAGAAATACCGGCCAAAGAATCTCGACGATGTTGCCTCGCAAGACCATGCGGTGAAAGTGTTGAAGAAGACTTTACAGCTGGCGAACTTGCCTCATATGCTTTTCTATGGTCCTCCGGGGACGGGGAAAACTTCTACAGTTTTGGCGTTGGCCAAGCAACTATACGGCCCGCGCCTTTATAAGCTGCGTGTGTTGGAATTGAACGCATCTGACGAGCGTGGAATTTCCATTGTGAGGCTGAAGATCAAAAACTTCGCCCGACTCTCGGTATCGAACCCAACTCCCGAGGATTTAGTCAACTATCCGTGTCCTCCCTACAAGATTATTGTCCTCGACGAAGCAGACTCCATGACTAATGATGCACAAGCTGCTTTGAGAAGAACGATGGAAAACTACTCTGGTGTGACACGGTTTTGTTTGATTTGTAACTATATAACGAGGATTATCGATCCTTTGGCGCTGAGGTGCCTGAAGTTCAGATTCCGTCTGCTCGATAGCGCCAATGCATTAGCGCGTTTGAGCCATATCGCTGATTTGGAGAGTGTCCACGTGGCTCTGCCAGAGGTTTACGATGAGCTTATCGCGGTATCGAATGGTGACTTGCGTAAAGCGATCACGTACTTGCAGTCTGCTGCACGTCTCGACTCGTCATTGCAGTCGAGTGATAGTGGCCTGTCCCCTGGAGTATCTGTCAATTCGGTCAGAGAAATTGCCGGTGTGGTGGACCAGGCGCTCGTGACCTCTTTAATAGAGGTCATGAAGCTGAAAAGCACAGTGGATATTGCGTCAAAAGTTCACCTGGTGGTGCTTCTGGGATGGAGCGCTCAACAAGTCTCTGATCAATTGCATGATATGTTAATTATGGATGATAATTTATCCTCTGCGAAAAAAAACGAGATGGCTAATGCCTTGTTCGAGACAGATAGAAGGTTGAATAACGGTACGGATGAACATATTCAATTGTTGAATTTACTCTTGCTGATATCCAAGGTTATGTAATCGACAGAGGAATAAACAATAGAAAGGACGCTAAATTCAGGGCTTGGTAAACGTTAAAGTTGAAAGCGGGAATTTCCCTCCATTAATGATCGTGTAGAACCGATAAAAATCTAATGAGATACTACGCTTATAACCTTTTGAATGAACGCCTTTTCTATTCATCAGATCAAGTTTGCTTCTGTTGCCCCTGTTTCTGTTGGTGGTTGTTTGGTGGTGGCTGTGGAAACCCTGGTGGGAATCCATGAGGCACTTGAGGAAACCCAGGAGGAATCATTCCGGCTGGGACGTTTGGACCATATCTCATCCATGGGGGAGGCATTTCACCCCGAATTGAAGCCTTTGGCATAGCTTGTCCGTTCTGCTGCAATGTACCTTGTTGGCTTGGTTGAGGATGTTGGCCCTGATGATTAGGGTTTGGCCCTTGATTGGGAAGAGCCGAAGCGCCTGGTGGAAACATTCCTGGTGGGAAAATCCCTGGTGGCATTTGCGTTCCTGTTAATGGTTTAATTCCTGGAGGCGCCTTCATACCCATCTGTTGTTGTGCCATGCCCATTGGCGCCTCCTGGTACTGAAGATACGGCTGTGGTTTCGCTTGTGGAGCATTAGGTGTATTGGGTCCAGAATAGCCGGGATCACGAAAGTTATCTTGACCGCTTGCACCTACGCCAAACGATTGTGCTCTTTCCGGGCGCTCGCTTGCCGTCAGCGAAGCTTTATGCTGCGCAAACATAGCTAATGCATCTCTTCCTTCCGCGTCAGGTCCAACCTCACCTTTGTTAAGCAACGAGAGGAAGAATGAGTCGTTTGTGGCTGAACCTCTGGGACCTGGAGCCATCATCATACCGGGAACTTGCGGTGGTCCTGGAAGCACACGGAACCCAGGCGGTGGATTGGGGTGTTGCGTGATTCCGTGGCTTGGTGCAATTGGGGATTGAGGTGTTCCCACATTGAAGTTTTGGAATTTCGGCTGCATTCCAGGAGGCGGACCATGTGAGAGTCTTTCTTGGGGCTTCTGCGAACTTTCAGGGTTTTGGCTGGGCGAAGAATTTTGGAAATTTGACTCACCGTGGAAGAAGCGCAGGCTCCCAGCATGGTGTTCACCCTTCACGCTTCTGTGCGCACTTTTGGGGGGTTCTGGTTCAGCTATGGTCGAATTAGTATCCTCGGGTGTTGAAGCTGACCCGCCAAAGAAGGACGAAAACCTTGAGCTCTTATTATCCGCTTGCTTGTTTAGGGAGAACGATGTTTTGTCAGGAACATCTTCTTTCGGTTTGGCAAAAGAAAAGAAACTGTCGACTTCATTGGCAGGGAGTGCCTCCTCGGCTTCGTGGAGGATATCGGGCTCGCCGTGCTTACGTCTTTCCTCTTGACGCATGTGCAGCTTCCAACGTTCAAAGTCCTCTACGGTGCTGCCCATGTCGATTCTCAAATCGGCGTTGGATCCTGGCAAATCCCAATCTGGTGTTTCTTCTTCCGGAGCTTCTCCTAGAAGCTGTGATATTTTTTCAGTAGACATGTTATCGATATCAGAATGCTTTAAGAATCCAGCTGGCTTCCGATCCCAATTTAAAGAATCTGACGCGCCTGAATTAGTCAATTGATTGTTACGACGACCCCGCTTGCCAGTTCCACCCAGTATGTTGTTACCGTTGCTATTGTGGTTATGATTGTGATGTTGATTGTTGTTTTTCCCGTTTGCTGCGTGGCCGTCAGAACCTTTTTGTCTAATACGCCAGAAGGACGGTTCCGGAAGCCGAGAAACGTCAAATTCTAAAACCGCAGGGCTTGATCTCAAATCCAAAAGAAAGTTAATGGAGTAAACTTTAGAAAGATCAGTTTTTTCTTTCGGAACAAAATTCTGGAATGAAGACCGGTTTGACTTCGACTCCAGTTGACCGCCGTCGTTCTTCGTTCTAGGCGTTACCTCGGCCTCGGGGCTCGCTTCTTTTGCTGCGTTCGCCATAGCAGAATCTAGCAACTTCGAAAGAGCACTGCCGGGCTCCAAGGCGGATTTTCTGGGAACATTTCCATCCTCATTTGTGGCTTCAATCGGCGAAGACAAGCCAACAATAGCAGGGTCGCCAAAGAGACCATTGCTACTCATTTTTTCAAAGGTTCCAAAGATTCTCTTTCGATCAAAAGCTGATTCTCTTTTCGTCTTTTGACAACTGACTTCTGTGCCTGTTGCGTTTTGTCTTAAAATTTATCCAGGTGTCTGGCGCCTCTTACAGAATATGGGCTAAAACTTGTGGAGTAAACAGCTGGAAATCAAGTCTGTCCTTATTAGACACCTGTCAGTTCAGTCAAAGTGAAGAGAGCGATGTTTGAAATCGCTTGAATATACTAATTGAAGTGAGGGAAATAGCAAAATCTGTGACTCAAGTGTGTAGAATTGTATAGAATAATGATCTTTTAATTCCGAGGAGAGCAGGGGAAAGTCGAAGTTGGGACCTGAGCGATCTAAAGGACGTGCGCGACCCATGTTGCACGAGGACCGAGTAAGACAACGACCAGTTAAATAAAAGAGAAAAAGAACAATTACTTGAGTGCAAATGATCTGAGAGCCTAGGCAATGGGGGGTTTATCCGTGTTTGAGGAGTGGGGGAGCTCGTCAGCGTTTGTCGGGAATTTCTCGCCTGGATATGCCTTGACAGTGTTTTCAATGCTTGCATTCGATGAACAAATGGAGTATCAAATGTGGGCCTTCGGGCGGTATCTTGAATTAATTAATAGTGAGGGGATTTTTTTAACACTTTAGTACGCTTTACAAAAAAATCTTGGGCTATAAGCGTCTCGTATCTAATCTCATTCCGTGTTTGATATTTTTCCACTAGGTCGGCAAACGTGGCACTTCTTCTCGAGAGATTAACAATGCTTAAACCCCCACATTTTCGACTACATCATTTTACCAGCTGTCCTCGAGGAAACACCCTTGATTAGTCGCACATGCCAAAAATGAATTACTATTATCTCGATACAAGATCTTTTTATGTTTTGCTATATAAAGCGTGTCAGGTCTATTCATATGAAAATCATTGTCGAATGAACGGCATGTTCAATTTTTTTATTTCTTGACACATCACGAACCAATCGATCACTCGTAGGTCTTGAGCATGGCTCAGACTCTGCATCTGGAGTCTATTATTCGCCTCAGTTCGCTCCTTCTCTTCCCATTTGAACAACTCGTACATGAAACGCAAGTTCGGTTGAATCACGATATTAAGCCGACGAACACGCACATATAAATATGCTTGAGGAAGATTGAGGTTGAGGCGCCTCATCACCTCCGCTATCACCACCGTGGCCGATCTTGAAACCCCAACACGGCAATGAATCAAGAAAACCGTCTTTCCTTTTGACAGCTTGTATTCTTGGTCGATGTGCTCGAGTACTCGGGGCAATGACCTACTTAAATCGTCAATGCCGTCGTCTTGGAGATTATTCAATTTCAACACGCTATTGATGTCACAACGCGGTTCATATGACAAGTTTCTTGAACGCTTGGGCTTGATGTGGAACGTCTCCACATTGCCATCGTCCGACTCGTCGATAATAACATCGTGATTTTCCTGGAATTTGTCCTTACTGAGCCAATCAGGGGACTCTCCAACCGAGACTACTTTTGAAACTCCAAGTTTTGAAAGAATCGTGAGATTGTTCGCATGCTTCAATGATCCCAAGTAAACGTAAGGCAATATCTTCGAAGGTAATGACCCTTCCAAGTCTTCCACCCAGCTTTTTTCCAAATGGGAGGCACTCTCACTTTGAGCAAACTCAGTTTCAGACTCGGAGTCATCAGAATCTGAAGATGACTCTGACGCAATGTACCCCAATTTAAATTTCCGTGGTATTGCATTTTGTTCTTTGTTGTCCTGCCGCTTCGGTTTCAATAATATATCATTGATTTCTTGCTGAGAAATCGTCTCACTTTGGGACCAAACGATTGTTTCACGTAGCCTCGTGGGGCTGTATAACCTGAGCAACGCCTCAACCTTTCGGAGCACCTGGACATCCGAATTGAAAATATAAAATGGTCTTCCATAGTCCAAGTGAAGCTTGAGCATAGCTCTTTCGAGAGGAACATCCTCTGCGTACATGAGGAAGCAAAGAACCAAAAGAGACAGCTCAGTGTAACCATCAGAGCAGTATATTAGTGAGGCTAGACTGTCTTTAGTCACAGATGAGGAATATAGATAAAGAAGTTTGCAAGTATTGACAATACTCATCAAATTGTCTTGTTTGCAATCACCGAAGCCAATAGACCCAGAAGAGGGAAAGTCTAGATGATGAATCTCATTCACTTCCGTTGCCTTGCGAGATGTAATAGAGTACTTGAACAACAAATCTTTAAGCAAACTTTGAGATGGAAAAGACGCATCATTATGACAGTAGACATAAAGTTGCCAATGACCTCGTGGAGGCGGAAGGAGGGATATGAGATTAAAGTCCTTGATGCTTTTAAATCTCCTTGTCAACAACGAATTTTCAGGGTCACAGTAATTGTCTTTTAAGTCGTTCGGAAAGACAATTCCTGGATAATCATCAGTGTGCAAATCCAAATCCCCTTTGAGATGATGCATCATTATTTGGTGGTCCCATAGGTTCCCCAGCCAGACATTAAGGTGCAACTTAGTGGCGGCCGACATCACGGTAGTCTCAAACTTCTCCTTTACCCGATAATCAGCATCCCAAGTATCGAAACTTTCTGACTTGAGCTGGGTCATATCAAGAAGATTAAGTTGTGTTTTTTTCCTCGCGTCCAGACCAGCAAATACATGGGAGTTATCTCTGACAGTCCAAAGACCGGGGTAACTTTTTTCACCATCTTGGCGATGGTCGAAAACAAAAACATCATACCTATGCGGGTGCTCAACATCTGCGGCGACTTGTGCTACCTTGAGAAGTCTGGCAAAGGCCATACACTTACAAATGTTTCTTTTATGTGTCTTCTCGTGACAGTATACAACAAAGTCTGCACACGTAGCGGTCTTGTTAACTTGGATGTGAAAGTTTCGAAGAGAAACGCCCCTTTTGGGGTCGGAGTCCACAAAGGCAGGGATGAAGCCAGTTTCTAGACAATCCAGGATTATGGAGTCCGTCAATTTCGAAATGTTTAAAGATGGGTATTTCTTTTTAGGAAACAGCTGAGCCACCAGCATCGTCACGAGAGCTTTTACTTCCGAGCGTGCAAATTCTATTGGCTGTAGAATTTGGTCCACTGCCACCGTATTTCGTAATACTCTTGGTTCAACCTTTGTGGAGAAAGCTGTCTCAACACACATGATAAATCGAGCCAGGTCAGGCTTCGCGCAATTCGGAGCAATATTTTTTAAAGTCAAGGGCGTTTGACTTTTCGAGTGACAGCCGAAAAAGGAGCATTGTGCAAAGTTTTCCGGATGTAAGCCATGTATCCACGGAAACATTTCACTTGTAGGAGGAAGAGGAGTGTTGAAATACCACTGGAAAGCCCCAGAGAGTTGTGTTGGCGTGATCATCCGTAGATCTAGTATTTGAGTAGCCTCAGAAGCAGGGCACAGATCGTAGTTCTCGAAACAGGTTGACTTTCTGTCTAAAGGTGACGTGCTGCTAGCAAGGATATGTTCCGAAGCTGAGTCGCTGACGCAGTCAGTCGACTGTGATGGAAGCGTGGGCGCAATGTTGAGCTTCTTAGTTTTCGAGGATATTTCCTCGCATTCCTGACACCCTGGCTCCGCCCAGACGTACTGGTCTTCGTTTATAGCCGACTTCGGAGGGTTGAATGATTGAAACCGGGCTCTGAATCTGTCACGTTCATGTTTCAGGTCATTTGAAGCTGAAGAGGATCTTTTTGATTTTGGGTAAGTCGGCTGCAGTAATGGAAATACAGTTATAGCCTCATCAGTGTCGTGTTCTGGTGGCCGAAGCTTCGTATCTTTGAATAAAATAGAATTGACGCCCCTATTCTCATTGTTCGTGCACTCGCAATCAGTGTCTTGTATACTCAGCACCTTCTTGTCTCTTTCTGAGTAAGAAGATGAGACATCTGTGGGTATGTCCAGAGACACGGTAAGTATAGAACCCTCAGTAAAGGACAACACGCGGGGAACGAATTTATCATCCAGTGGGCTGCCCGCGACAGAATCGCCGCCAGATGAATTTTCTGGGCTCGTGGATATGGACCGTTCAGTAGTAGTCATTTTCCGACTAAAGTGTGCCGAGTATTACTGATAATTTTAGGTTTCGAGAGAATTCTCATGGATCTCATATATTTATGTCTTTCTAAAACGGAGTCTAGAATTGGACTTCTCGGCGCAAAGCCACCGCAATTGAATCTGAGAATGTGCTATGGTTATTTATGAAGCCCGGATATCTTCGGTTTCTGGTCTTAATCTTATTGTCTGAGAAAATACCTGTTACTTTCTCATACGGATCTCAAAAGTGAGGGGAGTGACCTTCAGATAAGTAATCTTGAAAAGATTGGTTGACTTGACACTCGAATTCTTCAAAAATAACAAGGTTTGAAAATAACAAATCTAGCACAAGAATCAATCAGGTAAGGATTCTTGTCCCGATGGTGCGCTGAGATATCGTTGGCTATTGGCAAAAGGGATGGTTCGCAGATAAGATAAGACATCAGAAGAGAAGGGCCAGCTGAGTGATGCGAGCACGTGACGCTAAAAAACCTGCCTAAAAGGCAAAAACTCGTGTCACCACTTTGAGTCGTATTCGAATTGGACAAAGTTTGTGCAACAGCTGGCCAGAATCATAAGGAATCCGAATAGACTTCTGTGAATTTTTGAGGAATGAAGGTCGCTGGTGTTACCTAAAGAATCTTATGTACGCAAATTGTAGGCACTCAACTGCCGTGGGCAAAGAAACAAGACACATGGATTACCCTTACCTTCTGGCAGAGTAATATTTCACTAAGAGTTGTCGGCAGGCTCTCTGAGATAAATAAGAGGTAGAGCGGAGGCCAGTAATTGCAGAGCTTTTGCGTCAAGAATACCTGAAAATTTACAAAAATGTGTTTAGAATTTGACTGTCTGACTGTAATTTATGAAGTACGTTTGGGCGTGTGCGGCTTCCCCCGATCACGTGCGCGCTACCTCTTCAACAAATTCATCACCAGTATGTTAATGGTTCGTCTTAACCTATATGATGAATGACGAGACAAACACGATCATCGCCCAATTGGATCAGGCGCGTGAATTAGGTTTTTCAGACCAAAGTCTTTTTCCACAAGTCGTAAAGCAAATCTTAAACCTCGTCAATAACCCTAACTTGACTGTCCAAGCATGGTGCGCCAAATTTTTGAAAGACGCATTCACCAGAGGTGATGATCATGTGTCTCCCGCGGTGAAAGTCGACTTGGCCATTGACACGTTACCTCATTTGAAGGTATTAGCCAGTATTCGTGACTTGGAGGTGTTCAAAAATGTCATTGACGTGAGTGTGATTGTTTTTAAGCTTACATTTAAATATGTGGCAGAAAATGATGGCAGCAATAACGTGTGGGCTGGAGTCAACGAGCTCAAAAACAACTTGGTGGCAAAATACGATACACAATTCCCATTTGAACTGTCTTTTGACCGAGAACATGACTCATTTCGTAATATTGATTGCAAGCTCGAGTTGTTGAAATTTGTTATGACCGTTATTGATTACCAGCTGCGGTCCAACTCAAGCAAGTTTTACTCCTTGGCACGTGTTAATCCTAATCATACACTTATTAAGATTCCCTTGATGGAAAGTGAGGCAGCAGCGTTATTGGACGTAGTTTTGAGAACGCTCAAGAATGATATACTTGTCACTCCGTTGGTGACCGCCACTTTTAACCACTTGTCTATTTTGGTGCGTAGAAAGCGTCAATTCTCGGACCACATAATCCCTGTCCTAGAGGCTTTCGAATCGACTACAAAATTGCAATCCAACTATGAGTCACTAGAGTCTTTCAAGCTATCCAGGAAATATGTTGACCGTACCTTACGGATTCTTTTTAATTACATGACCAAGCTCCAGTTAATTCCCCCAAAGTTCCAGGGTGCAGTCAGCAGAAAAGTGGCTCTTCTCACAACGAGAGGAGATGAAATAAGAAAGAAGAATATCATATTGCCGAACGCCGCGGACGCTTCCATTCGAAAGAGAAAGTTCGAAGGTTTTCAAAACAGTGCTAAAAAGTTAAAGACTGTCGACTACAAAAATCTATACTGCTTGACAGACATAAATCATGATCTCAACAACTTCGACTTCTCTTCTATTCCACAAAATATTCTCGTGTCCATGGCCCTCACCGCGTTGAATCGTGCATCCACGCCAAAGCTTTCTAAGGCTTTGGAGACCATTAGTGCTCGATACACCAACGCTATAAAGGATTTTGGAGTGATGGACCCATCCGTTAAGACGGAACCTGACCAAGAGGAGGATGAAGCTGGGGGTAGTCGTGAACATGACTACAGTCCAGAGACAAGTTATTCGCTACCCCCGCCCAAAACGCTCTCGTTTCAGCAGAAAAAAGACCACATCAACTTGATTGTAAAAAACTTTTTCGAGCTTGCAAACAAAAAGGATTCATTCGAAGAAAAATTCCGTGGGCTATCAAACGGAAGTGTCAGTGAGGAATTGACGAAAGCTGTTATCAACACATGGAAAGAGGATTCCTGGTTGGTGCTTCTCACCAGATTGGCCACAAGAGGAATGCACACTGTTGATTCCAAGCATAAAGACTCTCCCGATTACAAAAATAACGAGCAATTAAGCGACATCATTCGTAAGGCATTGTTCGACTATTTCTTAGGGAATATACATGAAAGAATCGATATGGTGATCGAATGGTTGAATGAGGAATGGTTCAATGAGAAAGTTGTTAACGAACAGGCTCTAAAGGATGAAGTCACCCAGAAATTTACTCAAAAGTACCAAGATGACCCTCAGCTGATTACAGATCTAGAGCGGCTGATTCGTGACGAAGTGGACAAAACTGAGATTGAGACACCTGTCTACAATAAGTGGGGGCAACAGGTTTTGGATGCCATGATTCCATTTTTGGAACCCACAGACAGGAAAATATTTCTCCGACTTTTGAGTGATTTGCCTAGCCTAAACAAGGAAATGATTGATGGAATCAAATCATTATGCGCCGACCCTGCACGTTCCAAGCTCGGCTTCTTGGCATTACAGTTTTTGATCATGTACCGGCCACCAGCCAAAAAGGCATGCTTGGATGTGCTTAGAGAGCTAGGTGATGGAGATCAAGAGGATTTAAAAGCTGAAGCGCAAACATTGCTTAGGAAATACGAGTAGTGGATGGACTTCGCGGACCACAGTCGAAGTAAATAATCACAAGCAATATATTGGCGCAGACAAACTTTAAAAATTATGGAATGACTTCTTTTCAAAAGAGTCGATACCGTATGCTGTTCTGGTAATTTTAGACCTCAATTTGTAAGTGAATGAAGATGTTAAACAAGGTTTCAGAATACGAATGCAGGTGAATAGGAATAAAGCCGCGAATTAGCGGAGTTATATTCCAGGCCATAGCGAATACAAGTTTAATTCACATGAACTAGGTTGCCACAGTTCTCCTCGCACGTATCATCACTAAAATTAAGCGTGAGCTGCGCGTGCTTCATATTATGACAATCGGACGCGACATGAATACTGGGCGGGTAGCCAAAGAGATCAGCAAGTCGAAAGTTTTTGATTCGAGTGAATGACAACAGCCCGAAAAAGAAAGCCAGCTTACTTTTGCAGTCTCAGACTGAATATCAAATTAAAACCCGAGCCTTCGTGTCCTGCGCCATCTGCAGTTTCGTTCCTTCCCCTCCTCGTGTTTCAGACGCGCCTTCACGTCTGATGCGATTGTCTCATACACAGGCTCGCTCAAACTCTTGGGGCTAGACCTAATTTTGTATAAACGTCCTCCATTCAACGAGATTCTGACGGCTCAAAAAAAAAGTTTGACCGTTGTTGAGTCTCGTTGAAAAGGTTGGCATTCTTAACGCTTATTTATCATTTGATCTGCTCTATCTTCTACATTCGCAACGTCCTTGCCATCAGGTAATTTCTCTGCTTGCGCCACACTCGACTATCTGACACCTACTGCTGTGCCACCGATCTATCAATATCGAATAAAAGATTCAGAGGACAGCAAATTTTTCAATAGGAGTGCCGTCTGAGTACTCGTTCAAAACATAGACTTATGAGATAAAAACAATGTTTGACTCGGAGAAGAAGGCTGAGGGATTAGACTCATCTACATTCGATATTGTCAAAATAGATGCTTTCCATAATACACGTTTCTGGACGGTTCTATCTTTCCTATGGGTTTGGATTATTCTCATATTCAAGATCGCTATTTTGGGTGGTGATACGTACACTTGTGTGAGTATTTTGATCTTTAATAGATGGTCCTCACTGGACTATGATGTGTACGAGTATAAAGTGGCCAAATGGATCTTCACTGGGTGCATTTTTTTTCGGTTTCTCTTATTGGCATATCAGGTTGCATGGGGAATCCACATCTATCGTACCAGGAATATCGCCTTGGCATATTTGAACAACTATGCTCGTTTGATGTATGCGATTCGAAGCTACGATTATCAGTGTCTATTTCACGAGATTGATCAAGAAGGCTTCTTTGAGTGGGCCTGCTTTCACGTGTATACGGAGCTAGATAATGCTTTGGAGGTCCTAGTAGCAGATTTACCACGCCAGGTGATCAACTTCATGACACTTCGATACTATGCCACCGGCGGGGAGCTAAATAACGATATTTTGGGCAATATTAAATCGATTGCAACCACGAACTTGAGACTATCGATTATTTTATCATTTCAGCTATGTACGATGATTCTTTTTTTGTTCTTCTTTTTCAAGTTTCTTTTGGCAATCATCCTATACATTCCAATCAAGGTGAAAGTTGCTCACAAGGGTTTCAGTCTGTTGAAAGCGTTTTGCTACAGGTCTGTGAACGAAAATGTCCGCTTTTTGGTTAAGCGCAACCACAAATCAAAAACTCAGATCCTCAATGAAGGAACAATGGATATCAAAGAAATTCAAGCAAACTCGCTTTTGGCTTCTACTTCTACGTTCGACACGAGATCTTGGCTGAAGCCAGGGGTCCCCGATCCTTTTGGTCTGGGCTTGTTTGATGCGACAAGCTCGAGCACAGATCAGTTTTCAGGAGCGATTAGCCTCACCCATCTTCCTTTAAATGACTCATTGAATGATCTACGTGCCCAGGCACTGCACTCACATACGATGTCCAACTTACGCGAAAATCCTTTTGCGGATTTTGAAAATGACAGCTTTCCCGCTCAAGACAAATTCTTAAATACCGATAAAGCCAATTCGTTCTCTGATAGCCGCATTGATGTGACGGTAAAACCAGGGAGAATTATTCCACCTGCCCGGAGCCAAACATCGGAGTCTCTACTTTCTCGACGTACGGCGGGAGACACCGTGGTGCTGAGAACAGGGAATTTCAATGAGAATGATAGCCAAAGGCACAACGCTGGCTTGGGTATCTCACGCGGCCAGAGCAGCACTTCCGTGCTAAACTACGTAAATGATAATTCATCAAACTCCCGCTTGCTACATCAAAAGCTGCAACCGGTAAATAGCTCGCTGCGGAGAAGCTTTTCGGGCTCTGAAGAATCTTTGGGTTTTGGTGACTACACAGAATCAGACTATGTGAGGGTACCACTGAGTAGGCTGGGCAGTCATGGCTCCTCGGAATATGGTCCTGCCAGAGCCACTCAAGTTGAAGATGAGGCACCGTACCCTGTGAGAGGCGTTTCGCAATATTTTCTGGACAAAAATGACCTTTGATCATCAAGAGTAAACCAACGCACAAGAGATCACATTTGATCCCAATGACAAGAACCAAATTAATGCAGCTATAGCGGGAAACTGTACAGGTTGTTCTTAGCCAAACCCTGGATTGATAATCGGAAGAGATTTTGCCTTCACAAGAAGTCTCAAATGGTTTGATTCACGGATCTACGACGTTATCACACAAGAACCACATAAGTAACCAGTCCATTCATTATATACAAAATCCCTTACTTTTTCGAATCATATTCTTCCCTCAATTTAGCCAACTCCTCATTGGAAATAGGTGGTATCGGAATATCGGCAAAATCGTCCTTACTAAGAACATTCCAGGTGTACATGTAGACACTCAAAGGGACTGCTCCCACTATGAAAAATGCCGCAAAGTTCTTCCAGAAAAATGGTTGTCTCACTCTGTACAAAGCAGGCGTCATTTGAAATGTTTTGGGGTCTCTGTAACGATTATGGCCCTTTCTGTGGCGTTAGTATACATGCTTATTTAAAAATTTTGAGCCCGACGAGAAGCACAAATGCACTTTCGAGAGCTAGTCTCTCTGTAAGGTATTCTCAGCAGGTAGATAAACGGGTGGTCACATACGGGGCACCAATAACAGGCATGCTTAGTGTTGACGGCTATAATAACTTTGGAATGACGCAGGAAAAATGGTAATATGGTCCGGTCGTGCGCCTTGGAGAATGTCAAAGTAATTTATTTCAAACTTGAAAGAAAAAAAAGCCTATGCAAAGTGTAGCCGGCACAGAAAATATATGGATCGTATTCATGGCTATGCTAGTACCTTTAATAGCTTCACATTGAGCGTATCCAATTTCTGATTTATACCGAAGTATTTTAAAGTTTGAAGCATTCGAATAGCGGCCTTAATTACTCAGAAATCTCAGGATTGTGCCGGTCTTTTGAGTGTCAAAATTTTTTTTAGTAGTTGGTGAAAAACTCAAATCAATCTTTTCGCTTACTGTATCTTTACTTCGTATGAAAGCATTTTCAACATAGGAAAGAGGGTAATTAAGAAATCAAGATCACATTGCCACAATATACGGCACTAGATTTTTATGAGAATACTGCCTCAGAAGTAGAGGCCCTCGCACATTGAAGTTTCGCAACTTATTGTAAGCCTGCCCAATGAGTTCCCTGTTAGAAGTATTGACCAGAGCATCCTAAGTCTCTCAAGAGACAATCTTTCTTCTTCGCCTTTTTCTTGTATTCTCCGTCCTAGCGCTTCCTTAATTCTTGAAGTCTATGACGCTTTCGAAATAGCTTTGATATCAGAAGCTGGCAATGCTGCTTTGATACTAGTGACACACTCTTCGGATCTGCCATGTTGAGACTGCTGCTTTGAAATAGGGAGTGAATGGCATAATATGCCTGCAATCAATAATCGATTTCATCAGAATTGAGCGAAGCCCAAAGAATCTTGCAATTGAATTCATGTATGATGTTCATGTTTGTGTGACTAAAAATGATTTATTGGGAGCTTCTGGTGTATCTATGAGTATGCTATTTAGTAGTGATTTAAACGCCACAAGGTGATTTTGCCGGTATCGTTTCCTATAGCTAGCATTTGGCCGTTTGGCGAAAACTCAGCCACAGTCACACGACCCAAAGGCGTGCCACTCGTTGGCCAGTTCGAGAACACGGTTCCCAGAGGTAAATGAACAAGCTTCAAAGCGTCTTTCTTTTGCTTTGATGAGATACACATGACTTGGCCATCAGGCGAGAATGTGATATGAGAAATTGATGTGAGCAAGTTTGTGACCTCTTTGAAGGGGCTGAGATTTCTACCTGGTTGCACCCCTTCGAATGTAGTGCGATCAAATATGTTAACAACACCAGATTTGGTACCCACCGCCAACCAGCGATCACTAGGTCCGCCAAGATTTATTCTGGTGACGTTTACAGCGCTCGCATCGGTCCAGCGACGAGAAGGCTTGTTACTGGACGCCTCTACATCAAACTCCCAAATTTCGCCAGACGTATTGGAAACAATAAGTGTTTTCTCGTTACGCGTGAAGACAAAGTCGGCCACAGAGTCGTTCACTTTAAAACCTCTCGAAAATTGACCAGTTTTCCCGCTTACCAAATTGACCCAACCTGAAGAACCAAGCAAAGCGATGTATGTTCCGAGAGGAGAAAGTTTGAAATATTCGTAAGACTTCTGGAATTGTTCCTGTCCGTACATTCTCAGAATTTTTTCCACTTCGCCACTTGTGAGGTCCCATCGGTTCATATACCTTCTACGACCAGCCACGTAGACCAAATTTGATCCTTTGATGGCCAGGAACTGACATGTTTGTATTGGCAGATCACGGAAGTGAATCAGAGACACGAACTGGTTGGTCTTCCCGTCAATTTGATAAATGCGAAGTGTGCGGTCAAAGCCACCTGATATCAAAAGTGAATGCAGTGGGTGAAAATTGATGCTTTGAATGGCACCCCTCGATCGCCTCACTATATTAGCGTCTTTAAGCCGCAGAATTTCAATTTTGTGCGCGGGAAGAAGCTTATTGGAAGTTTGAAGGAAAGTATTGGTGGAGTTGAGAATATTAGTCAAGGTGGCCGTGTTGATGCCAACCTGAGCATCTTCCTCGGCTTCCAGAAGATACTCATTGTTCTCATCTTTGTCACTATCCCAGTTGTCTGCCCAAGTTGGTCTCGGATAAATCTTCTCGTACTGTGCCCGCAACCTGGTGTGGTAAGCAGCTCCCGATAGAGACTGTTCCTCCTGAGTCTCACGCAACTTTCTTAAACGCGAAGATCTGATGGAGACAGAAAGTTTTTCATCATCGGAGTCGACCCACGCGGCTTCCTCCTCGCTCAATTCTTCTCCATCGATATCCATCGAGTCGCTTTCTTGCTTCTCGAAGCCAACCGTAGCGTCTGAAGTCTCATCTATAAAAAACATATCACCTTCATTCTCCTCTGTAAGCAAAGCTTCATTTTCTGAAAAGTTGTCTGAAAAATCATCGTTTTCTCCGTCAGAATATTCGTAGAGATTTTCAATTTTTCGCAAGTTGGCTTCAAACCCAGACTGGTCTCCAAAGACGTGTTTTTCGAGCTCCAATTCCTCGTTATCTTTTGGAGGTACGACAATATCCCCAGCTGACATTCTGGTATTATATTTCTCTATGTAAGAATTTGCAAGAATGAGTTGTGGTTAAATGCCTTTGACCTTTTCTAACAGTATGTAGGTCGTTCTGGAATTTTTGAGGAGATGAGATGCCCGTTGACACGGCCTGCAGAAAACAGGTCAACGGTTTGCATTCCATACTGGTCAAACATGCTTCAAGAAAATTATCTTCAAACTAAGAAAATCCTACAAATTATAGTTCCTTCTGGGGTTATCAATGCCGTTGGTGATTAATCATCTATGTGTTTTATTTTTTCAACTCTCCCAAAAATGTAACGTAGTATTTCTTGAAGTCTTTTCCATTCAATTCAACCAAATTAGTACAAAAGTTTTTGGCGATTCCCTCCTCCAAACCCATTTTGGTCAAATAATTTCCCAAAAAATTCACAAACTCTTGTTGGCTCAGGCGTTTTTGGTAGGTTGTCAAGAGAACTGAAAGCTCCAGCGCAATATTACGCACTTGGGCGTCCTTCAAATTGAAGTCTTTCTCTCTAAATGGTAGTTCAAAGCACAACTTGACTGTGCTTTCCATCAAGTATTCATCGATTCCTTCAATAGGCGCAACCGTAGCAGCGAACTTATCTGCGGGATCGTTGAGTTTACCGTTATTGCATCCCAAGACCGTAATCACGTTTCCAAATTGGGTAATGGCTGCTTTGGTAGTCATTGGCTCGGTCAAATCACATGAGTATTCGACAATTGAGCTCAAAATTCTGGGGAGGATATTTTTGTTTGTTTCGGTCAACAAAAGAGAGAACTGGTTGTTGAGGACCAAAATGCTAATGAATGATAAGAAGGATTTTTTCAAGCCGTACTTTTCCCGCACCAAATGAGGGTAATCTTCATCTTCGATTGTGAGAGTCTCATAAAGTTTCTGAACCATGGGAGTCAACAAATCATTCAACAACTGGAAAATTAGATCATTATTCTTAAACTGATGCACAAGTTGGCCCACGAACCCTGCGAAGTCTCCTAGTTCATGGATCTTTAGATTAGGTGACGCTATGATGAGAGAGATAAGCTTGCTCAAGTGTGTGCTGCTTTGAGTATCCATGATGGGTACGAGTCGAGCAAACGCAAATCTAGCAGCATCTCTCACAGACTCAAATTTGTTAAAGTTCTCCAAGGAGATCAAGACGACTTGCGCTGTATTCCCAATTTTGATGGCGAGCTGTGTATTGTTCTTCAAAGAGTCTGACTTGCCCGGGGCTTGCGTATCGAGACCCTTTATAATGGTGGCAATGGCAAACAACAGGTGATGAGTTTGTAAGGGTATCAAAGGATTGATGTCCTTGTCATCTCTAGAAATGCAAGCTTCCAAATTACCGAATAATGGTTGCAAGAGAACATCAACCGATTTTGCGCATGTGTCGGGAGAGTCTGTCAAGGTAACCAACATCCCGAGTGCCTCATATAAATATAATTGGCTGTTGAAGTCACCATGCTCCACAAGATCGTCGTCTTCGTCTCTTGTAGGCAATTCAGCTTTGATGACGAGAAGTGGCTGGAGCTTTATTAACAAATTCTTCAAGAAGTAAGAGTTGAGACCCGGCTTTGTGGCGCTCACAAATCTGAAAAAGAGGTACCAACACCTCAACCTCACACTCTCAACCCCGTTGAATAACCCATAGTCAGAAAATAACTCCAAGATTTTTAAAGAAAGTTCATCCATGCTGGTTTGTGTAGTGTTCAGAAAGTTTCTAGTACTGAAATGACGTATAATCAATTCGAAAAAAGCGAGCTGATTTTTGGGATGGCTGAGAAGATGAAAGTGGTTGATAATCTTGATCAATAAGTCTTGAACGGCCCGGTAAGGCTTGGAAGCCGATATTTCAGTTTTTGGAAGGTTTATCAAATTGTTCTTCAACGAATCAGCAAAGTTACTAAGTTCATACAAGCCCAATTCTACAACATTCCAGCTTTGGCCCTCGGAGGAAGACAGGCCGCCAAAAATTGAGGTTTCTATAATGAGGGGGACAACATCCAAGTACAAGGGAGGGTTCAAGCCAGCGATGGTATCTTGGAATGTTTTCAATTTTTGACGAGTCTCATCGAACTGATCGTCATCGTCAAAACCGTCGCTATCTGAATCGTATTTCATTTTTTTGATGATGTTTTTGAGAAGTAACGACAACAATTCGCTGGAAGTAACTGCTGGGATTTTTTTGGAGATGAACAAATACTGCTGTATGAATGGGAATACTTGTTGTGACACGTCGTCATAATCATGTGTCAAAAATTCAAAAGTGATGGGCCACAATTTTGTTAATTGGACATTTATATCCAGAATCAAGGCAGTATCATTTTCCAAAACAACGCACAGTTCAATTCCTATTTGATTGGAAAGTTTGGCTAAGTTTTCAATGAATTCCAAATCATCATCCTTCAAAGATCCGATGACAGACGTCAAATCCAACAAGTTGATCAATTCTAGCTTGTTTGCGGGCTTCATTTTTTTGGAGATTATCTCCAAAAGTGTGAGACATGCTTGATTACGCAATTCTGGGTTCTTCAAGTATTCGTAGACGATGTTCAAAAAGCCATTTTGTATAAATAGTGATATTTCCATCCAATCGATGTAGTATCCCACGACTTTCAATGTATTGTCAAGAATCACTGCGTCTTTCACTTCCGTGAGAGTGGTTTTCCAGCTAGAAACTAAAGAAGTCATGTCACGTTCTCGGATTAAGTCTTTCAAAAAATTATTGCGCTCTTGCGAATCCTTCACTCGCGAGATAAGTTTGTCTCCAATTTCGAAGTGAATCGAAATCAATGTACGCATGTAATAGTCGATACTCACCAAATTTTGGGATTGAATGAGCAACAAGAAAGATTTCAAAAAATCCACATTGAGCAGGGAGTAAGCGTAGCAGAACAAACGGCCAAATAAATCGCTTAGTTTGTTTCTCAAATAGATTTCATCGCCGAGGTCCGAAGCTATGATATCATTAAGGTATTTAAACAAGTTTGTGTTCAATGTGTACAACTGCTCCTGACTCAACTTTTCTAAATTTTCATCTATGACTTGATAAATAAAAAACTTCAATCCACTATTCAATTTAGATCCCTTCGCCGATGAGTCAAGAAGAATATCCACACAGGTTTGAAAGCCTTCCTCTGTCGACTTGATTTCGTTGATGAATTGAAATGCTTGATTCTTCAACCCAGCATCGGAGGTCCCGCTTAATGCGATCTCCACTGCCTGTTGGATTTGCTGATCCATCTGTCAAGATTGAAATTCTTTGACTTGTGATTCCAGTAAGTCTGTTTTTTCGATCTCGGTTGGTACAAAATTTCCACGATGACAAGATATTTTTTTTTCAGGGGGGTTTACCACTGTTGCCACAAAAGGTTGGGAATGAAAAATGAGAAGATTCTACCAACAAGTGTTTATGTGACGGTGACTGTTGACGAGCAAAATTACAGTAGAGCCTCAAAATAGCGCTTAGCAATGAGAAAAGGGAAGCGGGCTATAAGGAAGCTGAACAGAACTGCTATAATGGAAGAAATTGGAATTTGGGTCGCAAGAAGTACCTTTATAGTATTATCAAATTGCATTGTAAAAAATTTAGGCAGACGAAAGTTTTCTCATGACGAGTATCACGTGACACAGATCATTTCACTACTGATCCACGCGACACACAATCTCACAGGTGTATGTTCTTCTGCGGCGTAGTGAATGCACTAATTAAGTGAGGCAAATTCTCGTGTACATGGAAGTGCTTTTCACTGATTCGAAATCAAAAATTTTCTCCTGATTAATTTAAGTCGATCATCAAGCGTCTTTCTTTTCGACGCAGAAGGTTCTTTTCGGGTAAACTGATTCTTGAACTCTCGTGACCTAAGGTATTACATGCATATAATGCAATTAGCTTTGTCTTTACAAATTTTCGCCAAAATGACCGGATAACTTCTTGGTGACTAAACATTTTTTAATAAAGGGCTCGTTGAGAAGATTCCTGAATCTCAGCTGGTGTCACTGGAGTACGGGTTCATAACCTAGCACTCTTAATTTTCGAACTATTCTTTTTGCATCCAAGACTTGCACAAAAAGCCATTTCCACAATTGTTTCTATACAAGTTGAATCACATTAGAGTACTTTGGTTTCCTCCTTGACAAACTTCTCATTTTTCCTTGTGATAGCTTATATCGTGGTACATTATTTCTGCGTGGCACATAAACTGCACAAGTAAAGCATAAACAAATGATCATACGCCATGGTCACGTGCCAGTGCCCTACTACTGAACATGCGCCTGCAACGACTATTTCACAAAACTCAATCATCTCTCTGGTAGCGAGCACCATAAAATGCTGCCAGACTAAATTCCAGTTCGCCGTAGAAACATTCAGCGGTGAATACAGCAATGATACATTTAATGATTCAAAAGAAATTTCCTTGATACGAGAACCACTGTATCAAGGTAAGTCGTGAGAGGACACCCCGCAAGTTCTGCAAAACAAATTGATGATCTTTTGTGTTTTACATGGTTTCTGATTTTTATGCTTCGTGCAAGCTTATGTGCCGTAATTCCCAAGTACACTTATTTTTTGAACAATTTCAAAAACTTCGCGTCTGGCGTGTTGTGTTGAGAGGTTGTAACTTGAGAACCGGTTCAACGGAGTGAACTGTGATACTGCTTTAGTATAAGCAGCTATGAGTCTCGTTCAGTAGTTCTTTATGAAATCAACAGCAAATCCCAGACAGTTATATCTTTTGAGTCTTGAAAAAACGGAAGAAAGTAATCTGTTTGCTGGCTTTATGTTCACTTTCCCGCAGACTAGTTTCCGTAGCAGATTGTCAGCTGGAGGAGACAGTGATGTTCCAAAGACAAATCGTGAGCAATCTAAACACATGGAGGCGAAGAGAAGCCATCGATCAGTCTTGGGCTTACAAACACATTGCAAAGTATTTGATGAATATCCCTTGTGCGTGTCGCATAGTTCCCTTCGCTCTACGGTGGGACAAACGACCCCGATTCTTCTCAAAAGACTGCAGGACAATAGCATTTGATACCGCTCTGCACGTTACGACTGAGCAACGATATTTTGAGCGTGGGAGAGATTGTATTTTTTCCGGCTGAAGTGAGTGAGATGATAATAGTCTTGAGCCGGTCAGTCCAAAATAGACGCCGATTCGTCCCGGGATGGTCATAGCCGAATAGCAATTAACGCTTCTCTCCTATTCGAGCACGTACCCTGATCTCCATATTACTGAAGCGAAAACTATCTCAGATTCTCACTCTTCACTTCTCGGGAAAATGGAACCTGGTTCATGATGAATCTGGATTGTTTTCTTGGTTGAGACAGCCTTCGAGGACCATCTATCTGGGTTTATTGAAGAATTTTTGGGCTCACCCAACAAAATAAGCTTAACGAATTCTCACGTCTTCAAAGAAAAAGTTGTTAATGCTCATCATACCGACGAAGTTCCCGGGTGGGGTTAGAGGCATTTTCATGACCTATGTTGAAAGACCAGTCCTTCGATGAAGTTTTCGCAACAGTGTGAAAATGTATTGAACCCTGGAAGAATAGGAGTTCAGATAGCAATGAGATTAGCTCGAGTGTCCGAAAAAAAGTTCACATGATCACCCTAATGAGACCATTTTTAGCTGTGAAATATTGCATAATCTTCAAATCACGTAAGAGGAGTGTGACTTGTCTCAGGGAAAAATGTCATCGGATGAATTACTAGTAGACACTCTCTATTGGTAAATCAGCTAAGATTCTGCAATCGTTGATTTACCGTGACGTGATATGGTCAGAAAAAAAACCGTATCCAATATAATCGATTGAGAATAGGTAGTCAAGTAAGCCATCGGTAGGTGATCGAGTCAAAGACTAGTCAAATAAACTTGCCGATTTTTGGTCAACGTAATCCCTTGAGGCTTTTTGCGACTCTTTGAATAGGGGAAGGTAATTTTGAATGCAGTGCTACATTAATAACAATTCGCATTGAGTCACATCTTGCATGTGGTGTATAAAAAAGAGATGTGCAGAAATTATCTATATGATATTCTGTATAAACTATACACCGTACATTTACGGTAATCTTGCTCTCAGCATTCACACGTTGGGCAATCTACACTTCGATAAGCAGTACGTTAGGCATACGAGAGCGAAAAATTTTCCTTGTGCTTATTTCAATTGCAAGTGGCTCACTTTTATTTTAGCTGGTACATATTTTTTTTTGAGTAGTTATTCCCGATTTTTGGCCTTTTGTGAGCTCGGGTTTATCTGGACTGATTTGTTCCAACTACGTTTTGTATTTTTACCGAGGAGAATCACAAATCGACAGGGTGTCACTGAATTTAATTTCCTTGTTCAAACTAGCAGGTCCCAAAAGTAGCTGGCGGCTACTTTGAATCAAGAAAAAACAAACACATGCCAATGTTGCAAGAAATACTTTTATCACCACTAGAATATCAGCTTAAGGCGAGGGAGTCATTTTTCTTTGTATCCTCTTGGCAGGAATGTAGCTCTTCATTTGTTTGTTCAAACCTCATGGTGTCTTCTCTGGACCCTAAGTAACAAGTTTAACTTCAACAACAAGCCACGTTGCGCACATTCCTAAAATTTTTCCTATTAGCAGGCAGGTCACGTATTGGAGTCAAGCCTCTCTTTCATGACAATACAAAATAGGTACATGAGTCAGCTTCTGTCACGTTGAGTCCCAAGAAAAAGGACGTGAGCCATAGCCATCGCGTGAGAATTGATACAAACGAAATAGGCTTCTTGTTCCATACCTTGCTTATGCTCGTCCGATGATTATCCCGATTCGCATGCCAAAATAGCCCTGCACGTAGGGACCCCATCGCTCATTTTGAGGCAGGGTTCGAGCATTGTCATCAAACCTCACAATACGAGCCCGCGTTAAACCTTAAGGCGCTTTGATATTCATTCTCTAAATTTGTCCTCTAATTCTCTCAATCTTTAGAAGCTTCAACTCAAAAAGCTTATAAAAAGCCTTTGAGGTACTAAGATAGTGGAAAGGAAATACATCCAGACTCACATCGAATTTCGAATCTGCATAGACGAATATCTTCGCAACGCAGTACGGTGTATGAGTAATGTAATCTTGCTCAAACATAAGACGAAATTTGATTGCCGTTCACTCGCCCGTGAGGAATAACTCCGAACAAATGGACTCTTCTCATTTTTGGTCACGTGCTTAATCTCGCCACAGATCGAATTTCTTAGCAAGAGTGAGCGTTTCGCTGACTGACTATAAGAAATGTCGACAAACAATGACCACTAGACATTTTGTGAGCGTGATTGAAGCTTTGTAACATTTGACCAATCTTTTACTGTTACGGCTCACTCACTCAAAACGTTCAAAGAGTTTGCTTAGGGGACTTCGATTGACTCGAAAATGAAATTCAACAGGACACACACGTATGGTCCTAACTCCGGAAGGTGGACTTGCTCGGGTATCTTTTCCAGCAAATCACAACAACGAGGGCGTTCGCAATGTTCAGAAGGTTCAACCACTGGCATGAGATCTTTGATTGCGACGCACCTTGCATGCCTTCTTGCGTCCCTGAACTTCCCGCGACTCGTAACCGTTCTTTAGAGATACAGTCTAAGCCTAGGTGCTCACGCTTAGTAACTTCTTTATTGTAATCCAAGCTGAGTGGCGGGACTTAGAATTTCAAATTGTTGCGCGATACGCTCGAATGTTACATCTAATATGGTAAATTCAAATAAATGGACCCGTATTTCAGCGAAGCTGAGTCACTGACTTGCTTTAATCATAAATAGAATCACAAACTAAAGCCTAGTATCCCGCAAATTAAAAAATCAAAATTCATGTAATGGTGCATCTCAATTCCTCTTGAGTATAAATTTGCACTTCATGGGTTTAACCAGGGAGGAAGAATGGCTGGAATAACTCAGGCCGGCTCCTGTGCACTAAAGCCTATGTACAGCCAGACGAGCACAATTTAAATCTTGGCCTCCTTATTCAAGGGTTGCATACTTGCGCAAATGCTCCGGCACTGCCTCCCATAAGTTTGTGTCATGCAACCACTGCCTCGAGAAGATTTTGGCAGTATACTTGTGTGCGGAATCACAGAGAACTGTAGCAACATTTGAGTTTTCTGGTAAGGTCTCTGCTACTTGAATTGCCGCAACAATGTTCAACGCGCTGGTACCTCCAACGTAGATTCCTTCCTCGTCTAACAAACGATACACCATGGCGATTGAGTCTTCATCGGTGATTTTGAGCGCATCATCGATGAGTTCGATTTCGGGCTTTAGGTTTTCTGTGACACGACCCTGTCCGATTCCCTCGGTAAACGAAGACCCTCCTCTGACAATTTCCTTACCGCCACTCTTTATGTAAGAGTACAAAACAGAACCTGGAGGGTCCGCCAAGACACACTTAATTTTGGGGTTCATATGTTTCAAATACCTTGTCACTCCAGCAAAAGTCCCGCCTGTCCCAGTCGAACAAGTCCAGGCATCAACATCCCCGTTCAACTGAGCCCAAATCTCAGGTCCTGTGGAATCGATATGAGCTTGTCTGTTTGCTATATTGTCAAATTGATTGGTCCATACAGCATTTTCGAGCAGCTCGGCGTGTCTTTTCGCCTGATGATTGTAATTTTGGGGATTGTCGTAGCTAACTGCAGGCACTGGGTGGACGGTTGCGCCCAAGAGACGTAAAGTTTCGATCTTGGCTTGAGATTGAGTATTGGGCATGTAAATGACACAATTATATCCACGCAGGCGGCAGACGTGTGCCAATCCGATTCCTGTATTACCGGCAGTTCCCTCCACAACAGTCCCACCTGGCTGAATCAAGCCCTTCCTTTCAGCATCGTCTAGAATAAATTTGGCTGCGCGATCTTTGATAGAGCCTCCTGGGTTCATGAACTCTGCTTTTGCGAATACATTTCTTCCTACAGACTTTGAAATATTAGGAAGTCGAATGAGCGGAGTGTTCCCGATCGCCTCCGAAAACCCATCAGCGACAAGCGGTACAAAAGGCGGCTTGTAATCCTGCGCTGGGACGGAGATTCTTATAGTTCTTGCCCCGAAAGCAAATCCTTGCCTGAGCTGCGTTCGAAACCTGGCTTTCAACAATTTCATGCTGGTATCACTGCTACTTTAAGTCGGTGGATTCCGAAGTGTCAGAATTGACGTCGCAATAAATCGTGGTAATCACGTGATTTCACTTCTTCATCAAATGTACATGCAAAGAGACTCCAGCAAATCTGACATGAAAATATTACAAGAGGGGAGTACCAAAGTGAACAATTTCTCTTTTTCGCTCGAGACCATTTTGTTTCTTCTCAAAATGAATAAGAACGAAGCGGAAAGCATTTTGCTTAACTGACATAATTGTTGCATACGAACTTTATCTTGCAACGCCAGTCTCAGTGAGTTAGTTCACCTCTGCGATTGCAAAAAAGTATCAGAATACATGAGCCTTGAAAGAATTATGTGAGTCTAGTCAGCCACGTGGGTTGTATTCTAGACAAGAAAAAATGCACTAAGCCGTAGAAATGATTCGGAATAATAAACAGCCCTGTTGAATGCGGTATGTAGATAATATTTGCCGTGCAGTTCTTCTCAAAGATTAGTCATGCACTTCTTGCATACCGTCTAGCTTCTCAGTACACAAAGGACCCTGACGTGATGCACATACCGCACAGCACTTGACAACTTAGATTAACACACTCATTAAGCGACTGATGGCTATGCAGAAGCTGGTTTTTGTGCTCCCCTTTTGTCACTTTCCAAAGTTTGCAACAGCGCGGAACTTACGCAACTCGAAGAGAAAAGCACCAAGATGTTCATGATAGCTTTTTTGTTGTCATCCATTCTCATTCATTAAGCACATTGAGTGATCTATATCTTGTGCATATTCCATTATATTGCAGGAGTGCGTCGCAAGGCAGCACCAATAGGAAACTCTTCATGATTGTAAAACTGCGTCGCAGAGTAAGATAATTAAGAGGCTTTGCATGATGCGGTTACGATGAAAAGGGGCTCCTAATGTGCGTTGTCATAAGAATTATCATGCGCAGAGAGACATCATACAATACTGTGCCTCACTTTTCGGGGCCCTAACTCTTGCACTTATATATCAAAAAATATCCGATCCATGAACAAATTTTCGAATTCTAAATTCACTCGTGCCTCTTTGCGACTTCTACTTTAGTCTCTCGTTAGACATAAGCCTGGTGAATAACCACGCTACAAGAATCAACACAGATCCGCTTCGATCAAATAAATTTTTCCGAAATGTTTGTTTCCAGACCTCAACAGATGCCTCGTCTACCCTCATTTAACGAATTAGTGCATTCGATCATGGGAGAATCCTTGCCAGATCTGTACCAGCAGCACATGTCACATTTTGCTTCTAATCATGCCGGCCCACGACCAAGTATGTCTCATGCCTTACGCGGGCACCAAACAGTCAATCGATCACACATTCTGCTGTCCCAGTTACCTCACCAATTTAGCTCTTATCCCACTCCAGCTCCGGAAACCTATAATGTCGCCATATTCACAAATGCAATACACGCGATTCCCGAGTTTTCGAGCTCACCACATTCTTACCACTCGGCCCCGTCCTTGTCGCCGCCAGCTTCACCTGCACTGGCCGGGCCGCCCTCCGTTTGCGCAAGCTCTCCCGATGCGGTGTCGCCTGAAATCGGCGAAGATCGCGCGACAGTGTCTGCAGGACCAAGAAGAAATCACACATGCAAAACTTGCGGAAGAGCTTTTACGACACTGGGACACTTGGCCCGCCACAATCGCATACATACCGGTGAAAGAAATCACAAGTGTCCATTTCCAAAATGCGCTGCCCATTTTGCTCGCCAGGATAATTGTACACAACACTACAGAACTCATTTTAATGGTAAGAGTAAAAATTCTCGTGGCAAGAAGATCTTGCGATAGTCCGAGGCGGGGAGGTTTCGGCATCCAGTGGAGTTGGTGAACTGCCTAGCGCGCTTACTTGCCACATCACTCTAGTCTCAATTCTCGAGAAAGAAATAATGAACTTATGAGTATAGCTTTTATGATAAATGAACATGTATGCATTGACGGACTTTTCTTCGACGTAAAAGCTTTCTTTATACTTCTGTCCACGACTTTTCTGCTGCCACTCAATCATCAAATCTCATTGGCGTTCAATACCTATAATTTTTGGGTTCAGCGAACTTTAGAGCTACTGACATGTTACAAGCTCAACGACGTCTAGCAAAACAGGAGCACAGCGTGAATGAACTGGGGCATCGTATATTTTGTACGATTCTCCCGAGTGACATTGATAAAATAAGTCAGCCTTTTGGTATTCTAACTGACCCTTTGCCGATACCAGCCACACTCTAGGGGCATACTTCTCGCTTTGAGCAAATTCCTCGAGTCGAAATTGGTGGTTGCTGTCTACAGAGGCAACATGATGCTGGCGACTGGTTAGCGCACCATCATTGAGATCCAACTCAAGTACAGAATCACTGAGGCAGGCAAGAGGTATTATTGAGGGCCCCGCCCGGGATTTCTTCACCTCTGGCTCTCGAAGAACCTCGGCCACAGAAATGGCTTGTAAGGCTTGTGATTCTGACTCTTCCAACGTTTCTTTGGGGGAAATAGGTGAGTAATTTTCTGACGACACAAAAGTGTCCAGAGAGTCCTCGAATTTAAAAGCACTCAACACGAGTCCGAAAGTGAATGGCAAAGACGTGAATTGACTTTGTGAATCAACGGCTCCACAGAATACCATCACAAAAAAGAAATACAGGACCACGAAATTCCTAAATGATTTCATTTTATTCTATTGTCGGGTTTAAAGGATATTAAACTCAATTTTTGTCACTCTACCTCCTTTTATCGAAATGAGATTTTTTTTAGCTGTGTCAATTTGATGATTATTTTCTTGTCAATATATTATGTTTCCCTCATCCGAGAAGGCTCGGTTTTGATCGGATTTTGTGCTCCTCCGTTCTCGTTGTCGAGCCTTTTTTACAAGTACACGAAAAAAAAATTCATTTTCAAAGCTCTTCTCTATTTGTTCTCTCTGCGTTTTTCTATGGCCGCAATTATATGTTGTTGTCGTGAGAGAGATAGGAAAACATAATATATATTGACAAATCTTCACCGAATTGACTAAGACTCGGTAACTTGATGTCTAATCATGACTTTAAAAAACCTTGCTCTCGGCAGAAAGTCTTGTATGCAAGGGCGCAAGCACATAAGAAAAGGTTCCATATTTTCAATTTATCATAAGTGTGCTGAGACCATCAAAGATTTCTGTGTTGCAAAGAAACCTGATTTTGATAAAGTTCACAATATTGACAGACGACCCACTTAGGACACATTCATGAGAGCTCGCAGCAGCTGAAGGCTTGTGCAGTACTCCCATATATGAGTTTTCAGAGAAAGAAACATAGATCCAATTTGCGCTCAATCATCAATCGGAAATCAAAATACTTGCGCTAAAAAATTAGCCTCTAGTCTTGCACTCGTTTATTGCGGGTTCGATCAGTCGTTGCCACACACAAACAGGACATCTAAAGGGCCTGCGCTCTTTGACAATCCAACAGGCGTATTGTCGTATGCAGACTCGCGACGTTTTGTCCTCAAATTGAATTCTCTCCCTTAGTAAGCCATCACTGAAATCTTTGACGTAAAATGTTTTTCAGATCGCTTGGCCACACAACGGTATGTCAATGACCAAACTTGTCATAATGAAACAACAAAGACTTTCGTGCATTACGTGAGCTCACAGACCTCTCCCTTTGTATTCTCATTCCAAGGGACTTGGCTTTCACTGCTCGCAGAACCAAAAATAAAATATGATCGATGGCTTCTTCATGAGGACGACTATCGTCCTTGAAACAAATAACAGTTTTCTAACACAATGTCTAGTCACACGTTCTCAAACAGTCAATATTCAAAAGATTCATTTCCGTTGAAATCAAGAACGCTCTCGACAGCGCTGTCCTGTCCGCGCCTGTGGTTCTCTTTATGAAAGGAACCCCGGAATTCCCACAATGTGGATTTTCTAGAGCCACTATACAAATGTTGGGCCAACAAGGAGTAGACCCAGCCAAATTTGCAGCTTATAATGTTTTGGAGGACTCAGAGTTGAGGGAGGGGATTAAAGAATATAGCCAGTGGCCTACCATTCCTCAGCTTTATGTGAACAAAGAGTTTGTGGGTGGTTGTGACATAGTTCAGTCTATGGCTCAGAGCGGTGATTTGGCAGAATTATTGGAATCCAACAATTGCTTGGTTTCTGAGGAAGAAGAAGTGCTTCAACTGTCTGACATTAAACCTGCTGATAGATAGTCATTGCTTACATATTAAATCATCGAATGAACTGCAGGTCAAGAGTTCAGTACCATAAGCTGACATAGAGACTTTGTATTGAACAATATGACACAGAAATGCTGAAGCTTGTCTTGGAAATATGTGAAGAGAACTAAAACTAATGAATGCATGTGGAAGCTTCTGAAGCCCGGGATCAAATCCCATTTTTTAATTTCTGCCACTTTTGGTCGAGGAGCGTCTTCTAAGCAAGTTCAGATCGTTCAAATTGAGCGTGAATTCAAATTCGCCGTTAGCACCGCTTATGACTGATGACGATCTTGTCACGTATTCATTATCACTATTACTCAGCTTCAGGGAATCCACGGAGGTGGTTGAAGATATCGAAAGATCCTTCAAACCATGTAGTTCGACAATCTGCTCGCGTAATCGAAACTGAGTGATGGAGTTGCTATCATCGAATTCGAGAATATCCCTGTGAGGACTTTCCTCGTCCGAACTGGCAAATTGACTGTCTGCAAAATCTTCCAGGTTGTCTTCATCAGAGTCACTGAATGCATCTCCGCTTTCAAACTCGTCACTCTCGTCACTCAAAGCCGAGGCTAGGCTACTTTTGTTGAAAACGTCACCAAAATTGACGCGATTGATGGGATTGGGAGTACGTGGTAACTGGCTAGTGGATGTAGGATCTTTGCATGTCTGTGAATCAAATTTGATTTCTCTCTGCTCGGTAGTGTTTTGCAATTTTTCTTTCTTTGCTTGCACCAACAGATTTAAACTCACATATGACATTGCAGGGTTGTCAAATACTTGCTTGATAGCAATTTTAGGAGACAACAACCCTCCAGTCATTCCCAAAGGACTTTTCGGTTTCTTAGACTGTACTTGTTGAAACGATAATTCACCGGGAGAGTTACTAAATTGCTGATCTGGGAAGTAACTTTCTTTCTTCAAAGGAACGCTATTTGCCATCCATGAGTGTTTATAGATTTCGTCGATCGTGATCCTAGACTTGGGGCTCACGACCAACATCTTCGATATTAAATCTTTTGCATCAGAGCTGATTTCGTCCCACCAAGGTTCCAAGAATACGAAATCACCAGTCAAAATCTTGTGGGTGAGAACTTCATTATCGTCGTCATAAAACGGAGGAAATCCACAGAGTGACGTATATAAGAAACAGCCTAAAGACCAAATATCAACACTCTTAGAATAAAAATTACTCTTCGAATGAGCGCTTTTGAAGCGACGTTTTCTTTCAACCCCGCAATGTATGACTTCTGGAGCTGTATAACCTGCTGTTCCACACGGAGTTTTCAAATTACTCCGAGTAAGACCCAAAGAAGTTGCGGGGTCAAATCTTAGCTGTTTCGCTAATCCAAAGTCGGCAAGTTTAATGGTTCCTACACCTCCGCCACCAATCCCAGGGAAAAATGTTCCTTCATCGACTTTGGTCTCGTCGTCAGAAGACCGAAGGGAAGCACGGTATTCACTCACTGATCGGTCCACTTTGGGAATGCTTTTGAAAAGTAAATTTTCGGGTTTAATATCCCTGTGAACGACATTGTTCTCGTGCATGAAACAAACAGCATCGAGAAGCTGTAAGAATACATGTCTGGCTAGATCTTCTGAGAGATAGGTATGCTCAATGATTTTGTCAAAAATTTCTCCCCCATCACAGTACTCTAAGATGAGATAGCTGCTCTCATCACTTTCAAAGGATTCAATGAGCTTAAGTATGTTTGGGTGGTTTCCTGAGTTATTTAGCGTGTTCATGACGAATATTTCGTTGTTTATATTAGCAATTTGTTTTTGGGACAAGTTGGTTTTGTTGATAATCTTGATAGCCACATCTTCTCCTGTTCGGGTATTCAATCCTTTGTAAACATGGGAAAACGCCCCTTCGCCTAAAAGCGATTTGACCTCGTAGTGCGGAGGCAATTTGGGAAATTTGTCCAAGCTGAATATGGAAAAGTTCTCTCTTCCAGTCTGGGTTTCACTCATTTTTGTGATGCCGCAAATTGGAGCTTAAAGATACAAAGCTTAATATCGGGGCAAAGAAAATAAAGTCAATAGAGCCAAGATTAGTGATGAATCGATTGGGTCTTTCAAGTGTTCAAAAGTGTTAACGCGGCGACCTCGAAAGTGGCAATTGTCAACACTACTGTATTCTTGGTGTATCCGGTTTCTGCTGGGGCTGACGTTTCAAAATAAATTCGAAAGAGGAATGTCGGAAGAATGGAGATAACAGTGATGAGGGGAATATGCCCGAGTTCATGCGGTGTACCGACTGAGGAATCGGTCAAAACAAAGAAGCACAAGTCGCTTCGTGAAATTCAAAACCACTTTTTCTTTGACGTAAGCTCGAAAATAGCGTAGTATGTTATGCAAATTTTTTAGAGTAGTAGGAAGCTTTATAAATAGGGGAGAAAATTCTTGGTTTGTTTCCCGTTTCGTAATTTGGACCTGTTTTTTCTCAGGATTAATGTGCACTATAATTGACCTGAATGTGGAGCTTCGGACCGCACACAGGAGAAAAAAAATTGAAAATTGAACAGAGGATTGAAACGCAGATTGTGGGGAAAATTGTGTGTTCTAATGCCTGATTATTTTGTCAGGCTAACCTCAAGAAATTCTCAATTAATTCTTGAACCAAGTTTGTTTTCGCTGGAGTAGAAAAGGGGATATTTGAATCTGAGGTCTCGATTCAAATTTAGTAAAGACTAGAAATGATGCGAGTATTACGTCAGAGTTTGAAACAACAGAGACGCCTGCAGCCAGCAGGACAAACATCTTTTTCCTTTAATTGGGTGAGGGGTGAGGTGGGGTACACAAGAGACATGTATTTGCAAGTGGCCTTGCAAACTCTAAGCAGAAAATATCAATTACCTTGGGTAGCACGTCTAACAAGTTTTCAGTATTTGGAGAGTGTAAGTGATAAAGTGTGAACGATTTTCGAGGTAGTCGAGAAAATCAGAAAGTTCATACATGAGAAAATTGAAATTGTTATGCGAGACGCGCGAGACTCTCACCCCTGAGTAGGGTTTGCTGAAAAATAGATGTTTCTCGTTTCAGAATACACACAGCTATAGAAGACATTAAACTAAGGCTTGTTCCTATTTCTTTTTTTCTCCAGCATGATGCAAGAAGTCTTTGAGTATAAAGCCCATTAAATATCGGGCTCAACTAAAGGTTTTCGAAAGCTTGTGAAGCTCAACGTCAACGCAGTTAGTGGTGTCATTTCTTAAAATCTGCAGGTACATTCTAAGAAGTTGTTTAATATAGCCATAGTTATCTTTTTTTTTTCGAAATCAATGCTTACTCACATGAGCGATAAGACTTCGTAGTCGGGGAGTATGTGTCTATTCAGACGTCTGTCACAATCACGACGTCATTCGAGGTTTACTGCGGATAAAAGTTATGCAAAACTTTGGCAACAACAACTATCATTCGGAGAAAATTTGAAGAATTGAGCATAATGATGTGCACAAGTATGATAAAAGGGAACCATCACTTACTTGTGAGATGTATTGAGCAGATTTCATTCAGAGAAGGCGACTCTGACTAAATCACGTAGATTTCATGATAGGATTTTTGATGTCATGGTGAATGAGCTCTCAAGGCTCACAAACAAATAAGTACACAGGCGCGACATAGCCTTACGTGCGCCTGGGTACCATAAGAGATCAGAAGCATGAGTTTGCCCGTTGATTGAACATAAAGCGTTAGTTCTAAGCCCATTTTCTCGCGAAGTTTTTCAGTACGTCCTACTTTCTTGTTTTACCTCAAATATGTATTTGCTCCTGATCCCGTCGCTTTGTCTCGCGTTTCCTTTTAGATGAAAAAGCTACCCTTCAAAGCAAGCACAGTGAGATTACCATCTCAGAACCCGCTGTCTCGGGAGATATAGTGGTATATTTTGTGGAAAAAAAATTTAGTTTATCTTGGTTATCTCAGTGTTTGGTGCGTCGAGATGACTCGTTAGCTAGAAAGTGTTCAGAAGCCTCCTGAGTGATCGCATACTTTTCGAAACGCGACCCGATTGAGCGCAGACGACCTTTCTCATCACCATAAATATCACGTGACAAAAATGCTTGTTCATCGCATCTCTGATTTTTCGATTACCAGGCTCAAGAACCAGAGAGGATTCTCAGCAAGAACTCGTCACAAACATATTATGAGTCAGGCAACAGCTAAGGGCCTTTTTTCGGCAAGGCTCGATACTGGAATAATCGTGGACCTTCAGTCTACATCCGTAATTGGGGTATACGAGGATTTGTCCCCCGTTATCATCTTCGTGCAGAAAAATGGTTTGACCAGGTCCTTGAATAACATGTTTTATTTCAGTGTTACAAATGATTTGGGTCAATTGACTAAAACTGCTCAGCAAGTTTCTGTAGTCCTCGACGTCATAAACTATATATTGGGAGACAAAACTCAATCAGCCAACTTATCGATTAAACTTTCGCTTCTTGAGGAAGTGACTCGTCTCAATGAGGCTTATGACATGCTTTGCTCCAATTTGAAGATCGTCTACAAAATTTACGGTATGAGAAAACCTGCCGTAGTGGTTGCCGTAACCAAAATTTTACGATGCCTCGTGGAATACAACAACTCAAACTTGTTTTTGCAGTTGATTGACAACTTTGATCTCAACAATTCGGCTGTTCTTAACATCTTGGTGCCAACAAGGGATGACTTTGAGAAGAAAATCATTGACGAGAAGTCCATGCGTGGGGCTTTTGTGGAGCTTTGGCTTTCTATATGTTCGGCAAGCAATCCGTCTCTTCGCAAGACTCTCTTGACGAATTTTAAGATTATGAACAATTTTTGGAAGTACATTCAAATGGAGAGACTTGAGGCCATCAACAAAATATTGCAATTTCTTGATCGAAGCGTTTGTTCTGAGCCAACTTTCAAAAGAGCGACAAAATGTCGAATTCTCAACGAGAACTTTTTATACAATTTTCGCTCCCTTTTTCCCCTTCTCAAATCTGGTAACGATAGGCAGGGTGACAACGATGACATTAATGACTTCAACGAGTTTAAACTGAACTTCATCACTTTCATGAACACTTTAGTGTCCGACACGAAGAAAGGAATTACTTATCCGGAAAATGAATTAGGATCTCCTTTGGTGGTGAACAATGTCACTTTCAAGATAAACAACAAATTGATTTATACTCTCCTAACCGCTATGAAGCCCTGGGAGTCATTTTCTCAACTCAAGTTTGTTATGCAGATTCTAAACTATAATCACGAGTTGCTTCCGCCCTATATGCATTGGATTGTTTCTAATTCTGGTGGATACCATGATCCATCTCTATCGTCGTATTGGATAGGCCATACCCTTCTTTATTCGGAGATTTTAAAGTCGAAGCATCTCCCTCTCAAAGCTGAATTTATTTCTTTACCACCTCTTTCCAAGAACGCATTGAGTGAATGCATTGCCTTCCCTAGCGAGTTAGTCAACCAGTTGGGCTTACAGATAATCTTGCTTCAATTACAAAAACTTTTGAACGCAAAAAATATCACTCAGTCTTTCAAGGACTACGTTTTGAGCAATTTGCCGTCTCACGGGTCATTCCTCACCTTGTTAACCCATCAAAACAAATTAATTAAACTTACCGCTACACTGATTGTGGCTGCTCAGGAAGAGCTTGCACCTAAGTCCTCTTCTGCAGCAACTGTCGGCGTAATTATCAAGGAACTCAATGCATTGAATCTAAGTCCTGATAAATCTGACAGCTTTGACTTGATCTTGCTCGACAAGTATTTGTCAATTCAGTCTAACAATGAGCTTAAGTGGTGGAATAAGGTAACCAAAGATAATTCCTTTTTCACATCATTACTCAAGTTCTCTAATTTGCCACTTCTCCGAGGAAAAATCTCTAGAATTTTGCAAAAGCTTACAAAGCCAACTTTAGTGTTCAGCGAGAATGGTTTTTTAGAGTCCCCCCTTCTAGTTTTAATTGAGGCTACGGCCTCCTTTGAAGACTTGGCATGTCTTAACAAACTTTGGCCATGTCTTGACGAGACAATATCGCGTGCTGTCTGTTCTCCTTATAAATATTTGGACAAATCGCACAAAATCTATGATGATATGAGCATTTTCTTGGTCGTTCTTCTCGAGCAAATGAATTTCATCCCCGAAGTACGAAATGAAAAAGGTGTTTTAAAATGGTTAGAAAGGGTGGCCACTCGAATGGTGGTGATCGGTGAGCCCATCTCAGGGCTCACGAAAGCCGCGCTAGACGCTGATATTCCTATCAATTTGGATCTTGCTAGCCTCAAAGCACAAGATAATATCACCTCCAAGCTCGAATTCGCTGAGGCAGTCTTTGTCCTCGACCATTATATCCAAACAAAAAAAGACATGAAGGCCATTTTGAGTCTCATGACCAATTTGGGAAATTTTTTGATGAGTGCCGATCTTTCGGACTCTTCCCTTCTAACATTCATTGTTTCGTCCCGTAAGTGGGCGTTTCTCTCACAATTGGGCAAAGAATCGATTACCGATCATGAAATTTTTGCTGCGTCTCTTTATAGTGAACTCATCGGTCGACTCGATATCAATTTTGCCAATTCAGAGATCTGTGATTTAATTCTGAAGCTAGTGCTTAAAAACATACCCAGAAAAAATCAATTTGTTCTTAAGAAATTCTTGTGGATTTTGAGCGATGCTCAGTTGAAAGTGCTTTCATCTAGGCAAATCAATGAGATGTTGGTTTTGGGGGCATGTGAGGTTTTGATTAAAAGAAGCGTCAAATTCGAATTCGACTTTGCCAAACTCATAAGGATAGATTCACCTGAAGTTCATCAGATTTTGCTCCATTTACAACCATCTATGGAGCAAATTGATATGATCATTCAAAATCCCAAGTTTTTCTATCTCCTCGCAAAAGGATCTCCAGACATGGCTCATTGTCTTTTAAGGGCGAGCGACTTGGCGGATTCTTTGCTCTACCAAATTAGCCCTCATTATCCTGAACTAGCACAAAAATACCGGAGCCGAATTGTTGGTCTCGGGCTTTCAATGGACGATTGGATAAAATCATTGAAGATATTCACGGCACATCTCTCGTTTTTTGATCAAGAGCAAATTATAGAATTGGTGTTCTCCAGACCAGAGTCCCATACAAAGCAAGCGATGATTCCAGCATTTGTCGAACTAGTGAATGCTCTTGTTGCCTTCCAGTCTTCAATTCCCATTCAGCTCCAAAGCTGGTTTCACAAGGCAATGCTTTATGTAACAAGAAAATTTGCAGAGTCGGAATCGCTCTCCGAAACTTTCGAAAACTTTTTGGGCTCGATTCAAAAACTAATCGCGAGTAAGGAAGATCTATTGACGTTTGTTCCTGTCAAAATCTTCGATGCTCAACTTGAGGTTTTGTTGTCCAGTAAACTTTGGTCAACTCGAGTGAAGCTTCTCGAGTATGTTAATCATGTGGTTATCGCGTTCAAGCCCAGAGTTCTCAGCTCCGCAAAACTTTTGCAGATATTTATCAACAACGAGAAAAATTCACTTCACAACCTTCCCAATGGCAACAATTCCGAATCCCGTTTTCAATCCTCCTTGATCATCTATTCTTTGTTTCACTCAAATGAAGCTGCTTCATCAACGATAGCTTTCCTAGAGGGTGTCCTTGTTTTGTATTTGGGATCTCAGAGGGCTGATGACTTGCTTCTCAAAGATGTTCTCCAAGGAATTGAAAAAAAATTGTCTCAGAG
Organism: Metschnikowia anglica; assembly: GCA_030573055.1. NCBI lineage: Eukaryota > Fungi > Ascomycota > Pichiomycetes > Serinales > Metschnikowiaceae > Metschnikowia > Metschnikowia anglica. Next base: position 324,661 of record JAJMCP010000008.1, read on the forward strand.
CTGGGTTACCCGAATCACAAGTTGGGACTTTCAAGACGAGATAAGTCAGGAAGAAATTGAGCTTATTGGTGAAGAACGTCTTTTCATAAAAGATCCATCCTCTCTTGTTGTTTCTTTAAACAAGAAGTTTGTTAGAAACACCATTGAAACCAGTCTAGATTCTCAGCAAATTCCGAGAACTAAAATTTACGGTGATTTTGCCAAATTCAGTCTGAGATGTCCTTCGGGCACACATCAGGAAACGACATATGATCCTGAGTTCTTAATGCTCTTGATTATCAACAATGACGAATTGGTGAAGGAGAGTGAAGGAAAGCTTCATTTCAACATAGGTAAGCTTGTGGACTCAGAACTTTTGCGATTCATCATCACGGCTCTCTCTTGCGGTAGCATCCGAGAAATTGCAAGAATTATTTTGACGGGTGTTCTCAGAGATTTGTGTGACGTGACCATTCCTCATAAAGATAAGAATATCATGAAAGTTTACATTTCTTCGATCATGCACACTGTAAGAGTTGCTGATCATTCTGTTCCCATAGTTTGGTACATCATTGGCTCTTTGTGCACCATTATAGCGAATCCGGGTCATCACTTGTATGAGCGAGTTCAACATTACATTTTATCTTCACCGATCTTCAAGCCAAATAGCATACCCCTTTTTATGTCGGTGATTTTGTGCCTCAAGAATGATGATGCCATCGAGGAGGATGATTACTACAAACCAGTCAGGTGGATCGTGGAGCAAATGTCAAGCGGCATCAGGAATAATGAGGATTTGAAGCTCTTGAGATCGAGAGACGTTTTGGAATGGACTTTCAACATCTTCAATTCACATTATGCTCCAGCGCGTCTCCGACTGATAATCTTGAGATTCCTTTATGCAATTCAAAAGGTTGGACCGGAAGGTTCTGATATGTTGGTGACAAAATTTGCAGGTTTAACGGCATTAGAGGTTATAAAGCGATCTGTGTCTGTTGGTTCCTTCCCCGCTTTGCAGGAGAAACTCAACGTGGATCAACTCACATTGCGCATAGGAATGCTCGAAAGCCAAAAGAGAGTGGCAGAGTGGTCTTTCGATAACGTTGGATACGCAGTCAAGAGAGCCCACCTTGCTTAGCTTGAATTTGGTTTCAATGCGTCTACCAATGTTCCGACAATTTCCAAAAAAAAAAAAAATGAAATTAAAAAAATGAAGGTCTTGCCCCGTCAGTTCGGTAGAAGGCTCCGTGCACCAGTGCGTCCAAATAGGCAAACGCTTTCCCCAGGTGATACAAGCTAGCTACACTGGTAGATATGTCCGTATGTAAACTCACCCATTCAAATGAGACATTATGGGATATAACTGAATCGATTCCAATCAAAAATGCTTTATTCTAACCTTCAAGCTTGGTAAACTTACTCATTATGGGTTTGACTTGGTGCTAATCTCAATCATTCTTGCGGGAATACATAGAAACACAGGATTAGTATTTGATACATCCCACCTTTCATCTGTGGATTTCAGAAAATGGTTCGGTGGGTATCTTGCTTTCGGCGAGGCTTGCTACGATAAAACGGTTTCCCTATTAAGGTTCTCCGGATATTTTAAGCAGAAGAATTTGATGCTAGATTTTGTGCAGAAGGAAGCCAAGTCGGTTCTCAGGGACCAAACAGGGAGAAGCATGAGCGACTTCCAATCACAAAAGCCCTAATGCTTTTCTCTTTAGACTGATCTTTTCATAAAGAGAAAAGATTCACTTACTCCAGAAAGCGAGAATTTGCCTTCGCTTAGCTTTCACTAAAGGTTTCTATCGTCGTTGTACAACTCTTCTGATCAACTTTCTTTGAGCATATCATCATGTCAATTTAATTCTTCTTTCTTGAAACAGACGACAATATATCTAAGTCAATATTTGAATGAATCTCTGTTTTTGAGCTTGCGCACCTCTGTGGAAATTTTTCAGAATGACGTAAACCACCTTGACGTTTAAGATGCAGTGAGGCAGTAACGTGTAAAAAAAACCTTCGCTTTGCAATTAAAAAAGGACCAGCATCAATTCGCCAATATTGTACGTCTATTTATCATCAGGGGAAGTTTTCTTACTCTAGACACTTTCTTTTCAGTTTAATCATATACTAAGGTGGGAGATGTACTGAACTGATTGGTAGAGTTACGATTGTTTCTTGAAAAACAAACACTAACATTTTCGTAGAGTACACTTGTCACGTAATGACATTACAGGAAGATTTAGCCAAGAATTTCAAGAAGGCCATTGAGCTCGAACAAAAATGTGATTTGCTCTCGACAACCCATTACCTCCTGTCGTTCACCCCTAAAAGGTTGGCGGCTTTCGGCTTAGCAATACTCAATTTATCCATGACAAACTTCAAAAATGCTTTAGCGGGTAAGACTTTAGTTGAACTTTCCCTTGATCCCGCTTATTGTCAATCAGGTGATGAGATCCAGGCAGGCACTCTAAAAGTGGGAGATATTGTGAAGTTAGATCGCATGGTCGTTTCGGGTGTCCCACATGACACATCTTTGGAGGGGATAGTCACCAGATTGAACGGAAAAAGTATGCATATTTCATTAACGGGAGACGCTCTTGGCGACAATCTCTTAAATCTTTACAACAACACTGCAAATGAGAACAATCGAATGTGGGTCGTCAAGCTTACTAACTCGATCACCTACAAGAGAATGCTTCAAGCTATGACCAGACTTCAAAGGTTAAGTGACGATGAAAAATCAGAAGTGATTCAAATACTTTTGGGGGCACAGCGATTTCATCCGAGACACATGAGTAATTCGCAGCTTCAATACTGGGACAACAGCTTGAATCAATCCCAAAGAATGGCTATTGAATTCTCTATTTTCAAATCGCCAATTACAATAATACATGGCCCTCCTGGAACGGGAAAGACCTATACGCTAATTGAACTCATCAAGCAACTAATATTCATGCGCGGAGAAAGGCTACTTATCTGTGGACCATCTAACATCTCTGTGGATAATATTTTAGAAAGGTTGTCGCCTTCTTTTGCTGCGGCCTCAGAAGAATCGGGTCAAAAAAAGTCGAGAAAGAGAAATCATTGCAAAACACGAGCTCTGCCCGAAAAGCTTATAAGAATCGGGCATCCCGCTAGACTTCTTCCATCCAACCTTCGGCATTCGCTTGATGTTCTCTCTAAGTCAAGCTTCACTGCTGAAGGCAGCGATAACCAGCTAGTATTAAAGGAGATTAGTGTCGATATCAAGAACACACTCTTGGAGATAAAGAAATGCAAACGTTTTGCCGAGCGGAAAGTGCTTTGGAACGAATTGAAACAATTAAGACGAGAATTGAAAGAAAGGGAAAAGAAAATCACTCATGATCTAATCATAAATGCAGACGTTGTTCTCTCCACGCTCCATGGAGCAGGCTCGCACGACCTATTCAATATCTATAAAAACCTGGAGTATACCCATGAACGTCCATTATTTAATACTATAATAATTGATGAGGTATCTCAATCTTTGGAACCTCAATGCTGGATTCCGTTAGTGAACCATTTAGGCTGCCAGAGATTGGTGATTGCTGGAGATAATCAACAGTTGCCTGCCACAATCGAGTCAAGCAAAGAAGCACATGATCTTAGAAATTTGGGTGAACACGTCGCTGATTTGGAGAAAACACTTTTTGATCGGCTAATTTCTGATCATGATGGTGATGAATATAAGAAAATGCTCAATGTTCAGTATAGAATGAATACCAAAATAATGGAATTTCCATCTCATACGCTTTATGGGGGAAATCTCACGGCGGGTGAAAGTGTGAAAACGGCTTTGCTTTCAGATTTAAGTGGAGTGGTGGCAACGGATGAAACTTCCACACCATGTATCTGGTATGATACTCAAGGCGGAGATTTTCCAGAGCAGATGACGGAGGAAGATGTTTCTTTGAATTTGAGTACATTCACCGGCTCCAAGTTTAATGATTTGGAGGTTTTAGTGGTGAAAGAACATGTTCAAAAATTGACATCGGCTGGACTCAGCCCTGACCATATCGGCGTCATTTCCCCCTACAGCGCGCAGGTCTCGGCCCTCAAGAAAATGTTGGCCAAAGGTGACCAAGATATGATCGAGATTTCGACAATAGATGGCTTTCAAGGCCGAGAAAAGGAAGCCATAATAGTGTCATTAGTACGCTCAAATGACTTGCATGAAGTTGGCTTTTTGAACGATTATAGAAGACTAAATGTCGCCATGACACGTCCCAAAAGACATCTTTGCGTCGTTGGCGATATGGAGCTACTTGAGCAAAGCGGAGTTCAGTTTCTCCGTGATTGGGCAAAGCATGCAGATGAAAATTTTGAGATAAGATATCCCAATATTTCGGACTACTAAAAGCCTGTTTTAATAACAATGAAGCTGTGTAGCATGCATACGTTTCTAAAAGGGATTGATTCAATTCACTCCAGTTTCAAGGTGCGCGTGCGTCAACGGTTCTAACACCTCGATAGGAGTCAATTCTCACTTCAAACACGCTTAGCATCAATATGTAGTATCTATTATCATTAAGGCAATGGCTTGCCCCCCTCCCCCTGGGCTACTATACAAACCTTTCGCTTGCAAGGTACTGTCGCGAACGACGCGACTAGAAATGTGAGTGGCTCGATTTTCGCAGAGACGTGTAACATGAGTATACAAAACCAAGGTAACACTTTTGCTAAATTTTGTGAACTGGGAAAATTGTGAAACAGATGTGATTCTAGCTTCTCTATCCCAATTATGCTTTCATGGTTTTTAACCTTCCTCTCTCTCTCTCAAGGCCAAGACGACATGCATTCCAAAGTGTAACTTTTTGAGTCTTGATGCACACCTCGGCACGGAGAGGCGCGTTGAACCATTTCCCACCAAAACAAACTGAGAACGCCCCATCGCTCGTAACCCGGGGCGAGACCGTTTTCCATGGCTTTAAAAAGGCTTGGAAATCTGCTTTCCATCAATTTTCGTTCATTGCAAACCAAGACCCTCATTTCAATAACTAACAGAAGTCTCGGATTTTTTGACGCATCATATATTATTCTCGCTACATAATCTAGTGATAGTTCTTGTTCGAAAGGATCTTTACAATCATACTCGAAAGACAAGGACAATGAGACTTCCTTCTATTATCGGTACATTCGTCTTAGCCACGACGGCTATAGCAAAAACAGATTTTCTTACAAGATATCATTATATAACAGTCGATGCCAGCGGTAACACTGTTGGCACCACCTTGACGACAATGCGAACTTCATCCCCTTCATATGTCGAAATCAAATCTAGTGATGAACAAGCCTCAGAACCTACCTCAATTACCGGAAGTTATGTTGAAGCAACCAGTCAAACGAAGTCTCAAATTGCAATTCAGGCCACCGAACAAGCTAGCACGACTTCTTCATCAACTGAGTCTGATTCCAGTGTCTATGGTGAGATCGCATCCTCAGGTGTGGATGCAGACTTTGCAAAAGAAATTTTAGATGCGCACAACACCAAAAGGGAAGCTCATTCAGCTTCTGCATTGTCTTGGTCCTCGACGCTTTACAGTTACGCCCAAAATTACGCCGATTCCTATACTTGTGGATCCTCGTTGAAGCATAGCGGTGGTAAATATGGTGAGAATTTAGCGTCGGGTTATTCGACTGGTGTCGCAGCTCTCGAAGCATGGTACTCCGAGGGAACTAACTATGACTACAGTAGTGCAACAGTGTTTGACCACTTCACTCAGGTTATTTGGAAGAGCACCACAAAGTTGGGATGTGCTTATAAGTCTTGTGGCGGAGGCTTGTACGTCATCTGTTCCTATGATCCTGCTGGAAATTATATTGCAGAGGGGTCAACAAATCTCTCTCCAAACTGAGCGAGACTCAGGTAGATTCAAATCGGGGAAGAACAGAGAAAGTCCATTGGTGTGCGCGTGCTCTTTGTTCTAGTTTGCATTTCATTTATTTCGTAGCGGTCGTAAATTCATTAATTTACATTGGAGATTCAGAAGTTGATTAGCAGAATTTTTGAACAGCGCTTATATGACAAGTGTCAAAATCGTTTCAACTGTAAAATTTGATTTGCAGTAGTTTGGTTGTCTCGGCCACAATGACTACCAAATTTTTGATGCGAAGAACGGCACAAAAGAATTTTGTCTTGATTTGTCACCCAGTGTGGCAGCAATTCATTATGTAATTCCATGAAACCGCTGTACTTGCGCTCGTTTCACACTTTCGAAATCTCTGGGTTAACTTTTATTGGCAGATTTTATAAACTCTTTTGCATTTATTCATGACTCTTTGTCCTTCTCGAGTCCGCAGATAACTGTGCAGTACCCTGGGCTGGACTCTTATTGTCTGTCATTCAAAGCCTTAAGGGATATCTTCCTCAATTTTCGTCAATACAATTCTTAAGAATGAGTGGAGGTCATCCTCAAGGCCTAGAAGATCTCTCGCCTGGTAATTCAGCATTTGGAGGACAAGTCTCACCCTTTTCTGTGGATAACATTCTCAAAAAAGAGTCTGGACTCGAGAGTATGTCTCTCGACGAAGATAGAAGCGCAGATGACCCATCGGATCCACGCCAGCTGCCCCACAATCAGCTCAAAAAAACTGCTCGGGCCTGTATTAGATGCCGGTTCAGGCATACCCGCTGCCCCGGGGGGCAGCCTTGTCTGAAATGTCAGATGGCAAAGACTAAGTGTGAATACGTTGAGTATGAGAAGCGATTGGTGGTTTCTCGAAAGTACATATATAAACTTCAGGAGGATATTGCGAAGCTCAAAAAAGAGAACGCATGTCTCCGAAACAGTTTAAAGGAGGAACAACAAAAAAATAATCAGTTCCGAATGAATCCCTCACTGTCAGAAGAAATTTCGTCCGAGAAGAGACAGTCAGATTTATTCGAGCAGTCGCCATTTCCTTCCTCTGGAGCCAATCCTGATTTTGATGAGCTCAATGCAGAATCTTTTGATCATAATAGCGAAGTCATTCATCCTTCCCTCGATAAGTATGGTAGATTGATTCAGTCTAGAACTGGGGAAAAGGTTTATGTTGGATCCTCTTCCATGACCTTATTTGGTCTTGAGATTCAAAATATGGCTCCCACACTTCCGTCATCTAAATTGCTTCACATAAATTCTTCAGAGTCCTCTCCCACGGAAAGCCCCCACAATCAAATGAATGCGGGGCTGCTGTCACAAATGGACGCCGGATACTCCGATAGAAAACGTGAGACAAGAATCTTGGAAAAAGAGGGAAACGCCTACAACATCACTTTGGCTAAGACCAATACCCGGCCTGGACTTTCTGTCAATTTTACTCTCCCGTCGTACTCCTATGCCATTTTGTTGGTGGATACATTCATAAATTATAATGACGGATGCTTTTATTTCTTTAACGAAGGATTAGTAAAGAAATATCTCATGAATTTGTATTCTGGCAATAATGAGGAGAACAAAAAAATCATCAAGAGAAACATATCAACAAAAATTAATCCATCTGATGATGAAAATCTGATTAAAAAAGATACGGATGACGATACGATTCTTGAAACAATCTGGTTTTGCAAAATTCTATTGATTTTTGCTATAGGGGAGATGTATCTTGGCACAGAATCCGATACGCATATCAAAAATCTGAAGCAAGATACTATTAATGCATTTGCCAAGAAGAGAAGTAAAAAGAAAGTTGAGGGAGAAAGGAATACTTTGCCGGGCTCTGGATTCTTTTACCAAGCATCCGAGTTGTTCACGGGACTTTTCGCGTCTGGTGCAATCGATAATATCACGAAAGACGGCGGAATAGAGGTTATGTTGCTCTATGCGTTCTATCTTCAAGTTGCTGATTGCACAATAGCCTCTTACTTCTATTTCGGGTTGGCGCTACGTTCAACCTTAATCTTAGGTTGGCATGTGGACGCAGATAAGGAAAATTTGAACAGATTCGAGTTGGAGCACAGAAGACGGATCTGGTGGACTGTCTACATGTATGAGCGTATGCTCTCATCGAAGGCAGGTCTACCATTGAGTTTTGCTGATGACAGCGTTTCTACAGAGTTACCGTTTGATTTCAACATCAGTTTGAGCAATGCACCGAAGGACGAAAATGATGTAAGAGGCTTTTACATTTTCCCCTCATCTGAGTATATCAACAATTGTGTCACCATAACTCAGATTAATGCTATCATTTTATCCTCGCTTTACACAAAACAGCCTACCGCAAATATCCTTCCAGTTGTCTCTGATTTGGTACAACGATTGTTTAAATGGAAAAATTCACTACCCGAGTTTTTGAAAGTTGACTTCTCTGTGAACAACCCGACTATTACCCGTTTGATTGTGAATCTCATGACGGAATACTTTCAGGGTATGAATTTAGCTGTGAGGCCTTTGTTATTTCACTTCGCCACCAAAAAGTTAAAGGAATTGCAGACCGTCAACCATGAATCCAAATTTATTGATTTATCAAAATACTCTAAAAATGTGTTGACTTTATTAAATGCCTCTTTTCAGGCCTCAATCAACACAATCAAGTGCATTTGGGCATTGCTACCACAAAATATGGTGGCTTTGTTCGGTTGGATGGATCGGGAATATTTGTTCACCTCAGCATCTACGTTAATCCTATTTAATGCGTCTTTTGGAGTTCACGATGCCACCAGAGATCATTTGGATCATGCATTGACGATCTTCACCAGAATGAAGAAATTGGGAAATTATCCGGCTGCTCTCAGAAGAGCACAACTACTCAAATTGATACGAGTCCTTGACTTTAATGGAGTGATGTATGATCTTTTGCAAAAGCATGATGATGGTTCCAATTTTTCCTCTGTTGATGTGTCAAAAATGGACTTTCAAGAGAATTTTTCTCATCATGTGTCTGAACCGGCTTTTAGGCAACCCAGCCCCGAATATTCTAATCCGCCTGTTGTGCCCGAGCCCCTTCGATCTGATCTAGATTTCATTCAATTCAATGGCCCGGTACCATCTGCAACCAGGCCAACATCAAATCGCCATACGCCAACAATAGCTGCATCGGAAAATCTTACGAATGAAAACACGTTTGGCACATCTATGGACTCCAAGATAGGTGGTGATTTTTATTCAAATTCCGACTTGGCGGGTATAGAAGGTGTTACTTATCTTGATGAGGAGCAAAAGATGTGGAACGAAATAACAAATGATGCTGGATGGTTGCAACCTTCTGGAATGGCCGGCAGCAATCCATTGAGATTGGATCAAAAGACCGGATCGCACAGTGAAATGTCAAACATCCACAAGACACCATCCAAAACTAATGAGTATACTCAGAGTTATTCTATGAGTAACATTGTTGGGGCTTACAGCGATATCATAAACCTGGAATTTCATCAGGATAACTATTAAAATCACTTTTGGCAAAACGTCATTGATATTAGGTAAATGCTCTTTTCCGAAGTGAATTTATAGAAACTCAACTGATAAGTCATTTGACGGAATTTGCTGCTGAAGAATCTGCTGCGGAGAGATAGACAGCATGCCTTGCACATTTTTGGTTACGTTATTTTGCGTACCCAATAAATTGGATGGATCGCTATAAACCGGTATTTCAGGTTCTTTGGACACCATCTGAGGGGATATCCCACCCGTGAAAGACATATCCAAATGTTTTGAATGATGCTGCGGAAGGTGATGTTGAACAGGTATTTTGGACGTAACACTCGTCGGAGGATGCCTTCGTGGTTGTGCCATATGCATTTGTGGAGATTGCATATGAGGTGGTGTGTTACTTTGGTTGATGTTGTACGGAGGATACGCCTGATGTGGATATCGCTGGTGTGTTCGCAGTGGGTCTTGTTGTTGATTTTGCATGTGCTTTGCCTGAGAATCTGCTGGTTGTTGATGAATTTGATGTTGTGGCAAATGAGACATATGTGAGCCTTGTGCGTTCTGGCCTATTGTCGGAATATGTGATGGTTTCATTTGAGACTCGTGCTGCAGTTTCATTTGGCTCATCTTGATCTTTAAAAATTCGATAGCCTCAGGGTACAACTCTTGAAGTCTTTTGTATAACAGTCTTAGCTCAGGCATTTCGGGCGGAGGGGACAAAATCACAGGAAATTCAAACTTATTAGACTGCTGAGCTGCTGCTTTGTTATTGTAAGACATGTCCAAATATGAAAGAACGCCCAAGTTGCATTGTAAGCGGCGATTGAGGTTGTTATATTGCTCTAATATGATATGACGTGACTGAGGTGGCATTTGTTGAATTGTTACTTGGTTGCTGAGGATCGTCACATATATGTCATGAGCCTTCTTTATTAGTAACGAGTTGATTAAGAGTAGGACTGTTACGCGATCTTTGTCAATGTCTATTTGTCCACCTTCTGACATTTTCGAATCTTTTCGAACTGATCTTCAACACTCAATTTTTACTTGTTCAACACTTCCGGAATATCTTCGAGATTATTCAATACTTGAATTTGTTGAAGGGTTTTCTATTCGGCCGACAAATTAAATGTTTTTATCAATTGAGGATGGATGCTTTTTTCGTCAAAGGACTTTACTCGGTGCGGGTTCGAATTTTTAACTCGAATTCGTCTTGCGTGATTTTTCTCACTCCGTCAGCGCTGCCCAAACGCGCTGGTATTCAACTACGCACAAACTTTTCCCGATGTAGCACACCCAAAGTAAGTAGCTCTGAATGAGTTTCAACCGATAGCATGTGTCCATAGTAAAAATATGATGATTCGAGAGATGTAGGCAAGAGTCGTCGTGGAGATGACTCTCGTTTATCTGGCACTATTTATTGATTATAGAGTTGAAATACTCAAGGGACTCCAGGAATTTGGAAGGGATCCCATTACAACTTTCTTGATAGCTCAGGCACGGCTTCAGTAAGATCTGACACCAATGCAATGTCAGCGATATTAAAAATAGGTGCATCTGGGTCTTTGTTTATAGCTACGATGGTCTTTGAGTCTTTCATCCCAGCTAAATGTTGAATAGCGCCCGAGAGACCGACTGCGACATATAAATCAGGTGCAACAATTTTTCCAGTTTGCCCGACCTGGAAAGAATTATCGCAAAAGCCAGCATCAACGGCAGCTCTCGAGGCACCTATAGCCGCATTTAATTTGGAGGCCAAAGGCTCCATAAGTGAGTCGAATGTTTCTTTGTTTTTGAGGCCACGTCCCCCAGCCACAACCTTAGAGGCTGAGCCCAACTCTGGTCTTTCGGAGTTTATCAATTGTTCGGAAGCAAACTCCGTGCGGTTCTGTGATTCGTAATTCGTACCTATTTCTTCAACTGAGACGCTACTAGAAGTAAGTATTGCAGGAGGGAATGCCGAAGCTCTTATGGAAGCTAATTTGATCAGATCATTACTTTTGACGGTTGCCAAAGCATTACCCGCGTAGATAGGTCTGATGAATGTGTCAATAGATAAGACTTTAATCACATCTGATATTGGTTGTACATCAATCAAAGCCCCCAACCTTGGCAAGAAAGATTTGCCAACTGCACTAGCAGGTGTGATCACATGAGTAAAGTTTCTTGTCTCTATAATGTCTTTCAATAGAGGAGCCAACTCCTCAGCAAGATAATGATCATACTTATTGTCTCTTGCCAACAAAACCTCCGAAAGCCCGTCTATCTGGCTAGCTGAAGACACAGTTTTTTCTCCCTCTGAGCCGGCTAGAACGGCGGTGATGGGTTCACCGAGAGCTTTAGCTGCGGTGATTGCTGACAAAGAAGACGATGTTATACTTCCGTTAGCCGACTCAATAAATGCGAGGGTCTTAGACTTCACTAGGGAACAAGAGAATGACCTTCTGCTGACGAAAGAACGAAACATCTTCAACTTTTGTAACAAAGATTGACAAGGATTGTTTAAACTGAGCGTGTGAAATAAAATTTGTATTCAATTTTACCTGCAGTGCTCGCCCGGAATCGGTCCGATTTTTCGGTCCGTAGAATAAGTTAAAACGCGCCCCACTCAGGAGCCATGCTTAACGATGACTCCTTGTGCGAAAGCACGTAGATCTAGCGGTAAGATATCATTGAAAGTCGTGGTTTCAAACTTTAAGCTTAGTTATTCTGGAGAAGTGGGACCGCAGGGAAGCCATCACGGAGATGGCTTTAAAGGACACTTGTTAAGTAAACTCGAAAACATGCTTGGCATTAAAAAAAGTGGTATCTTCATGCTTTCTCCATGACAAACAGCGAGTCTAATTTTCAAAAAAAGATAAGAGAAACAAATTTTGCTTCTATCTTATCTGATCCCAAGGTTGGTACTGAGTCCATTCGAACCTACTTCCAACCGAGTTTAGAATTTTGCACAATTTTACTCTGTTATCAGTGCGACACCTGCGGACGGTCTAGGAATTTCAGCTACGCTTTGCAAATTTGATTCATTCGTGCTCGCTTATCACTGCGTACCTCACTGTTTTCTCGTCCAATCCGACGATCAACATTGACATACTCGCAAAATCAACATTCTTGGACTTCCTTGTTTTGAATTGTTCTTCTGGTCGATGAAAGGCTGTGAAATATATTCACAATCTTTTCTTCGCCAAAGAAGGAAAACCACAAAAAAATATAGAAAACCATTTTCGCAATGACTTTAACAGACAGGGGAAGGTTGTCCAAAAATGAACACAGCCCAACCCCCAGTGCTCGGCTTATCTCCAACAGAAGAATTATTGGCGAAAGCGGTTTTCGCTTTCAAACGAAAAAAACTGTCAACAAAGGTAACTTCGCCCTCAAAAATCTGCAAGATGACTTAAAAAGTTCTGATGAAGAGTCTCTACTCATTGGACAAACCTCAAATGCAAGTCTCAACAACTCTGTCGCCGCATTTGACCAACCCAAATCAAGCAAGTCTGAGTCAATTTCAGAGTATTATCCTGGGAGCACTTCACTCAGTTTGCTGGAACTACTCCCGTACTATCTACCGATCTTTTCCTGGATCAGTGAGTACTGTCTCGAGTACTTTTTGGGGGACTTAGTAGGTGGATTGTCTTTGGCTACTTTTCAAGTACCATTGGCCATCTCCTATTCTGATTCACTAGCAAAGGTACCGATTACTTGCGGTTTGTACTCTTTAGGTGTTGCTCCCTTAATTTATTTGGTTATGGGCTCAGTGCCGCAAATGATAACAGGACCTGAGGCGCCCATGTCACTCATAGTTGGACAAGCAGTCGAACCCCTTCTACATCACACTAAGAAGAGCAAATTTTCGGCTTCTGAGTATGTAGTCGCGATTACCTTTGTCAGCGGGGCCACTTTATTCGGCTTTGGATTAGGTAGGTTCGGCTTTCTTGATAACATCTTATGTGACTCGTTGTTAAAGGGATTTATTTGTGGTGTTGGGGTTGTCATGGTTATCAACTCGTTGATTCCTCTGCTTGGTCTCGAAGATCTCTTGAAGCAGATACCAGATGATAAAAGCGAAAATGACATTCATTCTCCATTCGACAAACTTCGTTTTGTAATTGACAACTATCGTGACACCCATCTGCTCACTCTCCAAGTAAGCGCATTATCCTTTTTGACTATTATGGGCATCAAACTTTTTAAAAGAGTGGCGGCAAAGTCTCAAAAACGCTGGCTAACGTATACGATTTACATCCCAGAAATTTTGATTTTAGTCTTGACAACAACGCTTTTGTGCAACAAGTTTCAGTGGAGTCAACGGGGTTTAGATATTGTAGGTGAAGTCTCAGAGGTATCTACTAAGTTGCCTCTTTTCAACCCATTATCCGCAAGTCATTTGAAACTAATGAAAGGGCTCAGTTCCTCGGGATTTGTTTGCGCCATGCTTGGATTTTTTGAATCAACTACAGCTCTGAAGTCTTTGGGGTCCAGATATGACTTACCAATATCATCTAATCGCGAGCTAGTTGCTCTTGGTGCAATAAATCTAGTGTGTTCAGTATTTGGCGGCTTACCATCCTTCGGAGGCTATGGCAGGTCAAAAATCAATGCAATTTCTGCAAAAACAACATTTTCGGGAGCCATCATGGGAATCGTCTCTCTCACCACAGCCCGTTTTATTTTGAAGCTTTTGCACTTTATTCCTAAGTGTGTTTTAAGTGTCATAACAGCTGTGATCGGTTTACTGTTAATCAGCGAAGGGCCACAAGAAGTTGCTTTTCACTGGAGATCGCGCGGTTACCACGAGCTAATCACTTTTTCAGTAACAATTTCCACAACGATTTTTTTCTCCATAGAAGCAGGGATTGCGGTTGGCTTGATTTACCTGTTAGTAAGAGTGATAAAAAACTCAGCAGAGTCCAATATTCAAATTCTCGGGAGAATCCCGGGTACAAATACTTTCTTAGATGCTGACCTCACTAATGATTGCACTAGGTATGATGAATCTACGAAAGACTTGGCGCGAGTCATTCCCCAATCTTTCAAAAATCCATCTTCTCAACTAAACCTTTTCACTGATAGATTTCGGCCACTCAACTATCAGGCTTTAGAGGAAATTGAAGGCTGTCTAATTATCAAAATTCCCGAACCTCTCACCTTCACAAATGCGAGTGATTTGAGATCTAGGCTAAAGAGATTGGAGATGTATGGATCTGCTAAGGCTCATCCCGCTTTGAGAAGAAGCCGGGATGTTTCAATGTCGAAATATTTAATATTTGATTTGGAGGGCATGTCGTTCATCGACTCCTCCGCGGCGCACCTTCTATTTCAGTCTTTACGACTTTACCAGAAACGTGGTATTAAGTCGTGTTTTGTAAGAGTGAGTAAAAGTCACGCATTACGCGAAAGATTGAGAGAAACTGGAATCACAGATATTTTGAAGTCGGATCTTGACTTCATGAGAATCGGCGAAATGAGTGGTGGAAGATTTTCGTTCGGCTCCTCCGATAATAACCCAGGATTTAGATCTTGTTACGCAAACGGTCACCAAGGGAATGAGGTTTCGAGTCATCCGTGCTCCGCAGAATTTCGAGACAGCCCCTATTTCAAGCATATCAGAAGCGCTCTACGAGTGATTGACTACTATGAACATCAAACTTGCTTCACCAACGAACTAGCAGCACGAGCTGCTTAAACATGTGGGTCTTGTGTATGGAAGAATGAGTTTGAGCAACTACATCATGTATAACCTGAATGTGAATATATTCAGCACTCATGTCATCAAAGGACCAGTCGACCGCAACTGCCCGCAGTTCTTACCTCGAGCTTGGGACCGTAAACTAGTCCGCACCAAAACTGTCAACAATACAAAATCCTAATTTTCTTTTGTGTTGATATGTGCGGAACAATTTCGAGGGCTCAAGACTTCCTACGTTAGAGTTTTTGTAGAGTACTTTCAGAATGGCCTAAATCGGGATCCCGAATTCATGCACACACGTTGAAGGCTTGATTTAGATCCGTACACCATAATTGTATATCAACATGGTGGTTTAGCATCGCGTCGTGAAAACGCGAAAGATGAACCACA
This sequence comes from Metschnikowia anglica, assembly GCA_030573055.1. Taxonomy (NCBI): domain Eukaryota; kingdom Fungi; phylum Ascomycota; class Pichiomycetes; order Serinales; family Metschnikowiaceae; genus Metschnikowia; species Metschnikowia anglica. Next base: position 340,093 of record JAJMCP010000008.1, read on the forward strand.
TCAAAGTTGACGAATACTAAATATGAATGACACAAAAGACAGTCTTCAATTAAAAGAAGAGTATGAATTATGGCGTAAAAATTGCCGATTTATGTATGACTACGTGAGCGAAACGGCTCTCACATGGCCATCCTTAACTGTTCAATGGCTTCCTCAAACTGACGCAAGCAGCGCCTCCGAAGCCAAATTACTACTCGGAACTCACACATCTGGTGAAGATGATGATTACCTCAAGATGGCCACAACAAGGTTGCCCCTGAAACAGAGTGCAGAAACCGATAAGAAACTCAAGGCTTCTACAAACATAAAAATCTCGAAAAAAATTAAGGCGTCTAGCGAGATAAACAGAGCTCGATACATGCCACAATCTCCTACATTGGTAGCGTCCATTAATGGAGTTGGTGGATGTGAAATCTTTAATTTGGAGAAAGGACTCAAAGAGCACCTGTTCTCGCCACATCAGGAAAACGGCTATGGCATTTCATGGAATCATTTTCAACGGGGAATCTTGCTTACAGCTTCTGATGATACGACAAGCGTTATATCTGACATAAATAAGCTAGACGTGAATCAAGGCCTAGTCAAAAAGTATGAAAGCCATAAAAAGATTGTTAACGATGCAAAGTGGCACACATTCCATGCAAACATTTTTGGTTCTGTCTCTGACGATGAATTTGTGTACATTTTCGACACACGAGCTCCAAAGGAGCCTGTACAGAAGTTTCATAACCTGGGATCGGGAGGGATCAATAGCATAGCTTTTTCCCCATTTTCTAGCAATTTGATAGCAATTGGAAATCAAAATTCAAATATCAACTTTTTAGACCTCAGAGCTTTCCCTCAAAGAAACACGAAGGGCGGCGCGCTCCATACAATGATGGGTCACGGTGATGGTATCACGAGCATGGAGTTCTCTCCGCATAATGACGGAATTTTAGCCTCGGGGTCGCAAGACAGAAGAGTAATAATCTGGGACTTGAGTAAGATCGGAGAGGAGCAAGTACAAGAAGATGCTGAGGATGGCGCTCCGGAAATTTTCATGATGCACGCAGGTCATACCGGTGCAGTCACTGACTTGAGCTGGTGTCCATTTCAGGAATGGACCCTCGCCTCTACAGCTGATGACAACATTCTTCACTTATGGAAGGTGAGCAACTCATTGATAACAGACGGGGATACAGATTTGGGATTGCCGCATTTAGAATGATCGTTTAGTACTTTAGCTTTGTGCTTTCGAGTAGCTTTTCCTCGAAAATATAGTTTTAAAGCAGTTGTGTTTACTCATTACTTTCTCAAATCACTCCACGCCTTGGAGTTTGGCATATGAATGACTTGCGTAGTTGATTTCGTGTGCGCGCACGACCACTTCAACCCTGACTTTTAGTCTGACTGCGCATGAGCAAATGGCATTTTCTATCGAACATGACAGATTTCCCTCCTAATTTATCAATTCGACCTTTGACGGTTGAGGATTTGAGCCTGTCTTTAGCTTTGGAAGCCAAAGGTTTCCAAGAGGCTGAGAGATGCACGGAAGAGAAGTTAAAGTACAGGTTGACGGTTTGTCCAGAGCTTTGTTCTGGTTTGTTTGTGAGAGAGTATGGGTATAAATATAATGCGATCAATTTGCCAGATATTGCCAAGAGGTTGGAGTCTGAAGAGAACGCAAAGCCAGATAACTCAGACTCTGAGGGCGGTGATGCTGAAAACGAGAAACTACCCGTAAGGCTGTCTGTTGTCAAGGAGACTATGATAGGCCATGTCATTGCCACTAAGGTATATTCGGACAAAATCACAAACGCATCAATGGAACTTCCACTGGGCGATGATTGCACCAGAGGTCACATAGAGCAATCTAGGACCATTGGTGTCCATGGCTTAGTGATTGATCCTAAGTGGCAAGGCAAAAATTTGGGCACCTTATTGATGCATGATTACATTCAGAAATTATCAAATCAAGATTTGGGAAGTAGAGTTGTCATCATTGCTCACAAGGAACTCGTGCCATTTTATGAAAAGATCGGGTTTGTCAACCATGGGCAAAGTCTGTGCAATTTCGCGAATGAATCGTGGTATGACTTGAGCATCGACTTAGTCTCGCAGGAGGAGTAAGATTCGAACGTGAATATTCAACGCTGAGTTTCAGAGAGCCATGAGGTTTCTCTCGCCGAAGGATTTATTATTTTTAATCGCATCGTAGTTACGAAACATTTTACTGTATGACAACACTGAATTGCATAGTTTTCTGCGACCTCGAAGTCAATCACTTTTTATCAATTTCCTCTTCTTTTTGATTTTCAGGTCATGCCCAAGTCCGACTAATATTTTAGGACATTCGCATGTCTCGTGCGTAAGGCGTTGCTGCTTCGCGGTTCGCAGGTTTTATAGTAGTGTGTTGTGCGATGAATGGAGACGGGAATGAAACTACTATAGTCATATGAAAGTTCCTTCCGCCATCCGTCTGCTTTTTGACGCATTCCCTTTGGAATCTTACACACCTGAAGCTGAAAGGCCAATTTCATCGCCTGAGAGAAACTATGCGTTTGTCCAGCGAGCGAAACCTGAAAACTCTGAGGAGCATTTTACTTTAGCCGTTCACAATGTTCGTCCCATTTCTTTAAGTTGTGAAGTAACGAGGTTCATCCCAACAGACCCTGCCTGTTTGTTCGCCTCTTTATTACTATGTCGCAAACACAATTTACTGTTACCGCATGAAACTACAGGAAACAAATCACACCATTGCCTTACTCCATTGACGTACATAGCCTCGCCTAACAAAGAGCTTCCGATGCTATTAAAAACAAGTGATGTTAGAAATGGCTGCGTTACAAGTGCTTCACTCGCCGAAACTTTGAACTCGAGTATCAGATTGAAATACAGCCATATAGAGTCCTTGTTCAACAATTTTTTGGATAGCTTAAATGATTTCTGGATACTTGTTTTGCTTACAGATGTTCTTCGAGCAGATCCAAACGCTTTTGGAATTCTATTTCATAGAGATTCAGAATGCCAGAAAAACATGCTTAAAAGGATGATCGACTCAAAGCTTTTGAACGACATGCAATCTTGGAATTCATTTGCAGTGAAACACCCAAATCTTTTCTCAGCCTCTGCAGTCACCGCCAAATCGTTGCAGAACTGGACCTTTTTGTCTAATGAAAATCAAAAGGCTTTCGAAAAAGCATATCATAATAAGCTACTTGAGTTTGAACAGTTCGTTCCCCTGTTTTTATCTTACTTAATCTCGGTTGATAGATCTGATTCAAGTGATATTCTTGAGCTCAAGTTTGTTTCATTTGTGATATGTGTTCATTCATTTCTCCCTGAGAACACGAACATAACCCTTGCTCTTAAGAATAAGTTCCATTATGTTTTGGAGTACAGCAAGCGAGTGTTAATGCAATTTTAACCATGAACTCGACAAAACGTTCTGGATTTTCTGTATTGATGAGACTATTGAATTGCGATGGAATTGACGTTACTCGTTAACAATGAAGTGACATTATCTTCTATAATGGTTTCCGACCTCTCGGCTAAGTGCTTCTTTGGGTCTTGCTTTCCGACGTACCGAGTTTTTAATTTCTCTTCCAGCAATTCTTTTTCCTCCGTTACTCGTTCATTGTAAGACTTCGCAATCTTTACCAAGCTTTGAATGTTAGATAAATTCTCATGTTCAGAGTGACTGTAGTCAATCATCTTCAATCCGCTCTGCCAAGACTTTTTGTGAAGATTCAAAAGCATATTCGTTTCGTACAGAGTTTTATGGTAGTCAATATTCAAAGAGTAATACTGTCTGTTAAGACCATGTATTAATGCTTGGATAGATGGTTTATTCAAGTGCCCGACATTGGAGGTTGATTGCCTAGGTTCTTGCCCTCTCATCAACACGCTGGCGTCGATGGTTCTGAAGGCGTCAATGACGACTTTCCCTTTCACCGATTGAATTGGATCGATGACAACAGCAACTGCTCTCTTATTCAACTGTTCAAAGCTTTGTTGAGTGTTCACATCCACTGAGGAAAGCCAACAGCCGAATCCTGGATGCGAATGATACCAGCCAACAACCATCTGATCACGGCCCGTTTGTTTCAACATATCCATCATTTTCGTTTGAAAGACATCATCAACAGCTTCGACAGAGACGCCAGTTCCAGATTGAGGCATTGCAAAAACATCCTTTACGTGAATGGTGAAATCATCCACAAACTCGCCGAGCATCAAACCCATAACTTCCATAGGTACACCAGCTCTACCGTGTTTGAGCATTTTCAAAAGCGCCAAAGAAGATATGTAAACGGTTTCTGAATCATCTATGACAGCGGAGTCAGACAGTTGTGCCCCTCCGGGTCCTACAGAGCCATTTGCTCCACCAAGTAACCTTTGTAATCTTTCCATTTCTTGAAGTTTAAGTTATTCTCAACTTCACAATCACGAGTAAGGTGGCGATAAGTCAAATTTGGGCCGCGCACTCCGGCCTCCACTTCCGGAACAGTATGGGTGCGGCTCTGATTCGGAGAACCCAAGTGCCCGAAACTGTCTTTTAATTAATACATTCGCTGAGTGATTTGGAGAGACCAAAAAGATAAATCAGTATCTTTGAGAGCCCTAACAAATTTGTTTGAGCATTTTACTGGACTCTTTTGCGTTTGGTTGTCAACATTCGTATTATCGCACTAGTAATGTGAGGTGTGACTGCGGCTTAGAGTGCAATTCATGAACTCAAGCTAAATTACTCTAAAATCCTATGACCGTGAAAAGTGATGAGTTTTGTAGGCCCATCCCTGCTTATTTAAAACTCATTCTTTGACTATGACGAATTAATTTTGTTTCTGGTGAAGTAATGAGTAGCACGTACTTTCAGCGAAATTTCGGACTCTACCTTTCGTATTGCGTACAATATCATTGTTTGCCGTGGTCAAACCTTCGCACGGCAATTCTGATTTCGCAATCCGTATTCGACATCTCAGAAACAAATTTTTTATCAACACCTTTTGAATTGACAAAGTCCTGTGATGCTCTCAGAAATTGATTCTTCAGGTGATCTGAAGTACCCTGCAAAAGACCATGCTAGAAGAGTGTATACACACTTCAAAAGTGTTAAGAATGATCTGGGTGTCGGATTTTTTTTGAGCGGGGAGGATCTCGAGCTTCATCAGTATAGCGACCAAACCAAGCATTTTCGCCAAAATCGTTACTTTTACTACTTGAGTGGCTGTGATGTACCAGGGTCTCATATATTATATCATGCGGATACGAATGAATTGATCCTCTTTCTCCCTAATGTTGACGAGGAAGACATTATGTGGAGCGGACCACCTATTCTGCGAGAAGAGGCTTTGCAGAAGTATGACGTGGATGATGTCAGATTTGTCCAGCATTTGAATGATGCACTCAAAAAATTAACCAAAGAAAATGTTACCATTTACACCACGGATTTTAACAAAAGGAATGCTCCCTTCAAGGATCTCATAATCAAGAACGAAGACGCTTTAATTTACGGATTGGACGAGTCCAGAATGATCAAAGATTCATTTGAAGTATCTCTCATGAGGCGCGCTGCATCGATAACTGACAAGTGCCATCTTGCTGTCATGTCAGCTACTCCTATTGAAACTAACGAGACACATATTCACGCAGAATTCATGTATCATGCTCTCAGACAGGGTTCGAAGTACCAGCTGTATGACCCAATTTGTTGTGCAGGCCCCAACTGCTCCACTTTGCACTATGTAAAGAATGACGACGTGATTGGCGGGGACAAAAAATCCGTCCTCATAGATGCAGGGGCCGAATGGAGTTGTTATGCATCAGATGTAACCAGATGTTTTCCGATAAATGGCAATTGGACAAAAGAGCATTTGGAGATCTACAACATTGTTTTGAAAATGCAAACAGTGACCATGTCAATGATCAAGCCAGGTGCTTTGTGGGATGATATCCACTTGGAGGCTCACCGAGTGTTGATTAAAGAATTCCTTCGGCTTGGAATTTTCAAAAACGCTGACGAACACACAATTTTTGAATCAGACATCACGACTAGATTTTTCCCTCATGGCCTTGGTCACTTGTTGGGCATGGATACTCATGACGTCGGCGGACATCCAAATTACGAAGATTCGGATCAAAAATTGAAATACTTGAGATTGCGTAGAAAGTTACAGAAGGGCATGGTTGTTACGGACGAGCCCGGGGTTTACTTTTCTCCATACTTACTACATGATGTCTTGAACGACCCCTCGAAGATGAAATTCATTGATGAGGAAATGCTTGACAGGTTTTGGTATATTGGAGGAGTTCGTATTGAGGACGATTTGCTTATTACGGATGACGGGTACGAAAACCTCACCAAGATCACTTCCGATCCCAAAGAAATCTCAGAAATCATCAAAAACAGTTCCGCAGAGGGAGCTAACAGATTTCATAACCTAGTGTAGTTTTGCAAATAAATATAGCTCCTTACTGGCGCTCAAAGTCACGTGACTATATGTATGCAGATTCCAGCCGTCCCATCTGGTTTCCGCCCTTTTCCCTCCTTGCTTCGAGACTTAACGAGCAATCATTATCTAAAGAATCGAGGAACATGGATGAGAATTATGACGTAATTGTTTTGGGCACCGGACTCACGGAATGTGTGCTCTCAGGGATTTTGTCAGTTGAAGGAAAAAAGGTGCTTCAAATTGACAGACAGAATTTTTATGGTGGGGAATCAGCGTCCTTAAACTTGCTGCAGCTTTACCAGAAGTTCAAGCCATCGTCACAAAAGCCAAGCACAATTACAGGACGCGATCGTGATTGGTGTGTGGATTTGATTCCCAAATTTTTGATGAGCAACGGTGAATTGACCAACATTTTAGTCCACACGGAGGTGACTAAGTATATTGAGTTTAAGCAAATCGGAGGAAGTTACGTTTACCGTTCAGGAAAAATTTCCAAAGTGCCTTCCAATGAGATCGAGGCCTTGAAAAGTTCCTTGATGGGTATTTTCGAGAAACGAAGGATGAAACGTTTCTTGGAATTTGTTGCCGGTTATAACGAGAATGAATCTTCAACTCACCAGGGCATGGATTTGGACAAAAATTCCATGGATGAGGTGTACAGCCACTTTGGATTGGAAAGAGGCACCAAGGATTTCATAGGTCATGCAATGGCTTTATGGGCGAACGACGATTATTTGACAGATGTCGCGAGGCCCACGATTGAGAGGATTGTTCTTTACGTTCAATCGGTTTCAAAATACGGGAAATCGCCCTATATATACCCATTGTATGGTTTGGGCGAATTGCCCCAAGGATTCGCTCGTTTGTCTGCAATTTATGGCGGAACCTACATGTTGGATACCCCAATTGACGAGGTCTTGTACGACGAAAACAAGCAGTTCAAAGGTGTGGTAACTAAGGAAGGCGTTGCTAAGGCCCCGATTGTCATAGCCGATCCCACATACTTTCCTGAACATGTCAAGAAGACGGGATATAAAGTTATCAGGGCAATGTGTATTCTAGACCATCCTGTTCCGAACACCAACAACTTGGATTCTGTTCAAATCATCATTCCTCAAAATCAGATTGGACGTAAAAATGATATTTACATTGCAGTTCTCTCAGATGAACATTGTGTTGTCCCGAAAGGATACTACCTTGCTATTGTTTCAACGATTGTTGAAACTACTGCTCCACATGTCGAATTAGAACCTGCTTTCAAATTATTGGGCTCCCGTGTCGATACACTTATGGGTCTTGCTGAATTATATGAACCGACAGAAGATGGACCTGAATCCAACATCTTCATTTCGAGGACTTATGATGCTTCATCTCATTTTGAGACCACGACAGACGACATAAAAGACATATATTTTAGAGTCACAGGAAGACCTTTGGTTTTGAAAAAGAGACCAACGGACGAAGAGCTGGAAAACTTGATTTAAATATCTTTTGCTATAGATATCATTGCAGGACTCGGATTTCTACTTACAATATTATGGCCCATAGGGGCGGCTTTAAAATAATGATGAAGCCGCGAGCTCAACGTTACCATTCGCTAGTTTCAAAGCCTCAATCGCCTCTTCCTGAGTGAAGCCCAATGATGTGATCTTCGAAATAGAGGCTATCGAAAAGACAGTTTTTGAGGCATTACTCTCTGCGCCTGGATTTGTTTCAACAGTGCTTTCCCACGGTTTCGTTGGGTCTTTGCCAAAAGCCGGGGAAGATGGCAGCTCGAAGTCTCGATTTTTTCTGGACATGTCACTCTCAGTTTGAAATGGCAAAACAAATTTTTCGATCTCGTAATCAGATAAAAACTCTATCTCCTTATCTCCAATTACCAAAGCGTCTTTTGCCAAATCAACGCTGCATTTATGTCTTCTAAGCATATCTAACCCAAACAATATACCGACGTGAGTGTCTAAAATCGTAAATGAGCAAGGTAGTTCGATATTTAAGTCACCCAAGCTAACGGGTACGCTGTGTATTTTGCCCTTTGAATGCTGAGCTCCAACTCCAAAGGTCATCGAAGCAAACCTTCCATCAATCAAATTCAGGATTCCAAATTTCTCTGCCATTTTGGAATGAATAACGGTCGTTTGTGCTCCGGTATCAACTAAAGCATAAGCCACATGACCGTTTATGGTTAGCTTTATATGAAGTAAGTTTACAGCCACAAATGACTCTGGCGCAATATCAAATGCCAATTGCAAGTTTTCCTCAATCCGCTTTTGACGAATGAGTTCCATAATTCTGGCCTGAGATTCTGGATCCTCTGGGTTTTCTTGTACCATCGTGAGCATCTCTGCAGTTTTTTTGAAAGCTTTTGCCCTTTCATCATTCTCGTGCAGACGCTTCGAGCTTAACGAATTTGGTGAAGTAGAAGTCCATTGGGATTTTGAAGCACGCAATTGTCCGTGTAGTTTCAGAGTACTGGCTTTGACTTCTTCACTTGAGTTTTGATCTTCGGTTTGGCGAGAGCCTTTGCCATATTCAAAAGTATGTTTAAGCAAAATCAATGCGTTATCAGCGATTCCAATTTGACCGAGGGTCAATTTGCCATCGGTGAGTATTTCATCATCATAGATCAATGTCTGTGCCTTGACAGGAATTTCCGTTTCAGCCTCGATGAACACTTTAAGATCATCAAGTGGAAGCTCATCTGAGATATCGATCTTTAAAACCCCTTGATTACTTTCGGATAAAATGGTTATTTGCATTTTTTTGGGCCAAGGCTTCGTGGAAGAAATATTCATGTGAGGTATGATATCGTATAAACATAATATATCTGATTCAAGGTGCAGGTTAGACACCCTTTGCCGCACGTCACTAAGGAAGCTGATCGAACAAACGAAATTATGAGATTGACTCCTGAATGGGAGTAAAGTTCACTACAAATTACTGACAATATTACTGAATGCGACTCAAATAATATGAAAGATCACCTAGACCAATTGAACAATGTGCTTGGAGAAACCGCGGATTTCTAACTTCCTTGCTTCCATCACGTCGGACACAACATTGCTATTTGAGTTCCATTCAACAACATTTTTCTTATGACTTTTCCTTTGTCACAATCGCTACCAATCTCAGTAACATCTTGCAAAACAACATTCACGAAATCGTCGAACCCGATTAAAGTTCCTTGAAACTCTTTGCTATTGGATAACAAGACCTTGATCTGCGTGCCGATGGCTTTGTCAATAACCTCTAACGGTAACATCGCAGCAAGACCGTCCAAGCTGCTGGTATTTGTTCTGGTCTCAGTTTCCGCATTTAGTTTGGCGTCGTTCTTCAACATCTTTAAACAGTTAACGTGAACCGTTTAGTTTTTGAAGGATTTTTCTCCCTTCCCATTTCGATGTGCGCATTCTGTGCATTACTTCGTGGTACCAGAGCGCGCAGGGTCGAAAGTCAAACTACACTCACGAGCTTGCAATTATACCCATATGATGCTTCCTCAAGATAAATGCCTACTCATTGCAAGACTCGGACGATAAACTAGAAAAACGGCTCTCACTGACTTTAGCGCAAGATTTTCACAACCTTAGAAAAAATCGCTATCGTCATTTAGGTATTAAATTTAGTATGGTAATAAGTACTTTTCTTGTATCTAAAATCTGCCGTCCAGCCGATGACAAAATACTAAACGTTGATATATTTTAATTTGCATGATTGGACACCAATATTTAGTAGCTCTGTGCGGGCATCCTGGTACTTCATCATTCCTAGGTTTGATTGTCCTAGTCTCTCATAGTATAAGACTTAATCTGTGAGATGTCAACATTCAACAGCTATATTTAGTTATGCGGAAGATGTACTGTTAACCGATGACGAAGTGCTAGAATTTCCCTTGCATCTCCATCCATCAAAGTCAATTAGAGCTTGCATACACCCCCATTCAGTGATCTTATTTTGTAACCAGACGAGATTGACTGGTTTGGTCAAGAAGTCATTACAACCAGCAGTAAGAGCATTTTTCTTGTCAACTGAAGAATTAGATGATGCTGTAAGCGCCACTATGATCACTGGAGACCTGAACACATTGAGGTCTAGCTTGTGATCTTCTTTGATTCTCAATTGTCCTGTGGTTTGAGTATTAGTCAACTCGTGTTGTGCAAAAACACCTATTCGGTTCACTTTTTCGAGAAATCGTATTTCTTTAGTGGCTTCGATTCCCGATTTCACTGGCAATTGAATATCCATAAGTACCAAATGAAACCCACCTTTCCTCCACGTATCCACAGCCTCTTGGCCATTCTTGGCAATTTGATAATGAATCTTGTGCTTTCGTAAAAACGCCCCTAGAATTGCTTGATTGATAGAATTGTCTTCCACAACTAAAACAGAGATGGAAGGTAGCACCTGTTCAAATGTTGACGTATTTAATGTCTTTTCCATCTTATTTCGCTTACTTTCTGATGGATTCGAGGCATTCTTCAGAAGCAGAATGTTACTTGTGTCTTCTAAATTTGCATGAGAGGTGATAGAATCAGCGTTGGGCAAAGATGGCTTTACTGTCGAGCTAGAACTCGATTCTGAAGCTGCGTATTGATCAAACGCCCGCAAGTTCTCCTGTTCAAGAATGGATCGTTTCTCAGGGGCCTTAGCGCCTATGTTAGTCACATTGCTTTTTTGCTTGGGACTTGATTTGTTGATTAAGTTTTCGTCCAAAGATAATCTTTTAAGAGAATGTTGCTCGCCAAGAGAAAAGTTTTTTGGAAGAAGAAGAACAGCCTGAGAGTTATTACTCTTGGATTGTAGAGTTAAAGAGATTGGTGATTGCGATGGGCTGGATTGTGATCGCTTGTGTGTCAGCACAATTGGAGATGTTTCTGTGGGAAATCTCGGTGATTCCGGTGAATGCTTTTCTGAAACCAAGCTCTTTGAGAATTGCTGAGGGTTTTGAGGTTTTGGAGTTTGCAAACTGGATGTCATCAAAGTCGGCTTTTGAACACTCGACTGACTTGGAGAAGGGGAATATACTTGCTCAAACTCTTTGAGCTTTGGCTCATCAAGTTTTTGAGCAATCGGATGCGATGTGTTAAACAGAATTTTGGATTCCTCCCTTGTCACGTCGATGATGAATGCATCACTCATTTTCATGTCGCTTCCAAAATATTCGTCTAAAGCCTCCCAGACATTTTTATCAGGCTCCAAAAGAGCAAGTAAAGATTCTTTTGTAGTTAAATCGTTATGAGACGAGAATCTATAATTCGATTCGTCATTGGGCTCACTTTTTAATCGATTTAGAGGTGCTTTATTTCTCAAATTCTTGGTCTGTGGCGTATGATCTCGTCTTTGTAGACTTACAAAAATGCGAACTTCTGATGAGTCATGAAGTCTTGCTATTGTATTTGGGTACTTTTGAAAAACGGCTGCTTTGAGGTCATCGACAATGTCGAATCTGTTCATCATAATGGAAGTTGGATATCCGTTGATGCGTTTGACCCAAACTCGTCTTTGGATTCCTGGAAGATTTGAGGAGTGGTTGTGATTGTTGGTCGAGTAATCCTTCAGATTGTCATACTTGAGATTCTTGCCCATTCTGGTAGATACGTGCTTTATTGGCTTTTCTTTGACAAAGAAGTCACGACTGGAAAACCATAATATTCGGTGACAAAGGGATGTTCGTGTGCAGGAAATTGTGGTCATGTTATATAGTATAAATCTGAAAGTCAAGATCCAGAATTCTCAATCACTTCATCATCATCCCACGCAAATTCATCTTCATCTTCTTCTACTTCTTCTACTTCTTCGTCTTCATTTGCCCTTCTGGTACCTCCTTTTGCTTTCTCTTGCTTATGAAGCAGCTCGAACTCCTTCTCGTTCACTTTGCTGTGAGAAAGTGAATCTTCTGTCATTCCAACTGAATCATCCCCCGCGTCACTTTCAAAAAGTAGCTTTTTTCTCGCTTTCTCACCAGCTTTCAACTTGGCTTCTTGTTTGAAGTAAATGAACCAAAATTGATTGTAGGTTAGTTCAGCAGGAACAAGCTTTTTCATCAATTTTTCTAAAGTCCCCAGATATTTATGTAAAAGGCTGCTTATCTCTCTTGTCTTATCATCAACCTCAAATTCGGCTAGCTCGACTTCGTCGTCGAGCTTGGCTTTAAGAAAAAGGTTATCCGTGGTGTGTAATTTAAAGAGTTCCATATCAAAGCGAGAAGACCCGTATGCATTTCCGGGAATGATGGGTGGAGGTGATGAATCCTCAGTGTTTCGGTTTGGCGATGAAAATGTAGTAGGTACAGCAGCACCAGAGAAAAAAGATGTTATAGAGCTGACTAGCTTTCCAGCTTTCTGCTCGACAATCTCAAGCTTTGAATCCAATTCATCTAGAGCTCTGTTTGCCAGGACAGAAATGGACGCAAGGTCAATTTTGGGATCTGAAACCTTTCCTGGACTATCTAATAGCTCTTTCAGGCGGTGATCATTCTCAGAAGCAGCATTTTTGACGAGCGTGTCATCTTCATCATGGCCCTGCTCATGTGAAAGTTTGTCAACAGCTTGTGGGCCGACTTTTCTTTGAGAGCCTTGGACAGTGCGTGAAGCACTCTTCCAAAACGTGGAGATTTTGGATTCAATCAGCGTGTAAACATCATCAATCTCACTTTCCAAACGATCCATTGCTGGAAATTTATGTTCAGTGTTATCAGCTTCACATGAACCGCCATGCTGCAGTGTTTGCTCTTGGGATACCATCGGGTCTGTAAAATCCATATTAGCGTATGACATAAGCGACCCGTCGAAGTCACTAACGAAAGCGTTTGTCAATGTGGTCACGTGAGTCTCGGGTTCTTCGAATGTGCCACAAAAGTTGAATCAAAATAATAAAAACAAAGTTTCTATAGCTCAGCTCAGCTCGAAAAAAGGAGCGGAGTTTAGCCTGTCTCGCTGGCTAATCTTCGTTGAGTTAAATTTTTGAGTCCTGGTCTACATCAATTTTCGTGCACCAGGAATCGCATTAAGGCACAGTCCATAATTTTGCACGAAAACGTTGCTGTCACGACAACTATCGAAATGTACCAAAAGCTAAACAAGTGTTTGCTCCAGATTGAAAATGCTTCTTTTTATAAGATTGTTACAGGGAGAGCGCCGAGAGTAAAAATTTTTTCGGCACCCATAAAGCAGTTTACAATTTGCGCCGATGAAAAAGAGCCGACTTTTTGGGCGGTTATTGGCCCCCGCAAATCCGACTTCTTAAAGATTGTGGCATCGATGTATTTTTCAGAGCCGCCATTGGCTCGATCTTATCCGTTCTTATCCAAAGGCAGTATATTGAAAAACATTCAATATATAGATATTCGAGACACTTCTGGACTCGATAAGTGCCACATGGCTGCAAGGTATGAGGCGTATTCCTTTAAGGGGCAATTGGAAATGAAAGATGATGTTAACTCGGTGCATAACTACGTGTCAGGGGCGAACAACTACAACAACAACAAGAAAACAAGTCATGATGAAGAATTGGCTCAAAGACTACTAGCTCATTTCGATTTGAGTGACTTACAACATAAGTGGATTAACACTCTTAGTAATGGACAGAGGAGAAGAGCGAGAATAGCAAAAGCTATACACACTAAACCCCAGATTCTTGTAATTGACGACCCCTTCCTAGGGCTTGACCCTAAAACGACTCATTTGGTTTCCAAGTCTCTTGAATGCATTGCCCTTGAATTAAATATCAGTATAGTTGCAGGGTTACGAACTCTAGACGAGATCCCTGATTGGTTAACAAAGCTTGCTGTCGTGGACGAATCTGGTTTGTCCATCACTGACGAGAATTTTTCTCTGACGAAGCAAACTAAATGGACAGACTGCAGTACAATACATGGCCATAGCTCGAATTATGCTTCATATGAGATTCGTGAAATTTCGCCTCCAAATCCTGAACCTGCTTTCATTGAGTTCAAAAATGCGTCAGTCATTTACAAGGGGGTGCCAGTATTGCTGAGCTTCAACTGGAAAGTCAAGAAAGGCTCAAATTGGAGAATATTGGGCGAAAATGGGTCAGGAAAAACTACTATAATATCATTGATTACTGCGGAGCATCCACAGTCCTGGAAATCCGTTTTAAGTATCAACGGAATTGTTCGCAAACCTGGGAGTGGTCTCAACTACTTCGATATAAACAACAAGATTGGCATCTCATCACCCGAACTTCACGCCATTGTTCCCTTCGGTATGAAAATGCGCCATGTGGTGTCAAATGGTCTAGTCCATGATGTCGGGAATTCAAATTTCAAAGTCTTTTACAAAGAGCCAGTACTTCCAGCGTACGCACAGTCTATTTTGCAAATTTATGAGCAGGAATTGAAAGATTATGCCGACTTGCCTTTTAACGAACTCTCTACTTCTCTACAAAAGCTAACCTTATTTGTGAGAGCCATCATAAAGAATCCTGAAATTCTTATTTTGGATGAGGCGTTCTCTGGCATGGACGAGAAAATGGTGGCTAAATGTCACTCTTTTATAAAACAGAAGTTGAGGGATACCACAATTTTGACTATTGGACATCTCGATTGGGAAGTTCCCTCTCATGACTATGTTTTGAGACTCGAAGGGGGTTCAGATCGCTCATTTAAATTTTTTGCTGCGGCCAGCGAGGCTAAGAACAGAAATTAAGAGCGAGACGTAAATGAAAAATGTGCGGACCCAAACGAATCCAGAAGTCGCGTATTTGGAGTGCGATCATGACTTCGCGCACCGCAAACACTTTTCTTTCCTCAAATACTCTCGCTGACCATATTTCGATTATCGAAACGAGGAGTGCAATTGCTAAACCCGATGACTATGTCCACTTTCATACCTGATGCTCCCAATGACCCACGGCCAGAGGAAGTAAAGGCGGATTTAGAATATGGTAAGCTCACATCAAGAGAGTATTTGCATGTTTCGAAGCATCCAGTTGGGGAACCATTGCCCACTCCCATAGACGATGAGCCTCCGTACTTGATTCACTTAGCCACTTTGTTGAGCTATTTGATTCTAATAATCATAGGGCATATCCGAGACTTCTTTGGTAAAATCTTTAAGCCTCAAGACTATGAAGATTTGGTCGAAAAAGATGGATATGCTCCTTGGTATGACGGGTTTGAGAATTTCTATGTTCGACGTTTGAAGACGAGAATTGACGATTGTTTTGCAAGGCCAGTTCATGGTGCTCCCGGAAGATACATCAAATGTTTCGAGAGAGTCCGTAAAATTAAGGACTACACATATTCAGGCCAATCCGTCGAATGTCTCAATTTATCGTCGTACAATTACTTGGGGTTTGCCCAATCCCATGGCGTTTGCACGGACAATGTTTTGCTGCGAGTTGGTGACTTTGGCACATCTTCATGCTCACCCCGTAATGCTATCGGAACTACCGACTTGCATGTTACATGCGAGAAAGTAATCGCAAAATTTGTGGGAAAGGAGGATGCAATCATTGTGAGTCAAGGGTATGGAACAAACGCGAGCCTTTTTGCATCCCTTGTCGACTCTCAATCTTTAGTAATAAGCGACTCCTTGAATCATGCATCAACGCGGTTTGGAATTAGACTTTCAGGCGCAATTGTTAAGGTTTTTAAGCACAACGATATGAAAGATTTGGAGAAACTCATTAGGAATCAGATAGCGCAAGGTCAGCCGAAAACGCATCGTCCCTGGAAAAAGATCATTATAGCTGTTGAGGGATTATACTCCATGGAAGGAAATATGGTGAATCTCCCAGCCGTAGTAAAGTTGAAAGACAAATACAAATGCTATCTCTTTGTCGACGAAGCACATTCAATTGGTGCCCTAGGTCCACAAGGTCGCGGTATATGTGACTATTTCCTGGTTAACCCGAAAGATATCGACATTTTGATGGGGACATTGACTAAGTCATTTGGCGCAACCGGCGGTTATATCGCAGGCGAAAAATGGATCCTTGACAAGCTTAGACTCAGTTATTTGAATAACAGCTTTGGCGAAGGTGTGCCTCCTCCAGTGTTGGAGCAGATAATATCATCTCTCAGTGTTATAGATGGTTCAATCAACCCAGGGGAAGGAGAGGAGAGATTGAAAAGAATTGCGTTTAACTCTCGATACTTGCGTCTTGGGCTTAAAAAATTGGGATTCATTGTTTATGGTGCAGATGACTCTCCCGTGATACCCCTCTTATTGTACTTGCCTGCAAAAATGCCAGCCGTCTCGAGAATGTTGTACTCCATGAAGATCGCCGTTGTAATTGTTGGGTATCCTGCCACCCCGATCACAACGGCTAGAGTCAGGTTGTGTGTCAGCTCAGCATTGACGAAGGAGGATCTAGATTATGTTCTTACAAAGTTCAATGATGTCGGGGACATCCTATATTTAAAAAACAGCAGTGGGATAGCAGGTGGGTCCAAGTCACCTGGGGCACGCCCAAGAATGTCTATCGAAGATGTTCTTGAAACAAATGTTGCAGATTGCAAGCTTCCAAAATTATTTTAATGAAGGAAGCCTTCTTGCTCTGGCTGATCACTCGTGTTTACTTTTTAATATTATATATGCTGAGGGTATTTTTAGTAAGGAGCGTGATCGTAACTCGGGTCCGCAACTTGTGCGCACTATCTCGAGAAGAGTGAAGCAAAATTCAAAACTGGACATACCTTGCAATCCTTCAGATGAAACAATTCGAGCCGCTTGTTCCACCCTTGAGATTCAGTAATATACAACCATACTTATACCGTGGTGGATATCCTAGAAAAATCAACTTGTCATTTCTCGAAAGTTTGAGCTTGAAGACAATTATATCACTCACACCTGAACCTATCAATGAAGCAACGGATCCTATCCTCTACAAATTTGCCCGTGAATGTAATGTGAATTTAATACATATTGAATGCGCTCAATCAGGAAAAGGGAAGAAGAGAGGGGTTCCAATGGGCTATACCACGGTTCTAGAGGCTTTAAAATACATAATCCATGATAATTTTGCCCCCGTCTACTTCCATTGTCTTAATGGTGGCCAAGTAACTAGCCTCGTGGTGGCTTGTCTTCGAAAAATACAATTCTGGTCTTCCATCGCAATTTTTAATGAATTTATCAACTTTACAGCGAATATGACAGTCAATGACAGAAGCTTCGTCGATGGCTTCAGAGGAGAAATCAAGTATCAGCCGGAGGGAAAGGTAGACTGGCTCTGGATGGGTATCAGCAAAGGGGTCATTGGAAACCACCCAACAATCAAGGTGACCGAAGAAATTCGATCAACAGCATCAGAGTGATGTTCCTACCTCACACCTCCTATAGAATAAGCAGTATGCATTTTGATTAAGCACCCTGCTTTCTGGATAATTGTGCAGCACTTTCGCATCATCAAAGTAACACCAGTCGTTAGGATCGCTAGATTTCTTCACAAATGAGGTGTAATGTCCTGTTGTCAAGTTTCCAAAATGGTTAGCAACCCCATATAACTTGTATCGGAACGGCGTGTGTTGTAGACGATCGGGTAAATCTGATAAAAGTTCAAGTTCCTTTGTCTCGCTCATGAATCCTGCCGATGATGGATTAATGTACGACCCAACTGGTGGCCAATATTTTGTCAAATCTAAATCTTCATTTACAGGATAGTCAATGAAATTCTCAAGTTTCTTGAAACGCCCATTTTGTATCTTGAACCTTTTGAAGTGTATGATTAATATTCTTGGCAATCGCGAGATGGTCAACTTCTTTGTCAGCTTCGAAAATTTCTTGCAGCTTGGGCAATGCCACTTATTATCATCGTCCAAGAGCTCGGTCTCCACAAACAAATCCAAACATTCGAAAAGCAGGATAGGACGAGTCTTCTCATTAAACTTTTCAGGAATCGGTAACGAAAGAGTCGAAAAGGAGTTGTACGTGCTCGATGTCGTTTGACATTCGAGGCATTTCAATTGCGACACGTACTGGCCTTGAAAGAAGTCAACAATAATTGAGAAGTTCAATTTGAGATATCGTTCCCATTCAATTGTCGAAGCGAGGCGAACGGGAAGGTGCTCCCTGACCTTCTCTTGTTCTTCAGATAGTTCCATAATCGCGTTTCGCTCTTCAGAACTTAATATCAGCCGCTGGTTTAAATCTTCATGTAATGAGTCTAGCATGAAATTGAGAAACTCAATACAGTCTTGTTGCTCTGTCGTTGCAAACTGCTTTCCAGGAGAAAAGGAGCCAATGATTTTTTTAAATTTGGTAGGGGCAAAGTACTTGCCTTTGTTGCTTAACATATCCTTAAGAAGCTCAACAAAGACCACTGTAATTATGCCCCGCAGTCCGAGAGAATTATCCAAGTTGATGTGCTCTTTATATGATCCAACTTCACGACCCCGGATGCTTGAGACACTAGGGATCAAGAAACCTGATAGGTGGGGAGTTGCAGCCAAACATTGAAGGATGCAATTCATGTAGCATGAGTTTCCAAGATTCGCTAAGCCTGTGCAGAAGTTCAAAGAGTCTGGCGAATATTTTGACACTTTGTAATCCATCATGGGAATCAGCTCCGATGGTTTCGAGAGCTTTGATGACAGATTTCGCTCATTAATTTGTGCATGTGTCGAGTGAATACTCACCAATTTTTTGTCATTTATACCGCTGCCTTGCACTGAATCCTGCGCATGCACGTTGTCGGAACCACTCACCAAGTAGTCTTGAAATGTTCTCAAGTACTTCGAATGCCGTTCCTCAGGCAGATTGGATAAGCCGCCGGAGGAGATTTTGCCGAATGACTTAGGCCTTTCACGGGTTAAAGCAGCCTCGCCATAAGCCTTATACCATCTTTGCAATCCTCCGTTTAAGAAGACAGGGTAGTTCTTCAATCTTGAGCTCAAGAACTGATTACGGTACATCAACAAGTCGATCAACTTTTTGAAGGGGTTGTCTGGCAAAAAAGAGCTATCGTTTTCAGAAAGGAGGGGCGCCAAGGATTCATACTTGTCATCTGAAAATACACCGTACTTGAGGTTGTAAATCACCACCAACTCGAAATCGTGCCTTCTACGGAATATTGTAATCTCATTACTGCTTGCGCTCTTTTCGAGAAGTTGCTCGAGGTCCCGATCTGTGGGTGACGAATTCTCCTTGAACAAGCCGTCAATTATCTTTGGTTCTATATTCACGATGTTCAGAAAGTTGATATGACTATACGCATATTCCCTTACGCCCCTGAAATCAAGTAGTAGAATCAGATCTGGTGAAGACCTTAGTTGGTGATTCAAGTCCGATGGTGAGACATGGTCCGAGTATTTGAAGGCACAAGCTGGTACTGATGATCCTGTTGAAGCAAAATTCAATGTGGCATATTGACTCTCCAAATCAGGTTGGATGCAGTGGTCCGTCTTGAAGCACTTCTCGACTCCAAACATGCTTGGGCGGAGTGCTTCGAGTGCCTTCAGAACATCCTTTATCAAGGTTCCCAACTTTTTTTCAGCTACTCCCTCCAAAGAATAAATCAAATGCTGAGCTGACGTGAAACAGAAAAAAGCTAGTCCGTGATCACAATATCCCAATCGATTAAGCTTATTTATCTGATACTTAAAAACTTCTAAAAGTGTCAAAGCCTTATTGATGATGGTGGCGGTACCTGAAAAACTTTTCAACAAATCATTGCCAAATTGGATGGAGCGTCGTTGTAACTCCCGAACTCCAGGCGTGCCGCTCAATGGACTTCCATCCGATAACATGAGTGTGCTCAATCGTTGCAATGAAGTTATCTCTCGCCTCTAAATCATAATGTCAAACCCGTGCACCAATCCTGCACTTTTCCGCAATGCTTTCTTATCAATCAAGCGCCCATTGTTATAAAAACCGGTGTCTACAGATGTACTCAAAAACATGCCTATGAGTGCTTTGAGCGAACCCGAATTCTTTGACTTACATACGCCTTACTTCAGACCAATAAATAAACACTGAGTTGAGCAAGATACTTTGAAAAATTGTGTCTGAGAACCTAAAAAATTAACTTTCATACTTTTGTGATGCAGTTATGAAAGAACTAGAACACAGTCTCAATGAACTACTATCTTTATTTATAGCATGATCTATGTCTATAGCGCTTATAATGCCGATGTAGCGCTCAAGGAGCAAAACATCAGGGAGCTGAAATTCTTGGAAATATATTCAGAAGAATGGTTTGTAATCCCTCAATTAGTCCAACGATTCCGAACGCACTCAAAGCTTCAATTCCAAAGGCTCTCTCTAAAATCGTTTCTAAGCTCCGTGATGAAAGATAGATTACATCTGAATCGAACGAAATATATTTGCATTATCTTAGGTCGCGAATATCATTAATCTGTACCATCATATACAATCTAGTCACTGAATAAGTACGATGAACCCAATATATTAAGCAATCAATCGTCTCCAATTCAGAACTCGTTGAATATCAAACGCGATCTAAGCTAAAGATTAGCATGCACATTTCTCTTGGATCAATAGGCTTAGTTTGATTAAGAATATACAGCCTGATATGACAGGCAACACGTTTTCACTTATTCCTTTCATATTCGAAACCATAAATAAAAAGATATAATACTGGCATTCTCCGAAAAAATACTCCTCCATAGATCTCGACAGCTAATTCTCATATAAAGCTTTCGCCTTTATGGTAGCTAAGTCACATCCGAGGATACAATCAACGCTTCAATTACGTAAAATTGGGTATATGGATTTTTGATGCTGTCAAATTCAGTTAAGATGACATCTTGAGATGCAAGAGATTATTAGTTGTGTCATCACGTGGGCTAGAAGGGCTACCTCAATCGATCAAACATGCTTACCAACTTGACATATTTCATACGTCAAAACTCTTAAATGCCATAACATGGTGCCGAGTTACTAATTGTAGTACGCTTGTAGAGATTTGTCCAAAATGATGACACTGTCTTCATGTTGAAGAATTAATCAATGGCATAGTGTTGATTTGAGATCGTAAACAATGTATTCTGCATGATTCGTGGATCAGATCAAGAATAAAGAGGTTGAGTGTTTTGCTATTCGCCGTATAGATTATTGGGGTGCAATAACCATCTCTTTAGCTAGCTCGGCTTTCATTCCTCTGTGTCTGAATGCAGCATTCTTGTTGATAGCAGTTATCAAGTGTAAATAAAGCTTGATATAAGGAAAAATTACAAGTTACACTTAGGTCATCTATTTTATGAATTTCCACATATTCTAGATGACATGCTTTTGGCATGATAATGTTTTTTTCATGTGGTTCTGAGCTGAATCAGGCGCCAACAAATGAAAATTGTCTGCATGAGGTCATCACGTTATCGGCTCGTAAGTCGGTTCATAAATGTTTGGGGAGTCAATTGGCTCATAAAAAGATTCGAATCTTTCCATGATGGTTCATTTACGAATTGCCTCCGCGAAAATATCAGAGCCTCTAAGTATGCTACTCATGCACTTTAGTATCTATGTCATGATGAATCATTGTAGTGCGATGTGCAGGTAGTATGTCCCCATCAAAATACGCTTACGAGCAAGCTGTTAAAAGTTTTGTGATTTCATTAATCCATTCGCCACGAAGAAATATGATGGTATTGTAGGATTTTTTGTGGTTACTTTTTGTTGATAGTTCTTTTTTAATGGAGTTCTATGCTCATGTAGTGGGAGGTGACTTGTTTTATCTACGCATTTCACAGGTGACATGTATGTCCTCTCGCAGGAACCTTCGGACGGTCACGAGCAACTATTATCGTGCCTCTTTCGTTGTTGTCCGTAAATTGTTGTAGACTTTGTTGTTCTTTTTCCGATAAGACGACTTCACCAAACTTCGAGGAAATAGAGTATTAGGACTACCATGGTCTTGGATTTCTGAGTTGGGACCATGGCGCCTGGAGCAAACTTAGATCAGTCCTTATTGGAACAATTGAAGCGGTTTCATTTTACGCGAAGCACGTCTACTCTCTTTTTCTGTCTGCAGTAAATTCATGTGAAGTGGATCAAACGTAGATTTATGATCTATATACGTAGCCTGAATGAACTTTTTGAATTTAGATGTTTGTTTAGTGTGACTTTTGATTTCCAATCTTCGTTATGTAGTAACCTGTTTGACTCCTGAACAACGTATTACTATTGTTACATAGCTTCGAATTGGGCTTTGCCTTTTTTGCCCCGATTTATAGGATTCTGATGGTGAATGTCACATTCACTGAAGAGCTGCGAGCTCTACACGCAAGTTCTGTGATTGTTTTTGGGAAGTTTTATTGGGGGAAATGCTGCTTTACTAGTATATTTGTTTTTGTATCAAGATTCGGAAATGCCAAAGTGGAATGTTTAAGTCTTTGGCAAGGCTTATAAAGGTTTTTCTGTTCAGACAGGTTTCGGGATCCTATTTTTTTTTGTTCGAAAACTAAATCATGCCAATCATTATAAGCACATTCGTAAGACCCAGGAGACTGAATTGGTTGCTTTATTTATATTGAGCTAGATATTTAAAGGATTCAACAAATTGTGGTCTTTGCATGCTGTCCTATTGTTGTTTTTATTTTTCGATGAAGTGCAATAGGCTGTATAGGCATGCTGTTTACTCTTATTCTTGAAAATGAAAGAAACGCAGAAATACCAGGCCTGGACAACTATCTGTATGAGGGGCTACAATATTTGTAAGGTACATTTATTGACAGTGGTGGTTTATATTACTCAGAAGCAGTGGCGGTTTCAAAATGCCAAATCGTATCAATTTTTTATATGACGCTCAAATAAGACCTAAGTGATTTGAAGTTCTGTATGGTGTCCCATATTTGAGATCGTCCTATGTAGGGATCCAACTGATTTGGATGTTCGCATGCGCGTTTCGAGTAAAGTTCTAGCAACTTGTCTCGAGAAACCTGAATGGAAAATTCAATCATCGTGTTGAGCGGAGGAACTGCTACAAACGAATTGGTCCCATTATTTGACCTTCAATCTTCTAATGTCACTTATGTTCTACCAATACTGGATAATGGTGGGTCATCTTCGGAAATCATAAGGGTAATTGGCGGACCAGCAATTGGTGATATAAGGTCTAGACTAACAAGATTAATTCCTGATAGTCAAGTCAAGCTCCGTAACGTTTTGAGCCACCGGCTAGATTCAAGCTCAAACATTGCTAGAGCGCAATGGGACCAGATTGCGGATGGATCTCATGAATTGTGGGAAGGGGTTTCCATTTCCACCAAGGAAATTGTGCGTTCTTTTCTTCTCCACATACATGTAGAGCTTTTGAAAAGATCTAGAATGAATGCGGGTTCATCCTCGGGGAAGCAATTCAATTTTGGATCTGCAAATATAGGAAACTTGTTTTTGACTGCTATTCGTCTATTCACCGGTTCTTTAGACTCGGCAATTGAGCTATTCATGAAAATCACTGACATAGATACCAAGATTGAGGTTCTTCCTTGCTTGAATACCAACTTCAGTTATCACATCCGCGCAATCCTTCTTAATGGGTCAATGATAACTGGACAGTCGCAAATCTCTCACCCCTCTCTGAATCAGGTTGGTTCACGTTCTACTATTGGAACAATTTCACCGTGCGAACAGTCTTCGGACCCCGTCTCTACTCAGAGACTTCTGGAAGTCACCAAATCTTCAGAGTATGCTGACACAAATCTCTCATCCGATGAAGAACTGGGAAACACACCCCTGTACACGCATCCCGAGCTCAAAAAATCACAGCTTCATTTTCACAAAACAAATCAGGTTGAACCACTTATCTCTCCTATTAAGAGGATAATGTACATATCGCCTTACGGAGAGGAAATTTGCCCCGCTGCTCAATCTAGAGTGATACTGAAGCTCGCGCAGGCTGATGTAATTATTTATTCGATTGGATCACTCATGACAAGCATTATTCCTATTGTAATACTCAAAGGTGTGGGAAGGGCGATTGCTCAAGATATCCCAAATTCGAAAAAGCGCATTTTGTTCTTGAATGGATGCGAAGACCGCGAAACCTATGGCTTGCAAGCGCTCGATTACGTCAGATTTGTAATCGAGCTGGCTCAGTATCTGGTTGAAAAATCAGGACATGAGCAAAAACCAGAATGGCAGCTGTTTGTGACGCATTTGTTTTACATGAAAAGCTCAAAAATTTTTGTCGATGTTGAAGCCCTCGAAAACATGGGTATCAAATGTGTTGCCATTAAGCAAAATGTAAATGAGTTTGATAAATACGACTTGAACGATTTGCAATCGAATTTGAAGAGAGTCTCATGCTTCGCGGAGATATGATCAGTCGTACCACATTTTGATTAGTTCTTCTGATACGGCAGAAGGTGTCAAGACACCCAAATCTGTAATCAAAGCTGTGATATATTCATGAGGCGTGTAGTCGATTAGCTGGGTTTTGAGAAGACTATCATCAGCTATTTCATCAGAATCATCCAAAATAGACACTATTTCACGTGGTAAGTCATTGGGGGTCAAAGGAAACAATCTCACAAACTTGTGAGACTCTGTAACCACATAAAATGGCTTGTTGTTGGCCTTTGCGAGGCATCCGATTTGATATGAACCAATGTGATTGATTATTCCACCACTCTCCACAACTCCCTCTGCACCTACCAAGATTTTGTCCACTTTATGTAGCATGTACCCTACTGCATTGTCCACAATAACCTGAACGGGTATGTCACAGTCTCGCAACAACTTCGCCATTAAATAACCTTTACCAGTTGGTCTGGCTTCTGTGACAATGACTTTAAACCGAAGGAGATTGTCTTTTTTTGCTTTCAAGAGCAATTGAAAAACAACACGCGAATAGGAGTGGACCAAAATCGTATCGTCATCCTTGATGAAGGGAACTCCAAATTGCGCAGATTTGTTTCTTGACTCCTTGGCTCTTTGAACAAATAATTCACCGTTCTCGACAAGATTTTTTTTGCACGATTCCCAGTCAGCATAGAGCTTGGTGTTTCTCAAGACAAATCTCATAAATAAGTCGCATCCAGCTGATAAAGATATGGCGTTTGAAATGGACAGCTTTAATGTCTTAATGCTTGATCTGACTAGGTTGATTAACTCACTTGACGTTGAAGGTTGTTTCACTCTTAGCATAGTGACAAGAGACTCAATCGCAGCGACTGGCATTGTCATGTCCTTGTCATCTTCCAAAAATTTGAGATACGTTTGCTTGATATCGAAGCTAGAATTAGACATTGATTGGTAACCTCTTAGGATTTAAGAAAGACGACGTATGGCAAAAAGCGCTAAGGTGACAGCTGGTGTACGGGTTGTGTAGCCACATTATAACAAGGTGATGGGCTTGATAGAAAATGGGCTATGGAAGCAGTTCGCGACAAGAAATTAGATAGCAGGTCTGTTGTAAAATTGATCGAAAATGCTTTATTAAATTTTTGATAGCTACTAGAAAACCCTCAGGACTTAACCTGCTTTCCCAAGTTAAATGTCGCTTCTCCCAGAAAAAATAATGTTACCATTTATAGGCAGATATATCCATCAAAGCGAAACGTTTGAAAAAGTTCAAGCCTCGAAAGTCTTTATGTGTTGCACGTCAATTCTGGTCAACGGATCGGCAGAGCCGCAGATCAAGCTTTCCTGTATGTTCGGCAAAAACAGTCACTGAGAGCGTGTGTATTTCCGATCCCTTTCTTCGCGTATACTTCAGTCCGGATGAGAAATTGATTTGTCACGTGATCGTGAAAAATTTGCTCTCAAAGACAAGAATCTCATCAAGATTTTTCTTTCTCTTCTAGTTCAGCAGTCTATAATTTCAGTAACATGTCTGACCAAGAAGTTTTAGTTTTGAGAGGTACCTTGGAAGGTCACAATGGATGGGTCACATCATTGGCCACTAACCAAACCAAGCCTGACTTGTTGTTGTCTGGTTCTAGAGACAAGACTTTGATCGCTTGGAAATTAACTGGCGGTGAGGACCACCAATACGGTGTCGCAAAGAAGTCTTTCATCGGACACTCTCACATCGTTCAAGATGTCACAATCTCTGCTGATGGAGCTTACGCTTTGTCCGGCTCTTGGGATAAGACCTTGAGATTGTGGGACTTGGAGACTGGTGAATCAACAAAGAGATTTGTTGGTCACACTGGCGACGTTTTGTCTGTCTCTATCGCTAACAACTTGAGACAAATCGTTTCTGCCTCGCGTGATAAGACTGTTAAGGTCTGGAACACTATCGGCGAATGTATGGAGACTTTGTCTGGCCACAAGGACTGGGTTTCTGCCGTTAGATTTTCCCCTGATAAGGAGACATCCACTGTCATCTCTGCTTCTTGGGACAAAACTGTGAAGGTATGTTTTAATTTTGTTCAACACGTTGTGTGATAATGATGTTACCCATATTTGCTACTTCAGACGTTGCTTCAAGGCTTCGAATGAGATTTCTCATACACCAAGATCTCTGAATCCACAATTTTCTATGTTTCGATATGAATCTTTTACTAACTTCACAGTCTTGGGACTTGAACGACTACAAGCTCAACGCTGACTTCATTGGTCACACTGGATACATTTCTTGTATCACCATCTCCCCAGATGGATCTTTGAACGCTTCTGCTGGCAAAGATGGTGTCATAATCTTGTGGGACTTGAACACCAACAACACTTTGTACACTTTGAACGCTTCTTCTGAAGTTCACGCTTTGGCTTTCTCTCCAAGTAGATACTGGTTGGCTGCAGCCACCTCCTCTGGTATCAAGATCTTTAACTTGCAAGAGAGAACTTTGTTGGATGAGTTGAAGCCTGAGTTCACCGTCAGTGCTAAGGCAAAGGAGCCCGAGGCTATTTCTTTGGCCTGGTCTGCCGACGGTCAAAACTTGTTCGCTGGTTATACCGACAGCATCATTAGAGTTTGGCAAGTTATGACCTCCTCTGCTTAAGTGTTTGTACCGGAATAATTAAATATATCAACATTTTCAGCTAAATAAAAATACTTTACCAGAAGAAGTTCCACCCAACACCCAATTGTTTGTAGGATGAAAGGCCGCGACCGCGGGTACTGCTGTCATCACCGCCGGCGCAACCAAATTGGCAATTTGATTACCGTCCTCACCATATATATCGATGCTTCGATTCATATTTCCAATAGCAAATTTTTGTATCCCATCAGATGGTGACCTTTGCCACTTTGATTTCAAAATAGAAACCCATCTTCCGGTTTGACAATTATGTGTAATCTCACGCTGAACGTCTAAGTTTTTGTTCTGTGGGGGTCGTCTGGAATTGTTCCTCTTTCCAGAATCATCCTCGGATCCTAGTTGGCTCTGTATATCAAATAAACGAATGGTGTCATCATATCCATTACATACTAAACGTTGATTCGCATTCCAATCCACACTGGATATCGAAAGCCTCGAAGAAAACTCTCCGCAATTTTGAGGCGCGTTTAAGCCATCCATTATCTCCGAGTGAGAATTGCGCTTGGGAACGCCTCTGAGATCCCAAACTTTTAAAGATCTATCAAGAGAAGCTGTAGCGATTTGATATTCATATAATGGATTGACGCAGAAGCCTCCGATTTTTTTGTCGTGTAGTCTGAGAAGACTTTTGTATCTAATTTCCTTGGGATTTTGCCGCGTGTCATGTTTGAAGAATAGGCCATTCAATGTGGTGACATAGAGCAAGTTCTGGGACGGACAACTTATGTCAGAAATCCCAAGAGAGCCTCCCATTTCGTCCTCTATTGAAAGGCTCTCCATGATGGTTTGTTTCGAGAGATCAAAAACTCTGCATGAGCCGTCATAAGACGCCGTCATTATGTGAATCGGCTTCTGAGAAACGTCGGTAATTTTTGAAACTGTCCGTCCATGCGGTTTTACAAGTACCGAGATTGATTCGTCTTCTTCAGTTTTCTCATCTATCCCCCAAATCCCAAGACAACCATTGGTGTCCCCTGCAAAAGCCAATCTGTTAGAAATTGATGGATGAAACAGAATCGAGGTGATTCGATGGGGCGTTAGTTTTAGTCCGGAGGGATCAGTAAACGAAAAAAACTGTGCTTTAGAAGATAAGCCTCTATCTATTTCTGGTAGACCTGATTTAAAGAATTCAGTTTCCTCGGCAATTTTCCCATCATCTTTTGCCACCTTGATTCCTAGTTCATGAATCATCGAAAGTCTGTGAGACATCGTTGGGTCCGAGACAGGCTTCTTGAATTCCACACCCGAGTCACGCTTTGCGGTCAGGATCGAATTTAGGATCAGTTCCTCAGCTAGAAGCCTCCCCTGCTTGGGCTCCGCAAGAAGATCTGCAATTTTGAAGTTACCAATTAATCTCGAAAGTCTCAATTCATTCAACTTCTCTTGTGCTAGAAGCTCTTTGGCGTCATGTTCCTCCTTTATTGCTCTATTTTTCTCCTCGTCGGGATCTTTGGCCAATCTTCTGGAACGTCTCGTAGGCAAAGCCTTGACTACTTTTTCCTTCTGTCTAGGTTTAGATTCCTTTCGAGGCTTTATCTCGTCAGCAATAGAAGTACGAAGACTGTCAAGATTTAATTTTTTTAGCAATTCTTTATTGCGCTCAATGTTCTGTTTTCTAATTTTCTCGAGGTTCATCATTGTCCATGATTATCGTTGCTCATTTGATGTTGATCGATCGTGACGTAAAATGTCTGAGCAAAGGTACAAGCTCCCGCATATTACTATCTGCCTGAAATCTCCTTTCAGTCTCCTCGCGGATAGAAATTTGAAGAGGTCTGCAACATCGCGTGTTTTCACTTGCAAGACATCGTTGACGTATTCTTGCCCAACCTTAGCTATGTAGCCGACATCATGACACTCAACCCAGGGCATTTCCTCAGGATAAGTAAATTCAAAGGGAACAAGGGCATCTTCTTCCTTGGCGGCAATATGTTTCAAAAGGCTTTCCACCGACTTGCCTTTGCTCATGGCAACAACAAATACAAACCCATTCTTGCGTATACTTTTTAGAAACTTCCCCAATTCCAAGGCAGCGCATTCATTATGCGCCCCGTCTAGTAAATAGGTGAGATTGGTCGCGTCATCTTTGAGCTGTTGTAATCGACCTGGCCAATATGTGTTTTTAATACCTGAAATGATGGATTCTGTCGTCAAATTTTTGAACGAAATCATGCTTCGTACCACGCTAACGATTTGCAATGCAACGGATAAATTCGCGGACTGGTACTCGCCAAGTAATGATGAATACTGGATCGGATTGATTATTCCGCACCCCGAATGCTCCCCTGTGCTGATCAACAAGGCATTTTCTGCTCTCGCTTTCTTCGCAATTTCATCCAACACTTCTTGCTCATTGGTCTGATCTACAACAATCGGAACTTCTCTCTTTATTATACCTGCCTTCTCTCTCGCTATCGCCGTTAGCGAGTTGCCTAGGAATCCTTCATGATCCATCCCAATTTTTGTGATGCCACAAACCACCACTCCTCCCAGGTTCTTACCTCTCTGGTAGGGCTCGAGTACGTTTGTAGCATCTAGGCGGCCACCAAGACCCACTTCGATTAATGCTAACTCCACTTCTTCGAGCTCAAAAATTTTGAAGGCTGTAGCAGTTAAAATTTCAAACTCCGTGCATCCTAGGTTGTATCTGGCATCATGACTGAGCACGGATTTTCGGACTTTTTCAAAATCATAAAAAGAATACGTCTGATCATTTATCGAAATACAATCATTGTAAGACAATAAATGTGGTGAAGTGAAACGGCCATTGCGAATTTTGGATTGTGTTAGTATCAGTGATAAGTATGCTATCGTTGAACCTTTTCCATTAGTACCAGCGATATGCACAGACTTGTAGGAGCTCACATGCGGATTGCCGAGATGGGAGAGTAATTGTTTAACTCTGCTGAGTCCTAAGTCTATGGGCATGGCTTCAAAGGAAGAGGAGGAGTGTGTGGATTCTCAGGGGTTCAAAGAGTGCGAACAATTTATTTTTTTCATCACAATCAACCATGCCCAATAATATAGTTATCAAACAAAGACTTGATGATTTAGACAAAATTGACGAGAGCATTGTCAATATTTTAGAGAGTCTAGGTTGCATATTTGATACTTATATTAAGCCAAGCCAAGGGGGGCCTCAAAACGTGACGAAGACAAGGGGGCAGTTCGGTGATGACGTGAAGAAGTTCTACAATTCTTTGAGCAACATAGCGATAGGGTTGAGAAGGGAAGTTAAACTCATGGACGATAACATGGGAACCTCCCAACTAAATAAAGATCTGGTAATGATTTTGCCAGTAAGTGTTGAAAGGAAAAACACAACTCTCGGTGACGCTAAGCTTGAATCTGAATTGAAAAATTTGTAAATGTACTATCTCAATGAACGCGTTGAATGAACATTCTGATCTCACAAAAATTAAATCTCTTCCAAGTATCCTTGTTGTATCAATCTGTCGACATCCGATTTTCTAACATAAAACTGCGAATTCTTTATGAGATTGAAAACACCATACTCTGTTTGGACCTCGCCTCCATTTTTTAGGACGCGCACATCGATGAAGATATCTCTTGGGGGCTCCAAGTCTCCGGAGATGTCGATGTCTGCAAAGCCTGATTTGAAATCTAGTAACAAGTCCTGGTATTTCTTTAGGTACTCTTGCTCCCAATGACTAAGATTTTCAACGGCTAGCTTTCTGGTGCCAAAATTCGTCCGAACATGATCTGTCTCCAAGCTTCTCGATCTTGCTGATTTTCCGCCTTCGTTAAGAACTGGATCGATATTTAGCCAAGAAAACTCGTCAATTTTACCGGCTCGGAGTTTCTGATAGGCTAAAATACATCTCTTATTTCTCCTAAGACACAAATGAGTCACAAAGAGTTGGCAT
Organism: Metschnikowia anglica; assembly: GCA_030573055.1. NCBI lineage: Eukaryota > Fungi > Ascomycota > Pichiomycetes > Serinales > Metschnikowiaceae > Metschnikowia > Metschnikowia anglica. Next base: position 371,319 of record JAJMCP010000008.1, read on the forward strand.
TGATTGATTCGCCTCGCTTCGTTTTCCATCTCTATTTGCGAAGATTGTTGTTCGTTGAGAAATTCGACATCCTTGTGTAGATCTGACGTTTCTTGTAAGATATCTTTCACAAGAGTGTGTTCATATAGTGGTACTTCAGCTAGGTTGCTGGTTCTCTTAGCCTCGAGGATAAGCTTGTTCGCCAAATCAGCATACATTTCAGAAACGAATTGTTTGTTCTCGCCTTCTAATCGAGAGTTGAGGTTTTGACTAATGCAGGTCCCAAAATGCACAACATCGCGACGAGGAGAGCCATCTCCGTTTCAAACACGCAGTAAACGTGCCGAATCGACAACCAGCATGTACATTGAATTCATGGCTTGATTCAACAAAATGTTGAAAAAAATTGATCATCTAATGTAAATTTATTCATTTATAGGGCCAACTTGGAGACAAACGAAAGCTTAACTCTTGAATTGTCTGTAAACACTATGCTGTATGTGTGCTCCTCGCTAGAAGCTGAAATTGGATCTTTTCTCCCATCACATCTATTTTATGAGAAATTCTAGTATAGCATATATATACTTGATTACTTATTTATCATTAAAGCTTTGAATGGAAATCAAGCCTATCAAGTTTTTTTTTTCATTTCAAGCAGCCAGGCGGCCTCGATTCTATCTTCTTCTTGCGCTGATGCTCTCATCAATGTTTATTTTTTTTTATTCTTTTCTTCCAAACAGAATGGTACATCAACAAACAAAAAGGCCTAAAAACACATTATCCGAAAAGACAAATGAGAACTTCGTCAAGGCCAAGGCCAAGGCTTACAGTGTTTCTAATATCCTTTGTAATTAGGTCCAGGATCATGATATTGAAGGAGGAAGATGAGTTTTGGGCGCGCGCTTAATTTCAACGTGTCACTCAGCTAGGAAATGTCTGCAATCATAGCCGGGGATATCTAGCAATCTCTAGGTTTCAAGCCATTTAAGTATTTACTCGTTTTTTTGTGATGTCTTTTGAAATAAACTGGGAAACTTTGAGCTCCGATGACTCTATCAATCGCAACGTAAGGAATTTTCTTGATCAACAATTCAACTCAATCCCGCTACCTCCCTTCATCGATAAGTTATCCGTAACTGATTTCTCTATGGGAAAAACCCCACCAGAAATAGTCATAAGACATATTGGCGCTCCATTTGAAGAGTTTTACAATGATACAAACTCAGATGAGGAGGAGCGCAGAGATCTCAACTCCATGAGTCACCTGCTGAGTGCCACTGAGCACTCGCAATCCAGTGAAGAAGAGGAAGAAAACTCGAGCAACTCTGAAATGAAAGCTGATGGTTCAGGAGCGAAGGCTTCTTCCAGAATTTCAGCCGAGGAGTCAAGGTCAGCCAAAAATCCGGAAATTTTAAAGCAGTTGCACAATTATAACATGAATAATTTGGGCTTGGGTCCTCATGAAAGAGAAACACCCACAACATTTTTCAAATCTAGTGCTCTCAAACTTTCAGTTCCCCCTGTACCGAAGCAGGATAACCCTGTAGATATGACCAATGATATTCAATTTGTGTTAGAGATTGACTATCATGGCGACGTGATGATCGAGATTTCGGTCAACTTGTTGGTGAATTATCCTTCAGCTGAATTCATCTCACTTCCAATCAAATTGAAAATAACCGATTTGGAAATCCACAGTTTGGCAGCAATAGCTTACATTCAGCAAAGTGTCTACATCTCATTTTTGTGTGATTTAAATACATCCAGAACTGACTACTTTTCTATTCTCAATAATCAAGAATACTATGCCGAAAACAAATCGAAGACCTGTGCAGAATCATTTCAGGGCGGAAATTTTGTAGATTACGCTACTGCCAATAACAAAGAAAGAATAGACGTCATTCGCGGTGTGAAAATTGATACAGAGATAGGTGAAAATGAAAACAACGTTCTCAGAAATGTGGGAAAAGTCGAAAAGTTCTTAGTGGAACAGTTGAGAAATATCATTAGGGACGAAGTATGTTGGCCTGGCTGGGTTTGCATCAACCTTCATGATGAAGAGGAATCATTGGAGGATGAAATGCTTAAATAGATCATGAGTCTACGAGTTGATCCCCGTTATGCAATTAGAATTTGATTTGGCTCCCTATTTTAGCGATGAGTTCTTCAAACTGTTATTTGAAACCCGGAGAATAATGGCAAATGGTTTATCACGGAACTAGTCTGAGAGACAGATTCTCGAGATTCATTCAGATGGTAATTTTTCTAATTCATAAATCTCCAACATACATGCCTTAAGCTCGTATGTGTCTGCTAGTTGCAAAGTAAACAGGATCCGTGAAGTTTAAGCTGTGACGCGCAAAACGAGTGAAAATGCTGAGCAAAAACACAGAATTGTCACATATAACTTATCTATTTATGAAAAACCACGAAAAATAACTCCACGCGTAATTCTGACATCGTCTAGCTTCCCCGAATTCGATTAATGTATTATAATGTACTCATTTTGAGAATACCCGACTTTATCGTATCATCTATCAAGCTTCCGCTCTCAGCCTACACTCACCTGGTTGCGAAACCTTTCAGTTTGTCTCCTTCAATCCTGGCCAATCTTTCTTTGGGGTGCTCGCGGCGTCAATGCTATACGAAGGATGAATGATGCGGCTCAATTTGAAGCGTTCGGGTTGAGTGGCATGTGAAAGGTACAAAAAACCAGTGGTTCAAGTTGATCAGTGGCTCTAACGATGGAACCAAATGAAAAGAAATACATCATAAAATTCACGTCAATTTCAACCTTTGAGAAAGAGTTTCCAAAGCCATATTTTGTCGAGCTCGAAAATACATTAGAGATCTGCGAAATTTAGTGCCAAACATCACAATCAAGAACTCACATAAGCGTGGTGCGTCCACCTATTTCATGACTCGCGCTTCCATCAGGCATATCACCATCTCTGCCAGTTAAAAATTCGTAGTAAATTTTGTGTAACTTGGTCTTTTCGGAGGCAGAAATGGACAGTTTGCTTTCTTTTAAACTGTCCAAAAAATGCAATTGTGAAATCCAAACATGTGATTTTTGGGTTTGTTCGGCGGCTTTCGTTCCACTTCTTTGCTTATCGTTTTTCTCATCGATACTTTCAAGTTGCTGCAGTATTGCAACCTTTTCGGCGGGTCTGATTTTATTCCCAAACTTCTCAGAATCGAGAAGGAAAAATTCATGACTCTTTTTGGACTCATGAGTGTCTCCACTACGGAGACTCTCTTCGTCGGTAAGTTTCTCGTGAACTGCTTTAAGGTAAGCATTATAGCCCAAACCTTGCAAATCGGCCCCGCTGAAGCCATCAGTACTAGATGCGATAACCTCAAGCTGCACGTCCGCCAGAAGGTTCATTTTCTCACAAATGCATGTCAATATATTCAACCTATCGCTGTAGTCGGGCATGTTACAGAAAATGCTTTTGTCCAAGCGGCCCGGGCGTAATAAGGCAGAGTCAATTAAGTCCGGCCTACTGGTGGCAGCTAGGACGTAAACCCCATCTAACCCTTCAGCACCATCCATTTGGGTCAACATTTGATTCACTACCCTGTCCGTCACGCCAGTCGAGTCATGTCCCCTCTTAGGAGCGATCGAATCAAATTCATCGAAGAATAAGATGCATGGCTTGGCTGATTGAGCTCTTTCGAAAAGCTCCCTTACTGAATGCTCCGATGCACCGATATATTTGTTGAGAATCTCGGGACCTTTTATAGAAATGAAATTCAAACCACATTGCCCAGCAATGGCACTCGCAAGCAAAGTCTTACCACAGCCTGGATAACCATACAAAAGAAGCCCAGATCTCAATCTCAAAGGACAATTATTGAATATCGGTGCGTACTTGGTCGGCCACTCCAAAGTCTCGAGAAGTACACGCTTCGCTTCACACATTCCACCGATATCCTCCCAATGAGTGCCGGATTTCTCTAGTTTGACTCCCCTCAAACTCGAAGGTTTGAATCCACGAAATGCTTTCTCAAAATCCCGGTGTGACACTTCGTTCTCGGCATTGGACCCGAGAGGTTTATGCTGCTTGTGCTGGAGGCTTTCATAGTATATTCTGTCACTCAAAACCTTCAAATCATTTGGTAAATAGCCTTCAGTTTCCAGCACAACATCCATTAAATCGAAATTGAGTGCGCAGTGAAGATGTGTCGACAAATATTTGTCAAGAATTGTGTATCTTGTGGATTTGTCGGGGGCCCCCATGTGATAATACTTATCAACAAGTTGAGACTGCATCATTAATTTGTTGAAGGTTTCCTTAGATGACCCGGAAACAAGCATAGATACATTAGTAGTTTTTTGCGAGCATATGTTTCGCATGTGTGAGATAAAAAACTCAGACAATTGATTGGAGATCGATGAGTCGGTGTTCTCAACCTCCGCCGATAAGATTCTATCCAAGTTATCAAGAATAATGACAGAGGGTTCATTCCAAACGACTTCATGCGTCCACTTCGCCATTCTTAGGCGAAGTTGATCGAAGTTTTCATTCATCAAGGTCTCACATGCAACATACTTGGTGAACATACCGCTTTGTTCTCTGATTGTTTTTGCCAACAACTTTAAAGCTGAAGACTTGCCGCTACCATGAGTGCCATGAATCATCACACCAGTATTTCTGAAAGTACATAAATGCTTGGTCATATCACTGAGAAGAGAATCAAGCCCGTATAATGTTTCTACATGGGCTTCTTCCAAATGCTCTTGCATCACTGGCGAAGGAGGCAGGATTGCATCTCCTAGCTCAATTCTTTGTGAGATCTTAGTCAGTTCCAGGCAAAAAGGTTTTACCCAAGCGTGCGGATCCTCATTCTTCTTGAATACCAAAACTCCCCCTTGTGGTAGATATCTTGAAATAATAGGAACTTTACAGAAGTTGGAGATCGGGGAATGTAGAAAGGCTTGGTTTGATAAGAGAATTTGAGAGAGTTTCTGCGAGTACTCGGCCTTTATCTTTTTCGACAAAGTCGTGCTGACATGCTCAGCTTTCTTACCCTTTGAACTGTAAGGGTGAATAACGAACACGGGGGGCCGTTTGGAGGGTATTTTGGTTACATGCTTCACAACGACCTTGTACCCCAAACAATTCTCAACATTCAAAGCAATCGCAAGATTCTCGCTCAACCCTATTGAGTTTTTGGGGGATGCAGGGTAACTTACAAATTTTGCCACAATTTGCTTATTTTCAAAGAATATTGCAGAAGACTTGGGTTTTTCAGTATCCTTTGTCATTTCGCGTTGACTATTTGTTTGAAAATGCAGTCTATTCAGCTTCGAATGAGGGCCACCAAGAATGGATATTAAAAAGAATTCGCAATTTCCAAATATACGTGAAAACTCTTGTAAGTTTCCGTAAATCGCATATCCAGAGGTTTCCGGATTTAAAGAGCATTCAGCAAAGAGAGGATTTGGGATTGAAATTCCTCTCTTCAAAACGCTAGGGCTATGCAGGTAGTCTTCCTGAGGAGATTTGGTCGACTTTGCCGATTGTGCACCGGCGGTGGATTTTCTTTCATGTTTTTTGGGGGCAATGGTCACTTCGGCGAAAGGATCTATTAACGCAACATGGTGATTCAATCCAATATCCTTGACCTGTAGTCTTACCGATGAAGTTCTTGTGGGATAGACAACCAATGTTTGATTGACAGCTACACACCTTGACTGCTCAATCAATTTCGATTCGATATATGCCGCATGTAGTTCAACGAGCTCCCAGTCGGAATAGTTCTCAGGTTCTAACAGAATCTTTGACGACTTCAAGTTTTGTGTCACTATATTCACTGTGACTGACTGGTTTTCAGTTAGGCTCAAGGAACGAGCAGTCACAGGATCAATTCCAATTGAGATTGGCACGGTAGAGCTCATTCCAGACCATCCAACGTAAGTCTTATTTCGTGATGGCAGCACAAGCTCAACGATCACTTTTTGCGGGGAAACACTTGCATTGTACAACAAACTGACAATGCTGGACGGCAAATCCACTAGATTATTCCATGACTGCCTGATTGCTACTTTAGCTGGCAAATTCTCCATTTCGTTGATCAAAAAATGTCCATATATGATGAGAGTATCAGTCGATGAAAAATGAGGCTAGGGCCGGAAGAATCTTTCCAATTTGGCTAATGCCTTAAGCATCGTCCAACATATAGGCCCCTCGCGCGTTTCTGGTGCGGGGGACCTCGGCAAAAACTCCTGAAGAGATTGCGGAGGACCAAGCTTACATACTGCGGGGCAAATAGACGATCCTGTCCGATTGTACCAAGTCCCAACTTTCAAATAGATCATAGATAAGTAAGAACAACAAGAAGGCGTCTAGAAGAATCGACGATACTAAATATTGCTAGAGCACAAAATGAACGAAACTTTCGAAGAGCAATGCCTTGCAAATAATGGGCGCTTTTCAAACTTCAGTTTACAGTTAAATTGAGCCAGGAGAGGGATAATCGAAATCAAATATATAATAGGGTGTTAGTCCTTGATTAATGCAGCATAAAATTATTGACATGCTTCTCTCCTCAGCCGCCTATCGCACTCAAGCTCTTTGATTGATGTTGCTTGGATCAGAATCTCATCCTCCCTTTTGAGTTTTGTTAAAATGATCCAACGCTTTATCCTCGGCTGATACTTCTTCGAGCTTTTTCCGCACGTTATCTTGATTGGCGATACGCGCTGACTCCACTGTCTGAAAAGATTTTTTTCTTGCCGATCGACATTGCTCCCATCCAACAACGCTACCTAAGAAAAAACCGCTTACAGCCCAATTCGCCGAGCGGCCTGGATTTTTGTGTATGACGAATGTGACAAGCCCGAGCACACCCATGCTTTGGAATCCGGTAAGCATGGCCTCTCTAAAACACGGCATATTGACATAAGATTCGAACGTAAAGTCACTGATCTTCAAGTTTTGAAATGCGACCTTGTAAGTCGGTTGTTTCGCATAAGTGGGCTCTTTGTCTTCAAACTTGGGTGTAAGATCGTCTAAATATTGCGACTTGCCATTACTGTCCGATTCTTTCAACTCTTTAACCGCGGAAACCTTAGAGGGAGTTCCACCAAACCAACCCATTATACCGATGAGACATTGCAACGGTGCTTTGCGAATGAATTTCTTGCTCTTTATCACATGACCCGCAATGGGGTATTTGAAGGGGAAAAAAAAACAATTAGCGCCGCCTGGTTTCGATCCAGGGACATCAGGGTTATGAGCCCTGCGCGCTTCCACTGCGCCACGGCGCTTGGTAGACCGATTATAATTATGCCAAACTGAACATATCATACAAATTATCATAAGAGACCAGTGGCGGCTTCCTGAGAGATTGCGAAGAAACTTTTCAGCGAACAAAGCGTTAAATTGTAGCAAGTCATTAAAATTAGGATCTGAAGGGCCGATGACATCCCATTACTACTATGAGTGAAATAAAGTACCTTCAGGCCAGTTCCTTTGAAATATCGAGGATGCAAAAACAGGAGGCGTTTCAGCGCATGCAACCGAGAAGGCTCAAGGAAATCTACTTGAGAATAGGCGGGCTAAGCAATGGAGGGTGCTTTAAGAAAACTTTAAAATCAAGAATAATCAGCTCGGAACGTTTTCACAGCTATTCCTTTGTTTGATTACGAGTCCTCTTCCCACTTCATGATAGCACACAGCGAGCGACCAGCGAACCTTCAGTGTCACCCATACCTTTGGATAGTGAATCTGAAGGTAATTTTGGCTCACCGCTACAACGATAGAGGAGTATCAAATTCGGTTCTCGAAATCCAGTGAACTTCAAAGAATTGCTGTCTCCCACTAATATCTCCTCTGAAGATTCACGAAAGTTTGATCGGTTTGTCAAAGTTGTAAGTGATGTTAATTGTATTTGGCATTGGGATGCCGAGAAAGGCTCTGTTTCTGGCTTTATACTGAATGAATAATTATCTCGGGGGCTCGGAAGGACTAATTCGATGGGCCGATGACATGGCGAAGTCTATAATGAAACAGAGCATTGGCTTCATTTTATTCAAAGGTTTCCAAGTGTAGTAAAATCTAGTGGGAGAATTTCGTGTCAGCTGCCAGGGTCATATCTGAAATGTGATCCTGATCTGTTACAGGTGTTTTCTATAGCTATATAGCCTCTTGTTATTGGTGAGCATGTGAGACACTATCTTGAATACCCTGTCACATGACGACTTTTTTTTTGGAAAAGTATTTCTCTCAGAAAATAACCTTCTACCTAAATCTTTTTTCGAGAAATATTCTAGGTAAATTAGATTGCAAGGCAATGAATAACAAAACGACATAAAAACGGGCTAAGCTATGAAGAAATGCTGAAGGCTTGGAAACTCGGGCATTTTATTACTTCATATCATTGAGGGGTCTTGCAGAATATTTCTCGGAAGTGGTACAGATTTTTGATCCCTCGGATAGCAACTTCTTGCATTACAGTGACATTCAGAAGTATTAGGAAGAGAAATCAAAGCCTCATCTCTATTATAGCACTTTCATCCACAGAAGGGTAGACTTTCATAACAAACACAAATTCTTTCATGGACTTCAGGACTGCTTGTATCATGATCGGACCACGTATGCTTTGAAGTTGGATTTTCTGAGAGCTTAGAAGCATGTACAGAAACATGAATTCTTGGGTGCAAAGGAATGGTTTATCTCACTAAACACGCAAAAATCGAATTTGTTGTTCTTCGTTTCAAATAAAAATGTTTGTTTCTTTCAATTTGCAATTCTAACCAATTTTGTTGACAGCCGATTCACCAGAGCAACTTGATAAATTTCAAATAATGGGCACCATATTTCTGAAAGTAGATTATTTATTCTGTTAAGTTTTTTTACACCGTTTCATCTCAAGCTGTGAATTTGTTGGCTTAAAAGGGATCAAAGAATCTCTCAATTTGGTGTATCTGCAAACAAACGCAAAGTCGAGCACAATTTCGGTACACAAAAGCAATGCGACCTGGGTTAAAATTGTTCTTTAATGTAAGCAGACTCTGACGAACGCTTTGTGTTTTCCAACGGTGAAAAGAAAATATGCGTGTAGTCGAATGGATATCATAGCAAGTGCACTCTGTCATTTCAAGTGGTAAAACCTACAATCCAGCTCTGCGAGATGACGCTGGTCTCATCTGCAAGGAGTGCATGGGATTCTATAGATTTAGAATTAATGAAGTGCAGCCTTCCCTCCAATTGGCGAAAAGTAGTTTAATGAATCTTCTTCAGATAATAGGCTTTATGAATGCTTTACCTGCCAAGAAAAGTAGAATCAAGAAAAAAAAAAGCTCAACAAGAGTAACATAGTCAGTCAACCAAGCAGGCAAACGTCGTCTCGTGGCTAGAGTGGTCATTATACAAAGTGGAGTTCCGAGCAAACGCAACAGCTAAGAATATTGTCGAGATTCCCTTCAAGTTCAAAGGAACCGACATGCATGTTAATGGCAGGTTATCGTCGCTCATATCTTTTATCTCACTGAGAAAAGAACGAATTGGCATGATTTCCACAGATGGATTATGGAGAAATATTACGAGCAAGAAACAATGACCGCGAGCATATTCAAGCTACAGGGAAACTTGCAGTAGGAACAAAATTAGGGTTTCTTTTTATAAAGAAAAAATTAAATTTTCTTCTGTATTAACTTCATCCATTTTAATTTGTTCTAATTTGTTATGAGCTAAGAAGATCGAAGATATCTGAAAGCTTGAATTCTAAAACTCAGGAATCGTCTTATCGCCAACAATTCAATGTCTCTTCTTTTAAAGAGAGACCACACAAATTGACTGAATATCTCACTCATCATCCGTATTAATTTTTCACATATGCCCAGAAACCTGCAAAAGACAATTTTATGCCGAGTATCCAGACCAAAACTCACCATCACATCCGGACACGAAAGCCCTCAGCAGAAAATGACTTCGACTTATGAATTTTGTCTCATTAGAACTCAGTACTGAAGACAATTCCATCTTTCGCCCCGCAAAGTCCGATTGGACGGAATCTACGCATAAGTTCGAAAAGCTAGTCGAGGTTTCAAGAAAACCCCTGTTGGTGCATCAGTTTTAACAAACTTTAGAAACCTAATATTGTTGGGAGTTTCTCTGCATAACTAAGCATCATAAAAAGATGAAAAATAGCGCCGCCTGGTTTCGATCCAGGGGCATCAGGGTTATGAGCCCTGCGCGCTTCCACTGCGCCACGGCGCTTTTTTATTCGTCATTGTTAAGAAGGATGTGAAACACTATCTAAGTTCGTCCGGGGCGCGGTCCCGTAAGTATAAGAACACTGCATATAGAAACTGAGGAGGCAGTTGCGAATACAAGCGAGGTGAGCTTGTAAGGTTTGTGTTGGTTCCTTAACACCTAGGAAGGGAAGTAGGAATCTCAATATGTTTTCGAGTAATTGCGCTCGTAGCAAATGCCAACCCCATCGAGAAGCCTATAAACGTAGGAACTGGAGTTTTTGAAATCAGGATGGGTGACGTGAGTGACATACACTTGGCCTCATTTCGATCGTTGAGCAAGAAGAGACAAGAATCAATTCCCATGATCCACCGAAGAAGGCTTGCTAAAATTTCCCAAAAGAGAGAGCGGTTAAGAGATGGAAAAAATTCTGGGAGACGATGGGCAAGAAAGAACGGTTATTGAGGGATGACCTAAAAGCCATGCACCAGTTTTAATGTGGGTCTTACGTCTCCACACATGGCATGAGAGTAAAAAGAGTAATTTCCAAATGTCATTTGTGCCGATGTATTATTATTACAAAAGCCATTCATGGTCACCTCCACAATAAGTGCGAATGTGGTGGAGTCTGGTGAGAGAAAATCGGCTTAAAAAACATAAGGGATTTGAGAGAGATGATGGCTCTGCTTGATACAAAATTCCAGAATTTGCGGAAAACTCAACTGGATTATTTAAGTGATACGCCGGTTTGATTAGTTCGACACCAGATGACCGAGTATAAAGTCATTCTCGCTCCCCTTCTGAATAAATTATTGTCTCAGGCGCTCGGGAGGGCAAGCCTGATTGGACGATCACTACGCTAAATCATATGTGTTGAGTTTGATTTGAGCAAAGATCCCAAGGTGGGCATTCCTGGGGGAATTCTTATGAGAACTTGTGGATTAAACTTGGGGTCAAACTTATGGATTAAGGTCGCGATCTGTTACAGGTTTTTAATGAATAAGAGTTTTTTTATTGATAGAGTGAGTGAGATACTCTCTATCAACAATGCCCTGTACTATGATGAATCTTAAAAAAAATTTGTGAAAGGTTTGGTTTGAGGCTGAATAATTCGTATTTTCAAGAGTTTTGGGGAAAACGAGAGGGAAAGTCTATTAATCCAATGACTTGATGACATACCATTTATTTCAGTCAAAATTACTTACCAAGAGGAACTTTTTGTGCTGGGCTGGTTCACAGTTGGTAACTAGCCTTCTATAAAGATAATACTAGGGGTCAAGCACATGCTCAACTCTACAATAAAACAAGACAATGACATTATTCTGGGCATAGGATTTTAAGCGGGATAATATCTAGAGAGAGTGTCTCGTGTCGACCTTTGGGTAAAACCAGTGTCTGGGCGCATAAGATATGGTTGTGATCTGTTTAGATCTTTTCCCATGTTTACAAGCTGTTTAGTTATGGGTGGGTAGTGAAACGCTCTTTCAGTAATACCCTGTAATATTGTGCTCATTTCGAAAAAAAATAATTATAAATTAGGAGGCTGCTCAGGGCTACACTTTAATCGTACGTTTCTGTTTGCGGGCAGGATACTTGATACACACCATCAGCAATGTTCCAAAATCAGATGTATGTCTCAAAATTAAAAAAAAAAAGAAAATTTACATGTTCCTACGCAAGAAACTAAAACGTCATTGCCAGATGTCGCCTTGGCCTGGACCGAGTACATAAGTATGGTTATACGAAAGGCTAATGCAAGGAGGAGAATCTAAGGCTTGTAAAAGAGGAACGCTTTCACCACTCCATACAATATTCAGATGTCTTGCAGATTCTCTTCTATAGTTATACAAATTTTTTGGTCACTTCAAAAGCAGCTTCCTTTAATACTGCTTGATTCGCTCGAAAAAAAGGCAATTATGCACGTAAAAGATGATTTTTGAACAAAAAGAAAGGATAAAAAGAAGACAAAAGAATTGTGGTGAGGATTCCAGTAAAAATGATTGAATTGTTTCAAGAAAATGCCAAATGCAAAAGAAAACAAGAACATCATTCACTTCTATGTCCACATTATTGCACTTCAAATCTCTCTAGATAAATAGAATTCAGGCCTCTGTATCTGCGACATCCTGTGACTTGATATTTGATTTTTTGAGAAAATTCAGCCAGATACAATGAAAATGAGTAAACGTGGGTTTTATTCAACTATCTATCATAAAAACGGTATCGTTTCTAATCTTTCACTTTTGTGTGAAAACTTCAGACATCAATACTGTTTTCCTGAGCTATCATTTGAATTGATTTCAGGCGACATGAAGGAATGCCTCAAGATTAAATCCAGAAGAGTAGTTCACTTAACATTTGAACTACGTGTAAAACTTTTTCAGGTCACCAATAAAAGCTGAATTGACTTCCGAAACTTAGGGCGAAAAAAGCTTCTACTTGTAATTTTTTGACTTAAGGGCTGCGTCTTGTAACAAATGTTACACTACTCACATCATAATGATATCAACTGAGCAACACCAATTGTGATGCTCAGCAACATAATCAACAAATCATCTGGGGATTTCGAACGGATGCGTGTGATGTAATCATCAACCAAGTGCCAAGCAGAGTTCCTAAAAAAGCATTCAATGACAGTCACTCGACACGCTCTTTCCAATAAATCCCAGGAGTGTAGATTTTCGTTTGCTCTGTGACAAACATTTTCGAGCTGTCGTCATTTTTGTTCAAGCGCAAAAGGCACCCCTGAGATGTCATCATCAGGCCGCGCTTTGATCCTTTCGCCATATTGTGATGTACAGTCTGAAAAATCAAAGTTACTCCGGCTGGACGTGGCATTGCTTCAATACCATAAACATACATGTTGCCACCAGGTCGCTTTCAATTCTTAAGCAGTCCTCAACAATTCAGATTTTTAGGTCGGTCCAGGAGTATTGGCGTATTTACGAGAATACCAGAGCTCCATCGGCCGATAAAAGCTTATTTGCTAAGCCCCATGACTAGTCAACGTCAGGGAGAGCAATAACTAAGGACAATGATGCTCGAGTGTCGAGTCCCGTTGTGAATGAATAGAGCATACGTTTTTCAACAGATTGTTTGCATATTTGAATGATCTCAATCAAAAGAAAACTGAAGGGTTGTTTCTCAGACCATAAAAACAAGTCACATGCTTGTCAAAACACTCCAAAGAATGAATTATGATCAAACAAAAGTCAAAGCTAAATTCGAAAACGTCTAGATTTTTTTCCTTGATGAAAAGCCTTAGTCATTTGCCTTCAGATACCATCAGTGCACAAATTAGTAGGATAAGGCGGTATGCCAGGAGAATAATGGCTTATACACCATAGACTTAATTACTTTTGATTTCATCTTGCATCATTGATATTGCTGCTCACAAATGATGGCTTGTTATGTCCCCGCATTTTCACTAGCTCCTGTTCGACCAAAGTCAACATCATTGTTGATAAAACGAGAGAATCATCGGAGATCCTTGCGTCAGACTCCGCAGAACTCTCGAATAATCGAATTGTTCCCTGAGTCTTCAAGCCATCGATCTTTTCACCTCCATGATCGAAGAAAGTAGCAAAGGGAACCGGAGCTATGGCCTTTGCCAGAGATAGGAGATTCAGTACTTCGTTTCGTCTTTGGTGAACAACGGCGTCGTAAAGTTCGCCAGGCTTATGATCATTCAACAAATTGAGACCTTTGATGGATGAAATTGCGGATAACTTTTCATAATTCATACCATCAACGAGAGTTGTAGATGAATGGTTTAAAAGAAACAATTTCATCGCAGCATTGCCGAAAGTGGAAGAAGCACCAGAAGCCCCAAGCACTCGGAGTTTTGTATTCTTATAAATAGTATCGCAATGGGGCTTCAAGGCGTTATTGAAAAGCACTAAGCTTTCTCCGGACGAAAATAAAAGCACGTAGCAAGTTAAATTGTTCTGCAAAATCTTGAAATGAATCTTGCAATATTCGTGCTTCAGACCGTTTTCATGAATAAACGTGGTTAGAATTGGCGCATTTTTCTTCAAGAAATGTAATTTGTTCAGCTGGGTAGAGAACAAAGGTGGTTCTCCGTTCTTGAGAGCCCCGATGGATGGATATAGTAAGAGCTCAGATTTGAGTAAACCTGTTACAACCGGGAGTTCTCTAAGCTTTGTAAATGTCAGAATGCGGTTACGAAATATAGGAGTTGCGGCAGCGTCAAGCGTCTCACCTGAGAAGACAGACGTACAATCACGATCTGTATCCAGTATAGTCAGACAGCTTGCTAAACAGGTGCTAATGCTATCCTCACTTTTGTGTCTTCGAAGCATTTATGAGCAACTGACACCGAGACATCGCTGCTGATATACGAAAGTTGAGATGAGTATCTTTAAAGTGCAGGAAACGAAGAAGTTGAGGTGCGACAAGCGCAACAACGAAACGGACATAATGGGCTTGACTAGATTTCGGGTGCAAGCTACACACCAGGGAATGCTCCACAGAGAAGGGCGCAGCCTTGGGCTAAGAAGTTTCGAGTCAGGACTCACCAAAGGCCTTTCTACAGAAACCACGAGTATAAATTTTTTTAGCATGAAGCTTGATGTTAAAGTTACCAATAGATATCAGGATTGCTTGAGCCGACTTAGTAGATGACCTCCGCTAATAAAGTATTACAGAGGTAGAACTTCATGTAACTTAGTAATAGCAACGATTATCGATTAAAATTATGACGTCGAGATAGTTGGACGGCTATGACCAGGATACTATCATGATAGAATGTTTAATTTGGAGATCTTTGAGAACAGGAAAAAGTCACTCTTCCACATATAGATCAATTATTATTTCTATTTGTTCTGCTCTTGGGCTTGAGATACAGTCTGATTACCTGAAACTAAACTTTTTCTTCACAGATTAACGATAGTCTCGTTGAGAGCATGGGTGTTTCGCACAACTCACGAGAACAAGCTTTGGACAATTGGCCCGCACAGCTTTAAACCGGGCAAATAGTTGGGGGTCTTGTGAATGTCGTCGATGTTAGAAGGAGCAATATTGCTACCATGACTCACATTTGAGCTTATGTGTGAATGCCTCACAATTGATAGTACCAGTTCTCAGGAAAGCAGGTCAATTAATACACCGTCTCCATTAATCTTCCTCGAGTAATCCAAGACTAGCTCTATCAAATTGAAGGATTCATCGCGGACCACTGCTCCAGTCGTATCTTCAAACACTTGATATCGCTGAAGTACCCACAATGTTTCTCATGATTGCCAGCCACAATGTTTCTCATGATTGCCAGCCACAATGTTTATGTGGCCAGTCGACTTAAAATTAGCAAATAAATTGCAATTTTTGAGGCTGAAAGGGAAAAATGAATGACAACCCGAGCCCCAACATTCGCTCTTAGAAAAAAAAAATCTTGTATCAATGAACAGGCTTTGTTATTTTGTTCTATGTTGCAAGAAAGTCTCAAAAATTTCGAGAAGCGGGGCGAGATTATTCCATGTAAAGTGTCACTTGGGATGAAACTGAATTTATGACTAACAAACATGCGCACATGCTCGTAAAGAGGGTCGGAGTGCCCACTGAAAATGGGGTAAGCCACCATTACAGAAACGTCTGACCACAATACTTCTTCATCGGAATAATGAGCCGCAACTAATTGAACTGGGTATTTAGATTGAGCGAATTCCACGGCCACATTGCATATGGTTATGCAAAATCCGGGGACAGGGTTGTGTACGGAGTTAACCACATAAATTCGTGAAAGCGCGTGAGATTGTGAGTTCTTGTGATTTTAGGCAGGCCGCACAGATACCGGTGTGTATAATCAGGGCATCGGTGAATTTGTGAAAAAGAGATAAGTTGGCCTTTGATCAAAAGTGAATCCGGGGTGCGTTGCTAAAATATGCAGGGTGCACGGAATTTATCTTCTATCAGGACCGAAGGGCTAGTGCTACTCACGATGATAAGAAAATGAACTGGCATAGGCTCAAGGCAAAAACACGAGGTTGGAATGGCTTCTATTTTGTGATCTCAATATTATCAATAGCAAACGGCAAATTAGCATTGCAGTTTCTGAAGAAACCGAAATTAGTCAGTTGTTACTAAAAAAAAAAAGTAAAACGAGATTCCGAGGCTTGCTAAATTTAATTATAGTTCAAGTATTAGGTCACAATTACGTGCTTGTTAGTTCATCGTCGAGAAGGGAAGCTTTCTGTGGATACGAGATACAACCTCCAAATAATTTGGCTCGTTTTCCCACGTCAAGTATCCGTGCCTGACCATGAAATCTATCATTACTAATGCGCAATTGGGCTTGAACTCGCCATTTAGCATCCTCTCGTAAATTTCAGTGATCGCCATCAACCTGAAGTTCTCGGCTTCTCCGTCAGCTGGATGCGGAATATGATCTGTTTCAGAGTCGAAAATCAAATCGTATACGTATTCAACCTCAGGCTGTACGTGCCCTCGACTTCCATACGGTTGAAACATATATGAGAGCACGCCTGCTGCTTTCAAATTCTGTTTCACAAACTCCTTCGACAATCCGCCTTCCTCGTAGCATTCTTTAATGGCATTGTCACTGATAGAAAATGGGTACGCCAAGCCACCAGCAATGGTGTTGTCGAGTTTCCCGGGATATGTTTGCTTAGTCATTGACCGTCTGGGAATCCAAATCTTAAGCACGTTATCTCGGGTATTGCATGGAGGAACATATCCTGTAATATGAACGCCGTATGTCACGACACCTAAAAGACAAGCGAAAGCCCGTTCAAGGCGAAGATATGGCGCGGATCTAGGAAAATACACCGTGTATAGCTCTCCACGCCAGCCCTTACTGAGAGACTCGTCTTCGAGCTTCCACAAAGAGGCGATTTCTTTGAAAACGGCATTTCTTTTCTCTAATGTGTTCAATTTCTCGCTAATTTTGACTCGTTTGGTTTTTGAATCTATGTCAAAGTATTGTACATGGCGACCTGTTTTAAACCGCTGGACAATTTCGGGTATTATATACCCTAAAGGCTCGTTGCAACTGGTTGTGAAAGTCCAATAGAAGTCATCGGCATCATATGGAAAAGAGTCAACAAAATCCACAAGAGGAAGGGTAGTTGTCATTGATTGAAGCAATATTGAAGTTTTACTCGTAAAGGGGCTCTCCTTTTCTGCCGAGCCTGTGCCAAAATTCGCGGGGACAAAAGCCTATGAAGTCTAGAGTTCTATCAAGTCGTGAAGGAGCCAAATGAGGGCCAAGGTTTCACTACATGTTCTCCTTCATGAGAGCAAGTTTGCTTCAATGATTGAAGCTTGACTAGAAAGTCTAAAGCTATATTCATTATTTCAAAAAGCTTCGTGAACCGCGCTATCTTGCCAAGTATACGAGTACGTTTTCAACTTAGACAATTCTTTGATAACTCTGTCAAATTGTGTTTACTGCACTCGTTTAATTGTTAATTTCTTTTACCAGTTTAAGTTTTCAAAGCTCAAAATCACTTCATCTACAATTATCACGTTCAGGTCAATAGTAGTCTCTATCCCTCATCAACGGAAAAGCAAAAATATGCAAAGACAAAGGTTCGCGCGATATCTGTTTTTGTACACGACCCTAAACAAAACACGCAACATAACAGTTTGATTTGCAATACACCTACGATTGATAAAGAATCTTTGATTCTGCTCTAAAATTTCTAGGCTAAGT
Source organism: Metschnikowia anglica (assembly GCA_030573055.1). Classification (NCBI taxonomy): domain Eukaryota; kingdom Fungi; phylum Ascomycota; class Pichiomycetes; order Serinales; family Metschnikowiaceae; genus Metschnikowia; species Metschnikowia anglica. The sequence continues at coordinate 389,193 of JAJMCP010000008.1, forward strand.
GATAGATCAGACTCTCCACTGAAAGCCCGAGGCCTCAAAACACATTGATCTGCTTTATAGTTGAGGCGTTAAAATTACCCAATTAAATGAGTTATTCAGAAATAGATCCGGCAAATTTCAATTTCACAATATCTCCTATCACTGAAGGCAAACTTCTGAAAAAGATTTCTAGCACTGAGACTACAGATGACGATGGAGATTTAAATCAAGAACGCATATTCATTAAAAATCATTCAAACCCGTTCGTCGAACCCGCTCTTGACATGAACAAGCTCTTACCAAACGAATATGTGGGCTCTAGAGAGGAGAGTGAAAGCGGAAGCTTTGACCAGAAGATCTCTCAAGTCAGCGTGAGATTGAAACCTTCTTCAAGTGACAAAACTTCGACGTCCGAGGAGATTCTGCTGCATATCAGCTCACCTCTTAAAGTCAAGGAACTTGCAAGAACAGAGATTCTACCAACTATGCCACAACTCGAATCCGAGATTTCCCGCCCTGACTCCCCTACGGGCTCAGTTTCCTCTTTGCTGTCTTCTGAGTCCACCAATAACCTCATAAAAAACCTTTCCGTCAGCGGATTTGCGCATGGCGAAAACCAGGCTAAAATTTTCGAGGAGACACAACCTATCACTAACATGGCGCCAGTACTACGCAACGAAGATATAATCAATCCCCACGCAAAGCGAGCACTGGAACATAACGATTCAAAAAAACCTATTAAATTTACGGTCCGAAAGGTTTCACGTGAAGGTGCCTTCCCCCAAGACGACAAAAGAGGAAACGCGAAGCCAGTGTCACTCCGCTATGGTAATTTATCCGAGAATAAGACCCGGATGGTTGACCGGAAGCCCAGTGATAAATCATCTCAATTGAAACACAGTCAAGACAAATACGATCAATACGTGACGCGCATAGAGAAAATCGATAAAGAAATTAGATTTTTGACTACTCTTCTTCCTCCGTACAATGTTGAGATTGACTATACCACTCGTACGAAAATAACACGGGCTATTGAAAAATTAGGAAGCAAAAGAGACGAGGTGGATAAGAAAAAGTATGAACTCGGTATGTCCATAAGTCGACTGTGGCGCGAATTTGACGAGAACAATACTTGGGTGCGGTCTGTAAGCAAACATTGAATGCTGAAGTCTTGAAAATGCGAGGCTATTCATTCAAAATCATATATAAAGCAACGGATCTCGGCCCAAATGTGAATCGCCGAAATAATAAATGAGATTTTTTTGTGCGATGTTACAACGCTAGTGACAGATCGCGAGGCTCGAATTTCCGGGAAGGCTCAACTATTAAATTTGAATTTAACGGACAAATCATTTTATAGCACGCTTCAATGGATGAATGTGATCGACCAAAACTTACTTTTTGATCAATTCCTGAGCTAAAGTGTTGACTACATTCGCCTCCGCAATCGACGCATCACGAGCATTCAGAACATCGGAAAGATCATCAACGCGAGCCACTTCAACGAACGAGGAATATAGGCCAGTAAGATCTAATAAATCGGTGACGGAGTCGGGTCTCAAGTCGTAAATAAGCTGCTGAAAAGAATGCAGCTTGAGAAGTCGAATTGATAGTTTGTTCTCAGCCAAGAACTTGAGAAGATGGCGGTGAAATTTAGATCCCGAATATGGTGAGTTCTCAAAACTCGACAGAATATACCTCCGATTGAATTGTATGGATGAATTAACGTCAGATGCAACCTGCTGCGTCATGTGATTTTGTAATTGAGGATGAATTTGTTGCGTATCAGAGGAAAAGCCAGCCATTCCGTTTGTTCGCCTGAATTTTGAGGCATTATGCTTAAGCTCTGGCGCAATTGACTCAGTGCTTGTCTGGTGTTGAAGCTGTTGGGCTTTTTGTGCCTTCGACTGCAGAGCCAGAAGCAGCTTTTGTTGTGCCAGTTGAGACTGATGAGGTTGCTGAGAAGGCGGCGCCAACCCCAACTGACCTTGCGCAATTGCAGAGCCAGCATTGCTCGTGCTGCGACTTCCTGATTGTTGTGAATAGGGGCCAGTGTATGGAACCTGAAGACTTGCGTCACCAAACGAGATTCCGTCACCATCAATTGGTGCTGGACGAGACGGGTTGATCAGGTTTTTTGTGAGCTTATGTGTGTGAAGATGCTCACTTAATTTTTTCGGCAGTCCCCTATCACTAGCCACACGGGTGATAATTTTCCCACAAAAATCGCACACCGCTATATTTTGGTCGCTCAGATCTTGAATGAACCATGACCATACCCACAGTCTCTTCTTGGCGCCAAATTTTTGGCCCGGCCGATTACGGCGATCTCGTCTAAGATTTTTCTTAGCCAAATGATCTCTCTCACGTAGAACCAGGCCTTGTTGTCGTTCTGACCTGCCGCTATCAACCAAGCGTGAACGCGATTCGTCTCCCTGAGCGTTGCTGACATCACCCTCGCCGTTTATGAAGCCACCAGTACGTTCTGATCCCTGCTCCTCACCTTGATGAAGAGTTGTGTTTAGACTTGAGTCATTGTACTGATTCTGTAGCTGATTCACTGAGTTGTTAATGGAGCTGAGACTGGAAATGTTTCTTTGCTGTAGACTTTGCTGATTGTACGAGGGAAAAGCAAGGGGATTGTTTCCCGCGGAAGAACTATTGAAGTAGCTCATGAAAAAGATTTATGTACAAGTGCCTGGCTCTGAAAAGAGACGCGAACAATAAAGAGGTTTCTGAGGCTGCTTGTTTAGATTGGGATGCAAGGTTCCAAGATAATGCTGTTTTGGGCCGGAAATAGATGAGGCGAGGGAAAAAACGGGGGTAGTGTTGCGATTCATGGACACCGGAAATTGCACACACGGTTAAACCGAGGGCGAGTGAAGCGCGCTTATCGTACTACCACCTCCATTTTTATTAGGTGACGTAATTATGGCATATCACACAATTAAAGTGAGCCAACTTCATTTTCAACGAATTTTTCTAAGCAATTTACGTAAGTAAATTAAAGCATTTATGCTTGTGAATGATGCAAACATGCATGTGAATGAGGTAAAATTAACTGACCATGTCTTAAATCTAATTCGACGAGGGAAGGCAGATTGCGACAACAGGAAGTGCTGAGACCATAGACAAAGACCCGCGCCCAGAATTTTGCATTCTTCTTGATGGGAAAAGCAACTGAGTAGTCAGCCTTATCGTCGTATAGGGAGAGAAAATCTTGCATTTACTTTGCCATTGCGGAGGCGGTACAAGGTTGGGCAAGAAAACTTGTGTGCGAATGCTGGCAACCTGGACCCAGTTTCCAAAACGGTGCGCTCAGGCCAGCGTTATCTGCATACAAATTAATTTGGCGTCATTTCGGGATTTGTGAGTGCTTCTTCGATATTTGCTGGATGCAAGTTAGATGAATTAGAGCTGGGCTTGAACAAAAGAATGCGTGCAACAAGTTCAATTGTGGCTGGTAAAACCTGTTGAGGCCAGAGTACCAGCATTGGAGTTGCTATTTATGCATGAGAGCCAAACATTTCGCAGCCAGCCTTGGTAAACCTGGTGCTCCTGTAATACATAATTGAACCTGAATCGCCTCTGGAATTCAGTTTTTTTCGAATTTCTTTTGTTTTTTTCTATATTTCCTATCTTTTCCATAACTTAAATCCTTCCAATACCACAGCGGCTGATTCAATTGAATACGACGCAACGCTCGTTACTTTCCACTCCCTTACCCTAGTCGCTCTTTTGCACCCACCCTAGTCATTCTTTGCAAAAACAATCCAACAAATAAGCAAAGATGAAGTTATCAGTCATCCTTTCACTTCTTTCTCTTTCATCAATGACCTTTGCTACAGAAAATAGCAAGCGTGAACTCAAAGTCATCAAAGTCACCAAGACCGTAGATAATACCGTTACCAATACTCATGTCGTTGACGCAGCGACATCGACTTTGACCGGCTGGAGTACTTCAACTACAACCTCCACCACGACGCGCTACACTTCGACCTTTACTTCAACAATCTTTGGTGAGGCATATACTTACCTTAGTATATACAGCTCCGTGGTGGCAATTGTGGAGAGCGGTGGCGGCACTGAGACTGAGTCTATTGCAGCTACAGAGAACGAGACGGATGTTGAGACCGAAGCTGTTGATGCGACGACATCAATCGCAGCATCGAATCCTACTATCAGTCTTGAGACAATCGATTCGGTCTTGACAGCAGAAGCAGATGCTGAAACTGTATCTTCGCTGCCTTCTTTCTCAGTTGTGCCTGCTAGTCCCAGCTCTACCTCCTTATTGTCCCCTTCCACACAGAATCCCACTCTAGCTGCCCCTACGACAAACGCTGAGACTACGGCTGCTACGGCAACAACTACTTCAGGGACCTTTGAAGATACTGAGACTTACCTCAGCAACAGTCAAATAACCTTTGCCCCATCTATATGGGAAGGCTACACTCTTGAAGACGTTCTCACCAACGTAGTATCTGGCCTGATTTGCGTTGTGGATTATGTTTATTACTCGGGAGATTACACAGAGACCCTCACTTCTACCTCCACTGTATACCTTACTGTTACAGTGTAACCGTGGAGGTAAAAGCCTCATTTTAGCTTTAAATTTTTTTAATTGAAACCCTTAATTGACTTACTGACGTGTGGTGGGCGAAATTGCACGTGCGGCGTTTGTGCTGCGCACCTGAAGTATATCTCACGTAAATCCGTTCTATATACAGTCCACAGACGCATAATGCCCGAGGGCGTCCAAAGGCAGCATATCTTTCACTAAGCAAGCGCGCATCTTCTAGAAGCTTCTCTATGCTTTCCAATCTTTCTCCCTCCGAAGAGTTCTGGAGTTTGTCAAGTACGCGCCTTTCTAGAATATTCTTTGAACGGCTTATATAAACAGGTTTTGTCCTCTAGTAAGACGCAGTTCAAGTTACAGTTATCACAACTATCCAACTCTACTCAGTGCGATGTTAGCCTGCAACATACCTTCATCGGCAGTTTTATCCGACGCGTTCGCTGCATTACAAATCTTGCAGCAAGAACAATACCGTGAGCGTATGATTCATAATAGACCTAAAATAATCAAGAAGATTGAAAGTGAAGATTTTTATCAAATACAAATTTTTAAGCAAAATGGTAACTTCAGTACTTACGAATTGAAAGTTTTAAGAACTCCTCGCAACTCAAATCTAGTAAACCTCGTGGTCGAGTCCAGAGCCGATGGATTTAGAAAAATCTTTCAGTTTCAAGAGAGTGATATCGAGATTCAAAAAGTTGACTGGCAGCATTTCAAAAACGACAATGTGTTGGTTTTGAACGTGCCAAAGAAGACCAGGTTTTGTTCAGATGACTTAATTGACTCCTTTACTTCAAGTCTTTTGAAATTATCAACTTCTCAATGGGCAACTGAATCCCTCACCAAAAGAAAACTTGAAAACTTGGAACAAATCGAGAAATCGAGAGACACAGAAATACGGAGAGATGCTACTCATCAAAGAGTTTTGAATCAGTTGGCTAGGAGACAACTTGATCTGGAGAAAGAAGCTCAAGAACAACTTCAGCTTTGGAGAGAAGCAGAGAGGCTTGCTGCCATTCAAAGGGAAAGAGCACTACAAGAGGCCGTTCGAAATGAAGCGGAAAGACAAGCTCAGCTCGAAAGAGAAGCAGAGAAAAGTGCTTTGATTGAGGCCGAGAAGAATAAAAAGAAAGCCGCTGAGATACAGAGAAAGGAGACGGAAGCAGCGCTGAGGCAAGCCAAGGAGGAGAATGAGCGCAAAGCACACTTGCAAGCAGCTCGGGAATATCTCTCTATGCTTCTAGGCGATGCTATGGTCCCTGAAACTGGAAACTTAAATTCGGAAAACGCACAGCCTGCAAAATCGATAAAAAAATTGTGCGCTGAAGAAACTGGCTCAATAAAACACCTTGACAAGGAATCTCGGTCTTTCTCAGAAGCTTCAACGCCTGAATCATCTACTGAACTGCCATCTCTTCATCGCGTCGATGCGGGGGAACATTCTGACTCAGACTTTGAGTCTGTTCACTCAGAACCTGGCGGATCAGTTCCAGGCTTCAAGAAAAATTCTTTGAGAAGGCATCCGTCTATGGAGGAAGTTGAGGACGAAGAATTTGTCGTGTTTCGCAAAAAGTTTGGAGAATGATATTGAGGTGTTTAAATATGCATTAGTAAATGGAACTTTTTTCTCAACTTTTTTCATCTGAACTTTTCCCACGATGAATGAACTTGCCCAATGTCGTAAAGCATTGGTGGCAAGTACAAGTGAAATGCTTAACAAAATCCGCGAAATTACGACCGGGTTCTCCACCAACGTGGTACAGTCTAACACAACACAACAAAACAGTATGAGGAAATATCATACATTGAAAAGAATATAAACAAGCTCTGCCATCCGTCAGAACAGAAGTGCTCAATACCTCAATCAAATATATTAGACCTAAAATTCAATTGCAAGACGATGTGCTCAATTCTTTACTTGTAAGTTGCTATTTTGTCGCGCACTCTTATATTGCCGCACGTCTCAGGTGATCTGGTACACACGAGAACACATGTTATACGCGCCAACTTTTAGTCAAGTAAAGCGCTTTGCTCTCTGTTAGTGCAACTTGAAATATAAAACGAGACTTCAAATTTTGAATTAAGGTATGAGCTCAATTGCAGTTTTGGGTGGAAATGGTTTTGTTGGCCGAAAGATTTGCGAAGTCGGGGTGCGTCAGGGATGGTCAGTTACCTCACTTTCAAGATCCGGAAATCCTCCCAAACCCTTGTCTCACATGGACAACTCATGGATTTCCAAGGTGAAATGGGAAAAAGCAGATCTCTTACAGCCAGATTCTTACAAAAAGCACGTTGCTGGAAAAACTGCCGTGGTGCATTCGGTCGGTATTCTTTTCGAAAATCTGGACTACAAGACAAGCATCAACCTGAACTTCAACTTCTTGAATGATGTGCAAAAATTGGCGAATTCTTTGAAGGGCTCGAACCCGATGGCCCGAAAGTCCACAGAAACGTATGGACCCATTCAACGCGATCTGGCCGTTCTTCTTGCTGACACATTTTTGGAAGTCAGCAAGAAAAATGAGCCAGGAACTAAGATTCCGTCTTTTGTATACATTTCTGCTGATGCCAAACCTCCTATTGTTCCCGAAGAGTACCTTACGACGAAAAGAGAAGCTGAATTTGAACTAGCATGTAAGAAGGATCTCAGGGCGATCTTCATGAGACCAAGTTTTATGTTTGATGCTAATGAGCCGTTTATGAATAACAGAAAAATATTGAGCCACGTCATCGATCTAGGTTACAATGTGAAGAATACTTTGTTCTCTGACAAGATAACGGCTTTGAACAACTTGGCACGCCCAGCTGTGTCCACAGAAAAGGTAGCTTTGAAAGTCTACGAGAAGCTTGATGATGAGAGCTTCGAAGGCGTCGTTAGCTTAGAAGAGATTTTGCGAGGCGAATGATATAAGAAGTACTAGAGCTGCATTATAGCTTTAATTTGCAACACATATAAAGGATTTTCTCAACTTGTAATGTCATTGAAACATTAAGGAAACCATTGCGATTATACGAGCTCCGTGAGTTCGGAGGAGCATCCGTTTCACCTATATTATCTAATTGCTCAAACGTTATAGTCATAGCCACTGTACATAATCTTTCGCTTTGACAAATACTTTCTTGCTTCATCCCCAATAAACACTGTGCTTGTAATGATCAACAAGTTGACCAAATCCCTTAAAGAGAGAGCCTCTGTCTGGAAAACAGACTGAAAAAATGGAACGTAAATGGCACACAATTGTCCCAAAAGCGATCCCAAAACAGCGAAATTGAACATTCGGTTGGTGAATCCTAGCTCGAAAATAGATTTCGAGTAATGACGACAAGATAAAGCATTGAACATGTCGAAAAAGACAAAGCAAGTAAACGTCATAGTAGTGTCCCTGGCAGTAATTTGGTTATCCTGCATTTCCCGGATGAAGATGTACAATGTACCAATGATGATCATTGCTGCGCTTTGTAAAACTCTTTTGATAACATTCTGCGTCAAAATTTTATCATTCCTTCTTCTAGGTGGTTTGTTCATCACTTCATGATCAACAGGCTCCACGCCCAAAGATTGTGCTGGTGGCCCATCCATAAGAATGTTGATCCACAAAATTTGCATGGCGTTCAACGGATTGGGCAACCCAAAAAAGGTCGCCATGGCAATCAAAGTCAATGCGGCAATGGACGTAGACAATTGAAACGTCACGAAATTCTGAATGTTGTAAAAAATGCCTTTTCCTTCCTCAATTGCGTTCAAAATTGTCGAGAAGTCGTCATCAGTAAGCACCATATCTGCGGCCTCTTTGGCAACATCTGTTCCGTTTTTACCCATGGCAATCCCGATGTCTGCCAACTTTAATGCAGGTGCATCGTTGACTCCATCCCCAGTCATAGCAACGATGTCGCCTTTTCTTTGCAATGCCTTAACAATGGTCACCTTGTGTTCAGGTGTGGTTCTGGCAAACACTGAAACATTATGAATTGCGTGACTTAAGCTCTCCTCATCTAAACGGTCTATTTGATCTCCAGTCATTATGGAGTCTTCTGTTGTAAAAGGAATACCGATTTGCTTGGCAATATTTGTTGCAGTAGAAGGCGAGTCTCCAGTAATCATAATCACGTGAACACCTCCTTTCATTAACATGGAGATGGCGTGCCCAACGTTCGGCCGTGGCGGGTCTTTCATACCTATCAACCCGCAGAACACCAAGTCTGAGGGCAAAGCCGTCTGTTTATCTTTTTCCTCCGTAAACAATTGTTTATTTTTGGCGAATGCCAAAACCCTCAATCCTTCGGAGGCAAGGCCAGTTGAGTTCTCATGAATCTTTTTTAAAATTTCTTCCGTCAAGGTTTGAATGTTGCCTGACTCGTCTAGAAACTTTGTGCACATCCTTAAAACGGCTTCCGTGGCACCTTTAACATGTGTTTCAGATTTGTTGATATCTCCGCTATGCACACACACAGCCATAAACTTTCTCTCAGAGGAGAATGGCAATTCATACAGTCTTTGCTTCGTACCTCTCTTATCCTCTAAGCCAAAGTGAGGTAAACACTCCATAACCGCAATATCTGATGCATTGCCGACAAACTTATCGTTTTCCCTAGAAAATTTTGCGTTGTTGCAAATGTTTCCCACCTCCAAAACCTGGCTTATGTTAGGCGTCAATGAGTGATATAAAGTATTATCACTCAACTTATCCACAAGCAAAAAAGGGCTGTTGAACGACCCAGAGCTCTTAAAATCAAATGCCCAAGTTTTCGTCACTGTCATATGGTTTTGCGTTAGAGTTCCAGTTTTGTCGGAGCAAATGACATTAACACTGCCCAAAGTTTCCACACTGGGCAATCTGCGCACGATGGCTTTTCTCTTCGCCATTCTCAAAACTCCGAGTGCTAAAGTGACTGTAACAATAATTGGCAATCCTTCTGGTATGGCAGCTACCGCCAACGACACAGAAATTTGAAACATATCCAACCATGCGCGGCCCTGAACTATTCCCAACAAGCAAATTATGCCAATGACAACGAAACTGAAAATTGAGAGATCCTTACCTAACTTGTCCATGGCTTGTTGAAGCGGGGTTTTGGGCTTTTCGATTTCAGACATCATTTCGAAAACAACACCAAATTCTGTCTGCGATCCGGTAGCAATGACTATTCCTGATCCATGTCCGTCCCGAACCAAAGTACCCATGAAAGCGATCGATGATCTCTCTGTGACTGGTATCTTGTTTACAACGGCATCCTCTGGATCAAAATATATAGCGTCCACATGTTTTCTTACAGGCCGATTTTCTCCTGTTAAGTTTGACTCGTCAATGGACAAATGCACGGCCTCAGTCAACCGAATATCCGCAGGGATTCGGTCTCCTTGCGAAAAATGAACCAAGTCTCCTGGAACCAACGAAGATGCCAACACGCTGGAAGTATTGCTGTTACGGGTAAGTTTGGCCACCGCAGGGACAAGCTTATTCAATGCCTGTAAGCTTTGCTCGGAGCGATACTCTTGGACAAAACCAACAGTGACGACAATGGTGATGGCCAAAGTGATCGACACGGCATCGTCGACGTTGCCCATCCAAAAGCTGATCACGGCAGACCCAATAAGCAAAAGAATTAAAGGGTCCGAATAAAAGGAAGAGATGAATTTGATCATTATAGACTCCTCCTCTTCAGAACTCAATTCATTGATCCCATGAAGCAGTCTTCGGTTAAGAATGTCTTGATTGTTCGACAAGCCATGGTTGGAATCGGTTTGTAGTTCGGTGATGGTGTCTGACACCGAAAGCTGAGAAAACTTCGTTGATGGAGTTGACAGCCGGTTTTCCAATAGCTTTTCGCTTAGTAGAAACGGGTTCTCGCCCATGGTTTAATGCGACAAAAACTTTTGTTACAAAGTGTACCACTTGAACAAGAATTCAGCGGCTACTTGATCCAGACAAGTCCTCGATCTGTGTCAGTTGCAAGCTATGAATTTGAGCGGACAAATTTCAAAGCACTACCTCTATTGATTCCAGAAAAGCAAAGAAGCGCAGCTGTTTCCAAAGAACTTTCATCGTCCGTCTGTTTTTTTCTGGCCCAAAAGATAGTGCTCGCACGCAGCGCTGGAATCGACTGCGGTCACCGCGCGTCTTTACCCATCTTTAAAAGCGGAAACTCGTCTTGCCACAACCAATGAGAGATCGTGTCGTTTTATTGAAGCTGTTTCCTCCCATGAACGTGAACTCAAAAGTTGCGAGAGAACGTGGAATATTGTGAGTAAAACACATGTGGTAAAGCTCACCTTAAGCGAAGTATAAAGAGGCAAGGCCGATAAGAGGAATTGGCCGTTCAATTGAGCCAGGCATACTTGTGAGTCTCAATTGTTGGTGCCGTTCACATAGGTGGACCAGATTTGACTATATGAACTTTTCGGAACTAAGACCCTTGTTTCGGAAAGATGTACAGATACATGTATGATACAATAGATGCAGCCAATTATAGATGGCAAGTTACGTGCTTCATTTTCAATTTGATCTCGATCGGCACTCATGGTGTTTGACACAATTGACACCCTTATGGTTTTGAGTTTCCATCTATAATTTCAGATGCTGCTTTTGAAAGCCTGTTCATCACCGCGAGACCATCTCCAACTTCCTCCACCCCCTCGACTAAAATCAAGTCCACTCCCATCTCATCCACATCACGGAGCTCTCTAAATAGACCATGAGCCATCTCCGTAGCAGATTTACCTAAGTTACGTTCTACAACATTTGGAATCCCCATCTCCTTTGCCAGAAAAAATTGGCTTGCTTTGAGCAATGCAACTTTTTCGTTTTTCCCTTTCAAATAATTAACGACTGCTTCCGCGCCATCTCCGCAATTGACAAAAAGGACGACTTTTGCTGTGGGGGAATAGTGTTTGTACTTCATGCCCGGAGTCCTCACAGCTTCCAATTTTCCAGCAGTCTTCTTGGCGATTATGAGGTTTTCCCACTCACCTCCTCCATGCTTCCTGATATCTTCAGCTGATACACCACCTGGGCGAAGCAACATCGGAGGACTGCAAAGGCCGTCTATCACTGTCGATTCAACGCCCACCGAGCACTCCCCGCCGTCTATAATGTACGGGATTCTTCCGTCTAAGTCAAACTTGACATGGCTTGCTAATGTTGGACTGGGTCTAGTCGAAGCGTTGGCAGATGGAGCAGCTAGAGGGGTATCACTCAACGCAATGAGAGCCCTAGCGATCGCGTGATTCGGCATCCGGACTCCGACGGTCTTCTGCCCTGTTGTTACCAATCTGGAGACTGGGCTTCCCTCCTCAATGGGAATCAATATAGTTAAGGGCCCAGGCCAGAATTTCTGCAATAGTTTATCATATATGGAAGGGAGCTTATGCAGCTTGGGTAGTATGAGCCTTTGTAATTGCTCAATGGAAGAGACGTGAACTATCAATGGATTATCTGCTGGTCTATTTTTAGCATTGTATATTGATTTCACGGACTCGTCGTTGAGCGCAGACCCTCCCAAGCCGTAAACTGTTTCTGTTGGGAATGCAACAACCTGACCTGCTTTTCTGACTGCATCCGCGGCTAGCCGAAGATTGTTTTCGGTGGTCCCATCGCTGAATCTAGGCTTCTCGCCAAAAAATGAGACAGAGTTTTTATTGACTGATAGAATTTTGGTTTGCATTGACGTTCTCATAAATTTTGTGGGCCACTTCGCTACATGCATCGACAATACAAATGCGATGAGTCTCACCAGACCCGTCGCCTTATAGTGTGTTGAGATGAATTATTGTTTGTGCAGGCTTTTCCCCGTGAGAGCTGGTACATCCGACACAGCAAATATCCAAGCAAATACTCAAGCAAATAGAACATTTTCAGATATGGCAGTTTTCTCATCATCGTCCAAAATCTCATAGTATGATTGAAAATTGGCGAGATTTTTTGAGAGGCACTCTTTGAAAAATTGGATCAACGTGTTTTTGATTCCACCATCTGACGTCTGATTCACGTCTTCATCATCAGAATCCACGTATGACTTTAGTGTCTCGTAATTAGGCGCCCCTATACCATCCATATCCTCCCAACCCTCTTCGTCATCCCCGCCGTCGCATTTATCAAGCACGTAATCATCGGGATCAGGTTGCAGACATTGAAACCTCAATTCGCTCACTAACAACTTCAATATCTTATGAGGGGCTGATATTTGCGTAAACTTTTGTGGCATTTTCCTCGACATAGATCTCGTGATAATGAGATCTCCATCATATGGGATTAGATCCCCGTTTACTTCCAAGGATTCAACTCTAGCATCTCCAAGAGAAAAAATTTTTCCCAAAGCAAGTACATTTTGTTGAATCTTTTCAACGCCTCGCGTCACTTCGAATGAGTCAAACCAAATGGGCAAAACAGTACATAAGCCGTCCTTCATCTTCTCGGATGCATTCTTGATTTTCATGCTCGTTAGTGCATCAACTAACATCAATGGGGATGTATTGAGCACTAATTTGCAAAATACCATGATTAAATTTTCAATTGTTATCACCTCTTTAGCGATCGCAACTCTTCTAACAGTCGCTTCGAGTAGTTGAAAAAAAAAGCTGCTGTCCAAAAATGATTGGAACTCTTCGAACAATGTAATAACTATCAAGCCGCAGTTCATAGCTGCGCTATCACTCAAATCTGGGGAGAGAAACTTTGATGCAATGGCAAGCAAAATTTCGAGCCCTGACTGACTCGTTTGCAGGTCTGAAAACCTGATAAACAAATTGGCACTATTCTGCATTAGCTTGTTGAATACTTCCCCCGCACTTTGCAAAATTTGATCATCGCTTGTACGCAATATCAAATCCTTCAAGACTGGGAAAATATAATTAAAAACGTCACCTGGAAACTCAGAACATGGAGAAGCCTCGATGATGTAGCCAAGTAAGTCCAAAGATAAATACAACCGTGAGCTGTAATCGACGGTGTGTTGCAATAAAGCCGTTTTCATGATGTCCACGATATAAGGTATCAGCTTTTGACAGACTTGTAGAAAGTTTTCCAATCCCACGTCAGCTAGTAAAGTCTGTAAGCATTCAGAAGAGTTTATCGACACTTGAACATTGGCTGGGTCTTTGAAAGAAACCCGAATAATCAAGTCCACCACAGAAAAAGGCCCTTCAATTTCAGCGAGGAAGACTGTCTGATTATTGATACTTATAGCGACAGATATGGCCTCTAAAAGAATGGGAAGGGTGTCTTCATCACTGTCTCCAAGAAGGGAAAAGCACACTTTCAATATAGAAGCTTGGAGTTGTGCTCCTAGTTTCGATAGATCGAAGTCTTCTATATTACTCCATAAAGTGGTACTTATTAATGCGCTAGCCATGATCAACTCATCGTTGTTTTTATGAGAACAACTGGAAACAATTTTAAAAACTTTCTCAAGTTCACTAGCACAGAGTGTATCGATTTCATCCTTTGAGCTGAATTTCTCCAAGATTTTCGGTATAAGAAGAAAAATTCTCGCGATTAGCAAAGGGTGGGTGTCCTCATCGTTTTCAGGAACTATCGAGGACGATAGGTCTGCTAAATATGGCAATATCGAAATTCTGGATTCTAGCAAAGTCGAATCTTGGTTCGAGAAAAGTCCTTCATTCAAGAATAAGAGGGCCTCTCTCCCGACCCAGGTTGTTGAAATATGTGTGTGCTCAGATTTGAGAAATCCAAAAATTTGCGCAGAATCCTTGTCATTTAAATCACTAAGAAACTCTTGAATAGAATCACGAACAGTTGTATGTGAAGACAAGCCAGTTGCTTCTGTTACAAAAGCATTGAAATCAGCTGTGTAGTCCTCAATTGTAACCTTAGGGTACTGTGAACATATGGATAATGCAGTGACAAATCGTTCAAATTTCTCTGGACCCAAAGTGTTCGTAATGTAACAAGAATTTTGCACTATTGATAATGTCTCAAAAAGATCTATGATATGATTGGTAATATACCTTTCGGCATCATCAGGCTCTTCAGTCTTAATAATTGAAATCAGCTCAGATTCATCAACAAGCACAAGCTTGAATACTTTCGAGGCATAGCACAAATCCTCGCTTAGAGCATGGCCGAGAGCAGATATTTCTGGGCCTGGAATATGACTCTGGAAGCTGCTTACAACCTTTGTGAGCACTTGATACAAATGAGATCTCAAAGAAAGTTGAACCAATATAATGGGCTCGCTGGATGAAGAATAATCTATCAGCTGCTTAATTAGGGATAGTAACAATTGACTGAGAAACTTGATATGGCTAATGACAGAATACTTGCGTTCCGCCGGTTCAAATGCTTCTGTGCCCAGTAAAGTATTGAATACTGTAAGGTACAACTTGAGGGCACTTATCTTGATCTCCGGAGACACATTCTCTTGCCCGAGAATGTGACCGATGTAATTTATCAATTTGTTCCCCACGCCACCTTCCCAAAATTGACTTTCGCTGATCAAATCGTCAAATAAGTCATTGAGAACGGACAAACTTCCCATAACAGAAAGTGAACTTTGATTTTCGATTGCGCAGTTGTATAAGAAGTCAAGGAGATTCGGCCACTCGTCTGGAAAGTCGGCTGCTGCTATTTGTGCAATGACATAAGCACTTCCAGACCTAATTTTTGAAGAAGGAGTCGAGGTTGCAAGAAGAAGTAAGCTCTGGCGTATGAAAACTTTGATTTCTTGGTCGATTGGCGGCCCAGCAAACAGTTGAAATCCTATAGACCAATATTTTGGTACTAAGCGCTTCAAGTGAAGCAAGCATGACTGCTTTACATCGATTGGAAGCGGGCTTTCATGTGCGCAAGACTGGATGAGTTCATGAGCAATTCGAGAGGGGTTCTCTGCTGCAAGTCCATTAAACTTTAACTCTGCTCCAAGCCTTAGATTGGTATCGGCACTATTTTGGTTCACCACCAAATCTATGAGGGAGTATGGCCCATTCATTTTTGCAATTTTTGTTTTGGAACTCGAAACTGATTGTAAAAACAATCTACGTGAAAGAAAAAAAACACGTGGTCACGTGAGTGCTTGTGGAAGATTGGGTGCAAACAGAGCGCGTGGGAGGGGGGTATGAGACATGAAAGTTGAAAGAACCTCTCGCTGTTTTCCCGGTCCTTTTTAATTATTGATTCTGCCATAGTAATGGCAATAAATTCTCGCTGCTTTGGTTTAAAGTTAGCTCTTTATTTTCAGTAGAGGTATGATAACGAATAGGTTATTCAATGACGACCATCACAAATCTCGTTTGCAGCGGCTTTGTACGCGTATGGCTTCGAATACGCGGCACTGATTCAGACAAGGACATCCTCAAGTGTTGAGTAAGTCCTGTACACAATCGCTAGTACCAACTGATCACCCCGCTGGTGAGTAGAATCTCTTGACACCACATACTAAATGATGGATTCATTGGACGGGCTGGACTTGAACGGTGTCTTCAAAGCTACCAACCTAGCAGTGGGCACATTATCGGTAAGTGAACATATTTTCGTACAACAGGGCCTTGTCCACAAATACTAACCAAAAAGGTGCTTTCGGGTGTTTCTCAGCTCTTCAGTGGAATGTACGTAAGTCTTATCTTTGCCGTCGAATTTTAGCTGCTACTAACCAATTAGTCAATCTGTACGTTACCTTTTTCATGCTTGATATCTAGGTGTCTCAAATGGGTTTTTTTTGTGAGATATACTGTCCATTTCCTAAATTTTCATACTAACTGCAGTTTATTATCGGCATTTACATAATTGCCTTTGGTGCTGCTATTGGCTTGCTTGGTATGTTGAGACTTTTTTCTCCGTATCTCCTCAATTTTCGATCATTTACTAACCTAAAAGAATTCTTTGTTCCTGCTGAAGCTCAAACCTATGGCCTGTTTCTTTTCTCCTTTATTGGACGTGGTGTCTGTACGTATCAGTTTCATGCCTAATCTGCGTCGTTTTGTTTTGAAGCTTTCATACTAACTGCAAGTTTACACACTAATTGGTGCCAGTATTAATGGGGCTAGTTGGTTTAGACTCTTGGCGAGTCTCTTGATTTTTTTGGTTGGCTTGGCATATATTGCCTTGGAAGCCATTCCTAGCATTTCTCCACCAGACAACATGAACCCCGAAGGTATTGCTATTGGTGTACAAGATGAGGATATTGTGTAACGAGCCGGTTTTTCGAATTGTCTCAAAGATTTGAATAGTGTTTGTGGTGGTAAATTTGCGATTTTGAAATTATTAGAGACCGTCTTGTATCATGTGTCAACATTCGATCTCAATATCAGCCGAAGTTAATTCTTTTTCTGTCCATGTCGGCTCTCCTTAGCGTCAGATGTTAAATACTTAAATTTCCTTCAGTTTTTTTTTCCAATTCTGTTCTTTAGTATCCGATGATTTCATGGCCTCTCACAGGAGTCGCCTGCATTTTAAGCTTGTCAGAAATCGCCTTTGCATCTCCTCATGTCTCGCGTGAAGATGTACTCATGATGTCGCAAAAACAGCCTCGTCAAATGAGGCTTGTTTGACTGAAAATTGCCTGCCAGAATCTGTTCAATCACTGAACCCGTTTACTCTCAGACTGTAGTAGTGACAGAAGTATTTCAAAGCGTATCATTGGCTTAGTGGTTTGGGTGTCCCAATGGCTCATAATTTACCAAAACAGCACGGTGGCTCATCCTCACGAAAACCAACGCAAAGCCCCAAGTACAATACTAGAGATCTCATACAAATCCCCAAATCATCATTCACTGCTTTCAGACTTCTTTATGCAACGCCCTCTGAAATTAGCCACTTAGCCACTTCTATTTTCCTTGGAAGGGTGCCAGATGCGTGGATCAAGTTGTCTGACAAGCTGCTCCTTTTCCCCAAAAATGGATCGCTGAGACCTTCGACAAGGTCCTGGATATCCGTTACTGCGTCAGGTTTCAAAAGAAGTTTAACCAGATACACCGGGCTCGGTGCTTCAGGTCTCGAGAATGTCAACACCATACCCGAGAACGATCCAGATGACATGCATCAGCGAATCATACCGCCTGAAATCTGGGAAGGAACATCTGTAGAAAGTTCTTCTACGTCTGAAAGTGGAAGCCATGCAAGCTGCATATATCAGGAAGAATCAGATCATGCATCGGATGACGTGAAAAATTTTGATGATATTTTATACGGTAAGATTCAAAGTCCAAGTCCAAATGCACAGGAAAACGTGACGGGGCGCTACGCTGATTGCGATATTCTGAGCGAAGGGTCTCATCAAAATACATTTGTTCCTCTAACATCAAGTCCCGGAGTTAATTGTGCGACCGTCCAGCCAATAAATCGAGGTCCAAGTGAAAGCCTCGAATTTCCTCTGGAAGCAAGACGATCGAATTCATTGGACGAAGATGTTAATGGCACTTCTGAAAGACGTATAATAGAGGAAGCTACAGGATTCAAGACAACCAAGCTTAGTAAGGTCAATGAAAAGCCTAGAAATAATTGGAATTTGCAAAGCAAAACAGATATCTCTGACCAGAAACACACGTTTCAGATATTGCATAATACTTCTCAGCCAGCCGACAACATTCCTTCATTGGAGCCCCTCGAAGGGCCTTCCCACACTTCATTGAAAGAAAAAAAGTTGATAGATGCATCGTTCTCCAATCAATTTCACAGCGGCAAGGGCGAGAGCAAGAAACTCAAGGTTCAATTCTCAAATCCGCAGCTTGAAGAACAAGTCACTAACGACCGTTTACAGAAAGAGTATGTAATCGCGGAGAGGGAACATTATCGTGCCATCCGAAAGATGCATTCACTAGCTCACAAATCAAAAGGAAAGACGCGTACGAGAAGCTCAAAGCTCAAGTTGAAAATTGTTGACAATATTTTGCGCAAAAGAGCGGCTGGTGAAGTAATTCGTGTGGACAAAATGCTTGTCATGATGAAAAAAGTCTACAACATCTCCAGTGTGTCGTCATTCACTGAGCGGAGTGATTTGGATACATCCATTCAGGATCATTGGAGGGAATACTACGTGGTTTTGAAAAAGACTGATAGCCTAGTTGAGCCTTTGCGGGTCCAATTTTTTGACGCCAACAAAGGTAAAACCTTTGAAGGTAAACATGAGCATGCATTTAGCCTTGGCAAGAATTTGAGGGCAGACTTTTTCTCCCATTCGGATAAGACAATCAGTGTGACGGATCTCGTCGACGATGGAATGAGAATTTTCATCATGAATACAAAGTATGTTACGGTAGCATACAAATGGCTTTACATGATAAAAGAAGTTTTGGGCGAAGATGTCTTCTCTATGGTGAAAATCAATCTAGCAGGAGAAAGCACCGAGCTTAAAGTAAACATTCCTCACCGTCTACTCAAACAATCCCTAGGTGGATCAAGTTTCATGAACCTATATCAACAGCAAAATGGGTATACTGCAGAAAATGATGTTCTTTTCGGCTACTTGAAATCCAAGATTGACTCCAACGTTCGAAAAATTGCCAATCGACACGGGAGAGTTAGTGATTGGGTGGTTCACAACTCTAGTTCAGCCTTTTGTTTCAGATTTTATGACAGAATCGAGTGGGTGCCCATCAGCGGAAAGCATCTTCTTGTTCAAAGTCATCTTTTGCGAGAAGAGGCGACTCTAGAATACAGACAAATGACTAAGGTTCCATTATTTGTGAAAACCTTGGAAGGAAAGACACTCACTCGTCCCTTTCCGATCGAGGGATTTCTTTCACGAATTTCCAATACATCAGGAAAAGAATACTCAAAATTTCGTGCGTTCTATAAGATCCAATACTTCTTTTCCTCTGAGAACATTCTTTTCTTTTCCTCTTTTTTCCGAGGTCTTCCACCGTCTCCGCATAACGAGCTTTTGACGGAAAATGTGGACAAAGAGCTTACATGCAATTTGTTGCCGGACATATACTTAAGAAATCCTTATGCACTAGATGCAAATGAGCACATTCCTTGGCTTCTGAGTGCCGACTTTGAAGATTTTGACAATGAGGCGGTCGAAGAGTTTTCAAGAAAGTTGCAACACATTGTTGGAGCAAGAGCCATGATCGATATGTCCATGATCTCAACCGTAAAGCCAATTTCATTTCAGTCTATTCAGGCACGTCATCTCTATTTCCAACTGTACTTGTGGTATTCTAGTTCAATAATTCTCGAGGACATGAGTCTTATGGACAGCGGCTTTGAAATCCAACTTTTCAACGGAAGCTGCCTCAAGTTGCTCGCACCCCTGAAAACTATCCGGGATGAGTGGGTCAAAAGACTACAAGATCTTTCAGTATATTGGAGGGTGCACCCGGCTCAAATGTCGAAGACAGAAACTTCTAATAAACTCAATAATATGGACCACCTACGACTGGAGGACTATGTTGACTCAAATCGAGCTTTTGGCTCTGATAGTCTCGAAGTTAGAAAATCGATTGCAAATGGCAGCACCTACACCACCTCTGGGTTGGCAATGTCCACGTGCATCTTGTGCTCGGGCTATTTGTATCAAAAGCAGAAAAAGCATTCAAACTTCTCCCAATATTTTGTTGTGCTTTGCCCGGGCTATCTTTTAATTTTCTCTCTTTACAAGCGCTCAAAAGTCACGGGCGTCTGGAAGAACACGCCTTACTTCGAGAGATATATGACTATACCCGTTTCAGAATGCTACGTTTATTCTGAGAGTAGCACACAACTCGATCTTGTCGGCTCACAAAAGATCAAATCCCCAGGCGAGTGTCAAGTACCCAGACTATATCCTGATGGATGGAGATCTTCTGAAGAAGACTTCATGAGGTGTTTCTCTATATGGTTTGGAGGCAAGCGAGCTTTGAGACATGGAACTCGAAATCTGGGTTTGAAATCTGTACAAGCGGTGCGAGCCCCCAAAAACCCTGGCATAGTTCATATGACCCGCAAGCTGGGTGTGACGGGGAAAATACTTGTTTTTTTGGCAAGATCAAGACAGGAGAGAGAACACTGGGTGTATAATATTCTCCAGGAGATCAACCGATTTTCTAATGACTGATAATAGATTAAACAAATAATTATACAGACAATCCACAAGTAACTCGCTATGCTACTAAACTATATACTTATGCATTATTTCATTGATCATTTCTAAATCGGAATCTGAATCATTATCGGATGTTTCTTGCTCATCGAGTGAGATAGGTAGAACATTGTGCTTTTGCAGTCTTATAATATTCAAAGGACGTGTGGGCTGAAAAATGTCAAGATTTGCATAAGGCTCTGACAGTGACATCACGCCAATTTTCATAAGCTCCTCTTTGAAGTTATCAGAGTGCTCGTTCCAGATCTCCTTTGGCTCTATGGTCAGCACAGAAGATATTCTGGGATCAATACGCTCACCAGAGGAGCGAGCTGATTGTAACAAGTCTTTGTCGCTTTTGTTTTTGTTCGCGGTCTCTTCCGAGGTATTCTCCTCCATCAAGTCATTTAAACTAATGGAAGAAGTGATCACATCTGTGGGGAGTAGAAGCAGAAGGTCGGATAATGCAATTCCCCATTTTTCAATGAGTGCATCAGTCTCAGAGTTTAATTTCAAGCTGGGTACTTGCCCCTCTGTCGTAACAAACTGTATCACAGAGGTCTCTGGAGTGGTAATGATGTAGTCTCCACTAAGTGGAAATAACATTGGAGAAGGTTCACCAGTTTCCACTACTATGAAGTTGGAAAACAAGTAAACAATGAGCTCAGAGAACTCGTCTTCTCCAAATGCAACTTGAAGCCTGTCAACCAATCTCAAAGATCCCAAAGAAACTAAAACGACAAGATTAAAATTTGAGTATCTGCTTAGCATATGTTTGATAAAAATGTTTTTTATTTCTTCAAGCGGCTGCGTTTTTATTTCACTGCTTGACGACATATTTTCTGGCCCTTCTAGCATATCTTCACTTATCAGAATTTGTGATTCGTTGAAATATGTATGACTTTGTCGCGAGAGTTTACTTGCAACGGATTTAGGTCTCAACAGTTGATGGTCTTTGAAAAAGTATCTTGACACACGATTTTCCACGCCATATACCAATGAAGTGGGCGTTCTTGGCCTGTTTGTTTGTGCTTCTGTCGAAATTGTGGCCAACTTGACAGATAAAATGACATCTGCCATGAGTTCTGAGACTATATCTTTCGCCATCGGATTGACAGGTCGAGATTTGCCTTCAAGAAGGCAGCACTTTCCTTGACATACTGGCATAACTTTACTCTCGGCCATTTTTTCCGAGCTAAATTTCGTGAAGGCACCCTCTTGTATCGATTTTTCAAGAAGTATATCCACATTTGCGTGAAGGCACTCGCCGTGAACACAATCTCCACATTCAAGTGGCACTAGTTTCTCTGAGTCAAGTTTTGTTTCCAAAACATCTTTGCAAATAAAGCATGTCTCTTGATTTATGTTGGACTCGATTCTTGAGGAGGATGTAAAATAAGGTTTGATCTTTGGACCAAAAATTGTCTTGGCAGGAAGGAGCTGGAGCTTATTTGGATGGGGGCCGGCCTTTTTTCTCGGGGGCGGTGGAGGTATATTCCAATCGCCGAAAAATATACCAATCTGATTATCCAAGAGGTTGTTGACCCCATGATCTCTATCGAGAACATCTAATGGAGTCAAGAAGAGATCATTTTCTGGTCTACTGTGCTTCAGCGAACCAGGTGTCAGTGTGGGTGAGCTCGAAAGAGAAGGCGCCCTAGAAGAACATTTTGGAGTCCTTTGCAAAGAGACATAAGTTGGGGAAGATTTAGTTAACAGAGAACTCGATATGCGCGAAAGCTTATCTCTCCAATTTGACTTTTGTTTTGGAGACGAATTAGACGGGGACTGAAGCATTGTTAGAGTAAACGACCTGAGTAAAATTGGTATCAGCCTATCATTCAATGGAAGGACCTATGAAGACGTTGAACGAAAACTTGAATTCTGTCTGATTCTAAATACAGTAAAAGTAAGAAATCTTAGAGACGCAATACGTAGAGGATTTCTCACTTATGATGAGTATCGCCGAGGTTTGAGCTGTGTGTACGGCAGTAGCCCTTTTGAGATAATTACATGCATGTCTGCAAGTCGTGCATAACGCACATGCGTGATTTTTCGGGTGTTTTTGTCTTAGGGGAAACTCAACTCAAATTCCAAGAGTTTCAGGCTCTTGTGTCATGAGGCTGAGTCAAGCTAATCAAACAAGTAAAAAAGTAGCCTAGATTCTCTTTCTGAGCTCTCAAGTATTGCCTTTACCTCAGGAACCAGATGAAATATTGACTATTGGGGTACATAGCGTTCGGTATTCCTGCTGGAATAAAACTCCGGTATAGTCATGACCACGTATAAATTTGAGAATTCCTAATAGTGTTGAAAAATTCTCGGCTGTTCTTTTTCATTTCTCATATAGGCTTTTCAGAGTGAAAATCAAATTGAGAGTAAAATAGGGAGCGTGGTTAACTTTCCTTTATGTGGGGCCGCCATGAGAGGTTGAGGTGCAGTGTTCCAAGAAACAGCATACGAAAGTGGTAAGTGAGACGAAAATCTCACTGAGAAAAGAACAAAATACGGAAACGAAGCCCTATTGTAACTTCTCCTATACTAGTTATTAAATGCTTACGGCAAGTAGAAATCGAGTTTGTGATCTTTGGGGAACAATTCTAAGTCTTTTTTGCCACACGAAAGCGCAGAATGCATTCTCGCGCCCAAGGCGTGTACCCTTCAAATCCACAAACGGCTGTGTTTTGACCCAAAAAGAATCATTTATATGATGAGGAGCGCGATGAAAGTCGTTGCCTAAAAATTAATTTCTTTTGAGGCTGGCTTATAAAAACTTAGAATTGTGCACTTGGCCATGGCTGGTATGTCTAACCGAATTCAGTGATGCACGATCGTTTCTCTCACAGACCAGCCACCTCCTTTATAAGGCTGGGGAGCCCTTGTATCACGTGACTCAAGTTGATTCGACCTGCCAGAAGGTATTTTCGTTATTAAATTTTATGTCATCCTGAGGCTGTTGGGAAATTTTAGTGAGGAAAACGAAAAAACTTTCAGTTTTTCATGCCTATGTAGGAAGGGAATAGATGGGTCGTATCGTTCCATCTTTAGTCTGAGAGGTCATGTGATGCCAACTAAATATCAATTATTTGAAGTGGAGGAGGCGTGTTACAATACCATCACCCATTGAGATTTCGTGAAGCTTACACTATGGTCTCCGCCTGGTTGTTTTCCCTCTAGAAACATGATGAAAGAAAATTCATCCCTAAAGCTCACAATAAATGTAGAAATTTTCAAACAATACGGCCATGTCTACTCTACTATTCACCTACGTTGTTCTTGGCTTGCCAATTGTTGAAGATGGCCATTCCTTTTGAGAAGTATAGATCAGTCTCGAAGTAGCCCATGATAGACAAAACCCGTGATATAAGTCCTCGCGAAGCGTCTTGTTTAAGTGAACGTCGTGCAGGAACAGGCCACATGTGCCAAAAGACGGAGCTATCGTCATGCCTTTTCATAAACAAGATTAAGCCCCATGCTTTCTTCCAAGTGTATCCAGATGAAATATATGAATATCTACTACTGTCGAGACGTCCTTAGAATTCGAATTTCCATATACAAGTTGATTCAAATTGTAATCAAACCACCGTTCCTCTAGGAAAGGTGCTGGAGAAACCCGTGCACCGAGGAGTCCCTCCCAGATATCCTTAGATCAGAAAGCTTTGTTTCAGCCTAATTATCAAGGCAAAATGAGCAGCAAAGATACTGACGATGTTTTGGACTTCATAAATTCTCTTCCTGATTCCAATTCTAACACTCCCAAACCGCCCAAAAAGAACGCTGGATCAAACGACGATTTCTTGGAGTTCTTGGATGAGCTCAGTGCACACGAGAAATCGTCCAAATCTCTAGGAGGATCTAAAGGTAAGTTCGAACCAAAGAAGAAAGCCGAACCCGCTTCTGGCGCAAATTCTATAGTAGATCTCCCTGCTCAGAGAATCAATGAAGAGAAGACTAATTCTGCCTTGCCACAAAAGACAGCTTCTACTACTGAAGATGATCACAAAAACATTCCCCTTGACGTAAGCAACACAGAGTTGTCACACGACCTAGTCGACGAAAGCACAAGCGAAATTCCCGAGTTGGAACGCAAATGGCCCGAAGAGCCTCAACAAACTTCCACCACAAATGAGGCGCCAGCAGACCCAATTGCCTCCATTTCTTCCTGGTGGAATACTGAGGGCTCTACGAAAATGTCATTATTTTGGGGATCACTCGCGTCAAATGCCCATCAATTGAGTGAAACTACGTATCAGATAGCATCAAACACGTCACAGCAATTGTCTCACCAAAGGCACAAGCTCCTCAAGGAAAATAGTGGTGTGGCTGATACTGAGCAGATTTTGCATATCACCGACAAGTTAAATTCCATCTTGACCACCATGTCTCAGCAAATCAAAGAAGGCTTGATCGACAAGGAAGATGAGCTCATGAATATTCTTTTAATCTACGACTTAAACAACGTCAACTACTTGGACAGCCTTTGCGCTTCGAAATTTAACAAGGTCATGAGTCAAGTTGAGGGCGGAATCAAAACAACTGTTAGCAATTTTAATCACAAGCACGAACAAGCGCCACGCTCGGATTATTACGACTTGGGGTTGTTCAGTGGAAAAGCAATCGATGGAGAAAAATTGTGTTTTGCCAACTTGGATAGCTCGATTAAAGACTACCTCAAGATCACCGACCTTGAGAAACTGCAACTGCCTGTTGGTGAATCTGTAGGTCATGAGATCAACAAATCTAATGTTTTCATCGCCATACAAGCCATAACATCGGGGACCCTTGATCAGCAATTGAGCGACGAAAAAAACCAGGGCCCGGCATTCATCGAAGCCAACAACGCTCACTCTTTCTCCTTCACAATGATTCTAAAAGACATCAACAACAATATCACCCTTGTGAGTAAATCTCAACCCTTCCCATTGAGATGGGCGCGGTGGGTTTCGGGCCAGCATGATGACATTGATGCGATTTTCGGGTCGAATGATGACGATGAGTCCGTGGATCCAAGCGAATGGGTGAAGGAGTGGATACAAGACGGATTGGGTTTGACATTTGCTGTCTTGGCACAGGAATACGTCACGAGAAGAATGGGTGCCTAAGAAAAAATGTGTAATACGTAATGAAATGGAAAAAAAAGTTCGTCTAAGTTTAGATTTCTTGTGGTCTATTAATTTAGGATACTTACTTCAATTGGCATAGCATCACGCAACACAGTTTTCCGGTACCATTGATAGCAAATGTCCAAGACCGTGGAACAGATACCATCAATAATGTCTATCAATAAAGGTCGGCAAATTCGGCGACATGAGGGTGTACAGCACAACGAGCAGCAGCAGCAGACTGAGTGTATTGAGAGCCGCAGGTAGGTTGAAAAGATGACGTGGAAGAATTGAAAGATGAGCCGGTTCCAGAACCGGGTTCCTGATGAATGGAGTCGCTCCCTTTAGGTAGGTGAACTTTACTGCTTTTTTGCATTCCGCAAGAGTAGTAATTCTGCATGAGGGTGTCTAATCCCTCATCATCTACCGCGACCAACTTATTAGCCCAATCCACGACAAAGGGCGAAAGCTCGGTCGCTGAGTGAAGCGCAATCTTATCCAGATAAGACGACTTGTCCACCAACTCCAAATCAGGAACAAACTGTTTCAATTTCGATTTTGTTTTCACCTCGACATTGCAGAACAGGTGACTTGGCGAAGCGAGCAACGCGGGAAAGATTCGCTCAAAACTGCGGTTGTTTTGCGGATGGACATTCATGCACTCCTCATGAATGAACGAGTAGGTTTCGTACAGTGGCAACCTATTTGTGCGAATATCCAAGAAGTAGCGGGAGTCATGAATTGCCAAGCGTTCGAGTAGATGGTGAGAAAGCTTGGAGTTTGAGTTGTGAAAAAGTGTAAGCGTTGGGGAAGTCGAGCCCGTGATCAATCTGGCGAATCTGAGCATCGCACGGAAAAACACAAAGAGGTGTGGGCGCAAAAAGGCTCGAGGAAAAAAAAAAGAAATCTAAAAAGGTGGCGAATTGTTGATGGAAGGCTGATGGTAGGGCCACGTGTCACGAGGATGAGTTATAGCACAGATCTTGACTGTTGAAGCAAGTTCTATCGAGGAAGAGAAGAAGAAGTGTGGATTGAGATGAGAAAGGGAAAAAACACAATTCGAAAAGACAAAAGGCCTACTATTTATTGAACACTCCTTCCTCGCATACCTATACGATAAGAGGGGAACGATAGGCGGAGCGCGAACTGCACAGAAAAGTGATGGATCCCAAAGTTAATCCGAGCCGCTACTTTTTCTCGGTGGCGCGCTCAACATGAAAGTGCATATAGCTCATTTGATAATTACCCCTCTATCTCTCCCCTCACGGGGCATAGAATTCTTTCTTTCAAAACAAATCACCATCGTGGCCACAGCAATCGCCTCGCGAAGTGAGAATTGCTAATTATTTTGTACATGAAAGAAACGAAAACCCCCCCCCCCCCCCCCAGAAAATTTTTGTTAAAAAAAGAACGTTTTTTTATTCGTCATTAGATCGATCTGTCTGATCTTATTCTTGCTTATACTTTCATCAAAACTCTACCTCGTGCAAAATTGCGAGCGAAAACCTCTGGCAATTCAGCGCCGCCAACGGGTTTTCAGTTGAGGTGGCAATCTTGTATTCAAGTGAGACCTATGTTTTATCCCTTCACACGGTCGGACGCGAATTCTCGCCTTATTTTCCTATATTTGTAGTTTCAGCATTTGTCCATGAAATAATTTTCATAATTTGAAATGCAATAGATAGATATTTTAGGAGACAGAGAGATAGACGGGCGATTTTTGCCGTCTTTCAACTCATTAATGGGAAATACTTCGCTTCGCTTTTCATACAGACACTATCTTATCTTTCTATTACCATTAGATCATATACGTCAGTGCGATAAAGGAGATCTTTGCGACAAAAGAAATAAAGGGACATAGATTAGTCAGATTTTGCAATTCTATTGCCGTTCGCTTGCAAAATTTCGGACTTCGATGATTTGCGTTCTTAATGGTAACCCAGTGCCACAGATATGATTCGAAGTTTTCCCTTCTAAAAAATCTTGACGTCATACGAACTGACGTTTTGATCGAGTGGTAAAAAAAAACATACAGATTCGTGACCCCTATCGCAATGTTGTTGTGAACACCAGATGGCTGGTGATCCCGTTGCTTTTTTTTTTTTTCTGGCCTGCCCATGTCTTATTTTTTTCCGAAGAACTCCCTACCGCAAATGAAAGACTAAGTTTAAGGGGCCTTCACGGGTTTTGTGTGCTCGGCGAAGGATGTGAAGCCGCGTAGAAATGGATTTGGCCCCGCCTAGATTCGAGTTCAGCAAGCCTCAGTCTTTTCTCTCACACATGCACCTAAAAATAGATTACACCACCCTATCGATGAGGGCAGTGCTATCTTCATCTCCAAGTACTGATGAGGATAGTCATTTGACCATCTTTGCTCCCCCTGTTAACCATCTGTTGTCTGCTTTGTTTATTCGCGCTTCATCATTTTGATAGGGTTGATTCGTAGGCTTCAGAGTCAAAAAAGGTTGACAATTTAAGTATCAATGCACCAAGCACTTTCATGTTTTACCGTTTATCAGCACAGTGTCTCACATCATAATTCGCGAGAAGTTTTTTCTGGTACTAGCAGTATAGCCGGTTATTCAAGATTACGAACAACGCTTCTTTTGTTTTCTCTACTCACAGTTCCTTACTCCTACCTCGTACGCGCAGGCGAAGTAGGTGCGACTCTCTTACTCAAAAGCAATTGAACAGAAGATTTTCCTTCAAGAGAAGAGCTCTTGCTTTCCGAGATTCTCTCTTCTTTTCGTTCAAAAAGAATCCAGGAGGCCCGGAATTGTGGAAAGTAATTGATGTCGCCAAAAAGGGAGTCTCAGAAGGAAACATATTTCCTATCTGAAGAGTCTTTCATTATAGCTTATTGTATAAGGTTGGCTTATGTCTTGTAGACATCAGGGCGCTTGTGAGAAAATACTGGCAAGTTCGTACGAACTTTTTCTAAATGGCTTAAGTCGAGTTCTGCGTCAAAAGTCTCGTAATAGTCTCCTTCTTCATCTACTCCTTGAATACCATCGACCTCCAGATACGCCGGGCCCTTCGCCAAAATGTCTCCCCATGGACCAATGATGATGGATTGGCCGTAACTTACACGCTTTGTACATTTCACTTGTGATCCACTCCCCACATTCTTTTCATCCTTCAGGCTGTCGTCGTACACATTATGCTCTCCACATTGGGCTGCCATGACTACGTAGCATTGTGAATCAATAGCGCGAGCTCGTCCTAGCTCTAACCAATGTACCTCGCCGGTCCTCGTGGTGAACGCCGAGGGATAAGTGATGATATTTGCACCCTTTTCTCTGAGACGAGTTGTCATCTCAGGGAAGCGGATATCATAGCAGATTGAAAACCCAACTTTAAAATCGGGATGAGTCTCTTCACAAACTGGAAACGGGTCCAAAATCCTATCGCCTGCTTCAACAGACTTTGATTCTTGCAATATAGGACCATTGGGTATAGCGATATCAAATAGGTGAATTTTCTGGTACCTGTGTAAAACTTCACCCAGACCTGATATCCACAATTGGTTATTTTGAACTTTACGTGCAGAATTTGCACCAGATGTTGGCTCATGAACTCCGACAGCAACGCATAGGGAATTCAGAGTATTGTCCGAATTAACCGCTTTCAATTTCTCCTGGATGGAGTGAATGAAATCACTCTTTGTTCGCTTAGCTAATTGCACCGAATGGGAAGCATCTCTGGAGATATAATCCGAGGCCTCAGGAAGGAAAAGTACTCTAGCCCTGAGCTCAATGGCACGATCAATTAACTTAGAAACAATACGGGCATTTCTTTTCACATTTGAAGATGAGCACATTTGCCCGACGGCAATTCTGATTTTTGAGCTCATGGTACAATGGGGAACCTCTTATCGAAAGTCCGTATCCAGTCCACGTAGCGAGAAATCGTGGATGCAGCCGTTGATAAGGTGCGACTGTCTTTTAAACGATCACGTGCGAAGTACTGATAATTGACGATAAGACCTGACTTACACAGTACTGGGCGATCATTTTGAATCATTGCATCGTGGCCTTTACTACGTTATTTCTAACTTCAAATGATATTCATTCATAAAACTTAAGCATTTTCTGAAACGTATATAACTAAGACCCGCGCGTATCCAACCTAAGCCTTGTTCACTGGACCAGCAGTGAATACTTCCTCGGTTGAGTGCACAGTGGGCTCGAAAAGAGCCTCACTGTGGTGGATGGTCTCCTCCGTCGATAAGACATCATCATTTGCAATCAAGTGAACACTGTCGTGTTCAACACTGTTAAAATTGACACATCTTTGTCTGGAGGAGAAAGATCTAATTGTGACAGGTTTAGTCGCAACTGGAATCCAGCACTTTGAAGCAGTTTTAAGTGAGGCAATGGAGAGAAATTGTTTTACCATGTTTTAATATTATGTGTAAGTCGGAGGAACTGTCAAGATATGATTGTATGAGAGAAAATTCCAAAAGCGATCCAGTTACTTGGAAGGAAGAAAATCTGATTTTAGATAAGGTACATTGCTAGAGTTAGGGGCGGGGATGCAATTTATATGTAATTTGATAATTGTTCCGATCACCCGGATTCCGATAAACCGGACTTCAACATTCCCGATTTCTACGGAATGTGCAGAACTGCGTGGAATAATTATATGATTCAACAATCTATAGACTGCACAAAACGATCTAGGGAGTTATCAGGAACACGTTCACCCGAGATCATCTTATATCTCAAAGTAAATGTACTCTTGGATTTTGATGTTAAACCATGCTATTTACTCAAAGCTTACCTGTTGTGGGCTGCAAATTCAGAAGCTTGGATTTCACGTGGGAACTGAAATCAATCTCAGTCAATATGACATCTGTTACTGGTCCTGTGCCGAGGATCAATGGCAATAGGGATTTGAAATCACTTGGCAAGTATATCCTGCCGTACATATGTCTCTTTTCTTAAAACGATCGAGGGGCGGTACATTGAGCCTCGCACGATGTAATTCAACGGCAAGGCTTGCGAGGGCCATGGTCACGACAGTGCTCCGCAAGTTTTGCTGGAGATGAATATGATGATGCAGTCGAGATAGTTAATAAATATCTATCAGCAGCGATCACATTTACAGTCAAGTGATTTTAGCTTTACCAATCAATACGGAGTTCAGTTGTGAATTTGTAATTTCGCAAGGCTTGCTTTTTTTGTTATCTCCGTTTTTGCTGAACTTTGTCAGCTGCGACTATCAATTCCTCGGCCGTGCGGCTATGAGAATAATTTGCGCGCTTTCAAGGCGTGGACTTCCGCTTAAAGCTCCCTTGCTCAATTCCGACACAGGCTTGTGATCGGTCTGGCGGAAAATTTCGCCTTGAGGGTCACCTATCCCTGAAATAATGCTCAATTGGCTTTTTGATAACGAGGCTTATTGCTCTCGCAAAGCAGTCCGATATTACCATGTCAAAGACCACTTCCCACGCACTTTTCAACACAAATCTTGACACTTCAAGTTTGAGTCCAGATTTTTTTCTTTACATTCCTTACTCTTCTTTTCCTTCATTTCCTTTCCCAAATCGTGCCCAGATCCTTCTGCGCTGGCAATACAACTCAGCTTGATTTTCTCGCCCTCAGCCGATACGTCACATGACCTGCTGGCCCCAGACTCTTGCATCTGCACATATTCCCCGAACCTACTTCCCAATGAAACAATTCTACTTCGAAAGTTGAGGCTGTTTTTCTCCCACAATCCCGAAGTTCCTCTGTCTATCATAAGACAAAAAGCGTTCAATTCGAAGAAATCGTGTGCGCGCCTCACAAACCTCCCCACAGCACATCCACTAACCATCTCCGACCTTTTTTTTTTTGACTTTGTCTGCTTTGAGTCATTCGGAGTCTCGCATCCCCACATTCTTCACCGCGGCCGACAAGGCTCGGACAGGTAGAATACCTGAATTTCACGAGCGAATTTTTTTATTGGATTGAACCCACCTCTATTGAGCTGATCAACTTTCATTATACAAAGAAAGAAGACGACTGAAAAAATCATATTATCCAAGAGGGGAGAAGTTTTTAAATCCGAGGGAAAATGGGCACTGGCTGGGAGTTCACGAAACAGCTTCGAGACAATATCTTGAAGTATGCGTCCTACCCGCAAACTTCAATCAGTATAAGGCAAATGGTTCAGTTTGGGCCCTCGCCATCCCCTGGATCAATATTCCTTGCTTCTCAATTTATCGTTGAGGAGCTTCCTATTCGTTTGGCGTTGAAGGTTAGAGACCTAGACAATGCTCCTCTAGGACTCCTGAAAATGCCCTCCACCATCAAAGTCAGAAATTGGTATGCACAATCGTTCGAAGAGCTCACTTCAATCCCCAAACCGAAGATTGATGACAAGTTGCGCAAGCAATTGTTTAGCTCGAAGGATGATCATGAACAAGTTCAGGCTCTGAAAGTCAGCGAACACATGGAAGAGAGTCGAAGCGTCTTGCTGGATTCCTTGAATTTGGCACAGGAACAGCAATCTAATCCAGCAGTAAACAATATGTTTTCTGACGATGGCATCGTGTTACGTCCACATCTTGCAAACTCACCTCTAAGTGCTTCGAACACCAGAGCCAGAACGGAGTCGCCTACTTTCGGCAAGACTTATTTTAACCCTTGTCCTACGAATATCATATGGCCTAAAGAAGTGTATGACTATAATAAACTAGTATACGAGGCGCTCAACAAGATCAAGAAAAGACATGATGCGACAGTGGCAACCATGGCACAAGGTGTTCAAGAATGGAAGACTGAGCATCAGTTGGTGCAAGTGAACTCAGCAATTCAGACCTTTCTTGACAGATTTTACATGCTGAGAATAGGCATAAGAATGCTTATTGGCCAGCATATAGCTCTCAATGTGTCCCAGGCGCTGCCAACAAGACAGAAAATTTCCAACTTTTTGAACGGCTCAAATGGAGATCTGGGACACGGTAAGAGCGCAAGATCGAATTATGTAGGTGTGATTTGCACCGAGTGCAACGTCAAGGAGATCGCTGAAGATGCAGTGGAAACGGCAAAATATATTTGCGAGGAGTACTATGGTTTGTTTGAGGCTCCTGAGGTTCAATTAATCGCACCACAAGAGCTGGTGAATTTCATGTACGTCCCTGGGCACTTGATCCACATGCTTTTCGAAGTGTTAAAAAACTCGCTTAGAGCCACAATCGAATTTCACATTCCTTTGCTCAAGCAAGAGATGATTGAGAAAAATCCTGAGATCAAAGCAGAGGACATCGACTTGAACGATTTGAAATTTCCTCCAATTAAAGTAATCATATCAGAAGGATATGAGGATATTGCCATCAAGATATCGGACGAAGGTGGGGGAATAGCCCGTAGTGAAATTCCTTTGATTTGGACTTACTTGTACACTACTGTGGACAAGACGCCGACTTTGGATGCCGAGTACAATCAAACTACATTTAAGGCGCCAATGGCTGGGTTTGGCTACGGGTTGCCCATATCCAGACTTTATGCGCAATACTTTGGAGGCGATTTGAAGTTAATCTCGATGGAGGGCTATGGCACTGATGTGTACATTCACTTGAACAGATTGAGTAGCTCACTGGAACCGCTTCCGTAACTGTATACGATACATACAACGCCAAGTTGAAAGTTGATGGGTAAGGTGATTCATTCTACGTGTTTTACTTTTTTCTTTTCGGTATCTTTTGATGTTTTTCTGGGTACATTCCAACTGCTTTTTTTAGTCGTTTTCATCACTTCGTTAGATTTTGCGGAGTAGTTCATCTCTGCCACTTGCTCGCATTAAACTGCCGAGGATCAATTTCGCTGCTTACGCCATTCACAAATTGATCACGTGAAGCACATTACCTGCGTACATTGGTGTGCAGGCGCGAGGTATCATCAATGCCAGATTACTCGAGGAAAAAAAGGACCCTGTTCTCACACCGAAATATCAATTCTCCACAAATTACACATATAGCTTAATGTCAGCACCACGAACAAAGCCCTGGGAGGTTTCTAGTGGTACCTCTTCTGCATCAACAGGGGCTGCAGATACTTCAGCGTCTCTAGCGAGCTCTGCAACTGTTCCGGAGCGGCCCGCGTCCATCTCAGATCATGACCCAGCCATTGGGCTCGGTGGAGGTGGAATGTCACCTTCTTACGGAGCCAGCGGCTATGGTGGCGGATATGGCAACTCTAGGTATGGTGGTGGGTATGGATCCTCGATGTATGGTGGCGGATACGGTTCTTCTATGTATGGAAGTGGCTACGGGTCAGGGATGCACGGAGGATACGGAGGTTATGGAGGGTATGGCTCCAGTATGTATGGCGGATACGGTTCAAGTATGTACGGGTCAGGCTTCGGAGGCGGCATGTACGGACAAAATGGTATGAACGGTATGAACGGTCCCGGCGGTTTGGCAGAGGGCACTCAGGCCACCTTCCAGCTCATAGAATCGATAATTGGAGCCGTAGGAGGCTTTGCGCAGATGCTAGAGGCAACGTACATGGCTACTCATTCATCGTTTTTTACAATGGTATCATTGGCGGAGCAGTTCGGGAATTTGAAAAATACGCTTGGTTCTTTACTCGGGATTTTTGCCTTGATCAAGTTTGCCAAAAAGATATTCTACAAAATTACAGGAAAACCATACAATCACGGAATCAACCTAAAGGAGTTCAGTAAGTTTGAAGTCACTCAAAAAAAGTTGGAGGAAAAGATTAAAAGACAACAATCTGGTCCTAGAAAACCCGCCAGAATTTCATTCAAGCCACTCTTGGTATTCTTGGCTGCATCCATTGGCTTTCCTTACCTATTGAGCAAGGCGATGCAAACACTCAATAGGCAGCAACAAAGAAGACTTCAAGATCAACAGGGCATGGCTGCTGGCACTCGTGGACCTATTGACCCCGACTCATTGGAGTTTGCCAAGGCTTTATACGAATTCAACCCCGAGAACCCAAACATAGAGATTGAATTGAAACCAAAGGAACTTGTTGCAATCTTGTCTAAATTGGATCCACTAGGAAATGAAAGCAAATGGTGGAAAGTGCGGTCTCGCACAGGGAAAGTTGGCTACGTACCACTGAATTTCTTGAGCATCATCGAAAGGAGGTTAGTGAAGCAAGTCGAGGCAGCTCCCCAAATTACGCCGGTCAATGCGGACTCGCCGAAGCATGTCAAATTTATAGAGGAGTTTGAAAAGGCACACTAACTCTTCTAGCATAATAATACAACTATCAAAAATCTCAATTTTACGATGTGAAATAAATAATCCACAGTTTTTTAAGTTTTGATATATACAATCGTTTTTGTCGGCATGTAGTAGCAAGACCATGACAATCCATTTCATCTAAACAGCATCGTCAGGGCGGTTTTGCTCACTCTCAACCTTGGCTCCCTTGTCCTGCAAGTTCTCGTAACCACTAGCGTTTTTGAGAACCTTATGCTTAGCTTCAGCATGGTCCTTTAAGTCAGTGGTGGCTTCCTTGGCTTTCTGAGAGAGATCTTCGGCACCGTCCTTAGCTTTCTCAGTGAGATCTTCGGCGGATGACTTTGCATCTTTAACAGTCTCCTTGGCCTTATCGCCCAAGTTAGCGTCGGAAACAGTTTCCTTCGCCTTTTGCCCAAGACTCTCAGCTTTCTCAATTCCATCGGCCAAGACATCACCGGTCTTTTGATTTGCGGCAGATGCAGCGTTAGTTGCAGCTTCCTTTACATGTTCAGCAGATGGAGTCACGTTTTCGGTGGTCTCGATGGTGCTGGCTAGCACTTCACCGGTCTTCTTATTGGCCTTGTGCAAGATGTCCTTGGCTGTATCAACGACACTTAGGTTAGCACGAGAGTAGGAAAGACATCTCACATTTGAGGTTGTTCTAGCAGAAAATGGGATGATGGCTCTGGCGGCAAATTGACGAAACATGATTTGTGTTGATTGGAGTGATACTGGTTAAAGAAATTTGAAATAAATATCGGATCACTGGAAATTGCCCACATTATATGTGATGCAATGCAGCAATAGAAAGGTATGGAAATTCCCCGCGGTCATTTGCTCTTCAACATTGCTATGATGCAATGTTGCTAAATCCCCAACGCGGGTCCCCTTGATGTGGCATGCATGGAACTCGGAACAAAACGTCTTGACTTGAAATGAGTCAGTCATAGAAGCTGGCTTGATGATCAAAAGAGTTTCAAATTATGAGGGACAAAGAGGGCTATAAAACTTTATTATTAGGGCTTCTAAAAACATGAATTTCAATCTTCAATTACGCACGAGCTGCTTCGATTTCAGGACTATCCCGCAGCAACCTACATGAATTGATCGCGGGCTTTTTCAATCATGAACGATTTCGCTTTAGCGATCCTCACAATGAAATTAGGAACCCCGATCCAGAAGAGCTTTCCCACTCCACCGTTGCGAGAAATAGGCACAAGTATTGAATGAGTGACAGGAACATACTCGGATTCTTCCCTCTCCACGTCTCCAGAGCCTGCAAAATAGTTAGGCTCTTTTACATATTCGAATAGCTTCAAAAGTGTCGCACGAAATGTTCCGATCTGCCCGAACTTGAGATCCACGAAACTCTTAGAACTTCCCGATACAATGTCTCCCAAAGCAACGACACCCCGTTGTCCTTTCACCAATAGATTTTGGTCAGTAATGACGAAACCTTTTTTGTCTTTGACAGACGGCGGGAGATACGAGGAGTAGGGCCTCGAGATGAACGATTCCAAAATCACATCATGCTCGCGGGTTGCACCATTGTCAAGCACGATTGAGGAAGCTTTGGCCTCGTCTTGATCCTTGTATTTCACGTCCTCAACATTAATGTTGTTCACAATTTCAACGCCCAAATTTTTGAGCTTGTGAGTTGCTGCTTCGGACAAAGTTGGGGCAGCAGCTTCTAATGGCGCTGATGCTCCCGTGTAGAGAGTCACTTTTGTCAGTTTAAACTCGTGAGCGATTTCCCCAGCGCATTCGACTCCTGTGGGCCCTCCACCGATGATAGCCACGGATTGAGCCTCTTTTAAAGCCTTGCTGGCTTTCATAATTTCCTTCCGTGTGTCCTCATGATCAGTGTTGACTTTAAACCCAGCCCATTTTGCTTCTGTGCCACTTGCAATAACTAGAATATCGTAGGATAATACTGAGACACCACCGGCAACTAGACTCACAGTGACATCACGCTTATTAAAATCGACACCTGTTACTGAGCCATGCAAAAAGGCACCTTTGGTTTCAGAAATCTCCTCGACAATATCTTGGACAGGAAATACTGTTTTGTCAAAACTTGCTGGCTCTACGAGTAAGCGAGGGGCAGCCACGTTGAAGTAAGCGTGAGTGGAGGGGGACACTAATGTCACTTCGAGGTCCGGAGATTTGCTCGTGCTGTACACCGTGGAAAGGGCTTTGAGGCCCGCGTAAGAACCTCCAATAATAATGACTTTTGTCATGTCTAGATGGGATATGAGCTATGATGTTTCCCAAATTTGAATATCACGGCCAGAGAAGATGAGGTTGAAGTTTTTTCTTTTCTTTTTTGCTTAGGTCTGCAGTTCAGTAATTGGTGTCGGAGGGGAAATTCATCGTTTATGTAAATGAATTGCCCGTACGGTGGCGTGTAGCGGACGAGGAGAGCTCGCGGGAGATTCTCCGTCTCCGTGTAGAGTAAGCATTAGTAATGAGCTTTGATAGCTCCCCGTTGCCCCTTTCGAAAACGGATGTTTATTTTCGGTTGGTATCAAGCGATAATCACGTTTCCTTTTGACTCGTTCACTAAGACTGCTTAATGTTTTTTTGGAAGGAGCATATCGTGTTCCGGCAAACCGCTCCTTCAAAAGCTGAAATTTCTGTGCCCATAGAAAAGTCGCGATTCATAGCTTAATTTACTTTGAATCGGAAAAATATTTAGTTTTCATTCATCGGGAAAGTCAAACACTGATCTATAGATAGATCTCCTTTGCTTTTGCCAGTTCCTCCATATCAATTATATGTAACATACATTCACGATAATAGATAACAGGCTTGTCGGGTGTGCATAGTAGGAACCAACATGCAACTTTACTATCCCTGAAATTCTCTTGGATTTTTGATCAATACTGTGGCCCTATCTAGCTACAGATAACAAATCGCATGATATGATGTAATGTAAGATGTTTTCCATTGAGCTCGGACCATTGATACGCAATCATCTTGACAATGAACAGGATTGGGTTTCGTGGTCTAGTTGGTTATGGCATCTGCTTAACACGCAGAACGTCCCCAGTTCGATCCTGGGCGAAATCAGATTCCTAAGTTTTTGCCAATCTGAACAAGTTTCACTGAAAAATGCTTATCTTTATTCCCCAAAATTGCAAATAGAAGTCAGCTCAATGAGTAAAGAATCGCCCAAACTCAAATTACTGTTTACTCTGGTTGCGCGTCCATGCACAATGTCGCGCATTCCTTACGCTATTTCATGCCGCCGTTTATTCCTATCTTTTCTTCCTCTTCACTAAACCACTGAGATTATTAATGGGCCGGGAATGTCTCGTAACGTCCGGAGTGTTGGCCAACGCTGCAGGTTGATCCGGTCCTTGCTTATGTTCGATAGATTTTTCAACCTTCTTGGGTAGCATAGTCCCCGAGATTGAAATATATTGAAGCTTTGCACCCAATCTTGTCGCTCGCTCGCGCAAGCCCGTACTCCACAAATCCTGAGTTTCATCAGCATTACTGTAATCCTCGCTCTTTATCAACTCTGTTAATTTCTTGTAATGTTTGGGACTCAAAACCGTGGTCTGCGTGTCCTCCAAATTACCGTGGATTTTGTCGCTATCTTTAGCACACCCAATTATTCCCACAACATTGCCCAAGCGAAACTCCTGTCGGAAAGCAAGCTCTTCCCAAAATTGATTCGTGTCCATCAATTTGTATCTGTTTTCAACAATCAAGTGTTCCAAAAATCTGCCTTTTGGGTCATCAGGGAATAATGGGATTGTGTGCACCGCTCGATTATTGGTGTGCCTTGTCACGTAAATATTTCCAGTCTCCCAGTTGTCTTTACGAGGTATAAATTTGCCGACAGAAACGCGTTCTGATCCTGGAATATCCGCCTTACATTGCCACGTATCATCTAAAATGTCATCTAAAATGGAAATCCACCACCAAAACAAGGTGCTGCCATCAATCATATGCTTGCCTTTGTTCTTTTCAGATTTGGGGAACAAATACGCGTCAGCAGCCCGAGTGAAAAGCGAGATCTTTGTCCTCAATGAGGATGGCATTTCCACAGGTATCTCGGAGACCAAAGGCTTTGCAGAACTATTTCCACCCCTCAAGAATTTTCCGAGAACAGATGAGTCTTGCTTTAGTTTACGGCTGAGAGCTCGCAATTCGTGGACGATCTCGAGGTCGCATGCACTTTCGTCTGCAGCTACGGAATCCATGATGCCATGAGTTTCGCGTTTCTTATCATTTAAACGAGCTTCCTGTTTTGTTTCATTCTTAGACCCACTTGTCTTCCTGTAAGTGGCCCCGGTTAAGTATACACCTGGATCTATGCCGATCAAATACTCAAGGAAACACTTAGTCACACCTGCGGTAGAAACGTGTCGCGAGCCCAATCCTGTTGTATCTGCCTTCAGGATGAAAATGTGACGCTCAAGCACCGGCCCATTGAATGTGAGGTAAACGTAAATCTCCACACCCAAGATTATGCGATTGGTGTCCTTTTCCAGAAGAAGAAGCAAGTGCTTGACTTTCAAAGTGAGCGGCTTTTTCCGCGAAATTGTCAATGGCTTACACTGATAGGCATTTGTGCGTATATATAGGGCTGAATAAGCTGAGCCATAGGGTGTCCTCAGGGATAAGTCCATAATGCAACCGGTGGAGTAATTGTTTGTCGAAAAGCTCAGGCGAGGTAACCTCACAGCAGGACCATGGAAGAGCGAACGCGTGGCTAGAGATTCGGTCGCGAAACGAAAGGCTCGAACTGAGACAAAGGTCAAATTATTGATTGAACTCTAACACAACATGTACGGGTGTAAAACTGGTATTGGTTGGAGATGCCTGGAATGGTCCAGTAGTAGGCTTGATTCAAGAAGCAAGTTTAGTTTTGATAAAAACGTGGAATATAAAAGAGATTCGGCTTATTTTTTCCTCGATATTTGGT
Organism: Metschnikowia anglica; assembly: GCA_030573055.1. Classification (NCBI taxonomy): domain Eukaryota; kingdom Fungi; phylum Ascomycota; class Pichiomycetes; order Serinales; family Metschnikowiaceae; genus Metschnikowia; species Metschnikowia anglica. Next base: position 429,002 of record JAJMCP010000008.1, read on the forward strand.
TGTGACAGTTGCGTATTCGGGCCTCAGGTTTTTTGGTAGACTCGAACGTTCCGCACTGACTATTTTTCATAGGTGCTTCTAATTGTATTCTGGCGCGTGGAATACAGTCTTTCGAGATGCCGTCTATCGAGAAACCCGGGCAAACTGCATAAGAGGAGGTAAATGTACTAGTAATTTTCAACCTCTCATGCCCAAAGGCTGTTCAAGAAAAAGTCGCAGCTACCCTAGTGGTCAACGACTGGAAACACGCGCAGAATCTCGATGTAGAAGATTCTGCACAACCTGAGTTCTACTATAAGAACATATTTTATAGTTAAGCCGGTAGAGTTACGGCTGAAACCTCTGTAAGTGAGACCCCGCTCGCTGGAACTTGCATTACAAACACAGTTATGAAGTATAAGATAATGTTCAAAAGATGTAGGATGTTGAGCCACGATGAGCAACCACACAATTATCCATCAAAAAGTCTGGGGTATTTTTGTAACATGCTCCGTAGATTTTGGATCGACCATCCTTTCTGATCCTTCAATGAAATCAACGAGGCTAGATTGTTGAATACACCTTCTCAAGCTAGATGCGAGCTGCCGTAGTTGATGTGGGGACTATTGATTGGTTTGACGGATGTCTGGCCTCAACTTTTTATGGATGTAGACTTTTAGTAGGCTAACTACCAAAGTTTGTAAATGAAAAGCCATAAGGTCTTTCTTCTTTAAGAATTGAGGTTTCAGTGATGGACTTGTATGAGAAGAGTTCCATTGGAGATGTTTTGGGTATCATCAATTTCTTCACTCCAACTTCACCAGAGTTTTGTCTGATCGTCACCAGAACTGGATCAACAGATCTTGGCGCAAGGCTTACGCCCGACTCTATGGGATATGGTGCTTCTGTGAGATAGCGAATTCAGACACGAAGGGGACACAAACTCGCAAACAAAATCTTTGAATTGAGCAACTCGCCACAGTGCATTTGAAACATAGGAGAACTTTCTCTTCTGGACAAAGCCAAATCTTGACCGTGAATTGTGTTAGCTGGCCGGTAGAAGAGATATGTATTGCATCGGTGGTTCAATGAGTCGCGTAAATCATGTGGTCAAAAAAAAAACATTAAATAATCTTCACCCATTCTTGAAGGGTATTTCACCTTATTTTTTTTTTAGTCTGTGTTTTTTGGTAAGTCTACTTACGGATTTAACATGTAAGCAGCTAGCGACAAATATCGGTTTTGGCAAGCGTCCTATGGTGCAGGCCCTAAGCTGATAACCAGAAATGATGGAATTTCGCAGCTGACTTTTCAATACGCCAAGCCAAGATTCGCTTCATGAGTTTACATACCCGAAACGACCCCTACCAATGACCGTATGTAGAAAAGAGTTTCGACACAACATTTAAAATACATCGACATACTACACTTGAGGCACAGAGATAGCATAAACTGTCTTCGTGTACTCTTGGCGGAACTTTTGTCCCACCCACGGTCGCCAAGATTCAAGCAGTGGGTGCGGGGACGCTCCGACAACCCGTTGTGCGCGTATACACGGTAGAGCCCCGCACAACCTTGAGAAAAGTAGCTGACTCGCGAATGCGCTATACTGCATACATTATCGAGAAGGAAAGACACCATAAGAAAAGTAACACAAAATTTGAGCCAAATACAAATTTCTTTTCTTCAACATCCTCTTGTAACGGATATTTCGTCAGTAGAGAGATTTCATGGTGCGACAATTATGTTTTTGTCAAAATAATAACTTAAGCAGAAGCAAAATGTTGGTCTCAGAAAAAATACTGAAGGCTTCGAGGAGCCAACCTTATCTTTTCGCAATTGAAGTGGCCGCTATCGGTCGCGTATACCAGCTCGATTGGGTTAATCGATTCTAGTGTATGCACACTTGTTTTGTCCTGCACATATATGTAGATTTCATGTATATTAACAACATGGCTATCAGTTGGACATCTCGAAAAGAAATTTTGGTCGCTGATCTCCTGCGCTCCAAAGCCCACATAATGAATGCGAGATTTATATATATGTGCATGTTTTTACGTGCCAGCTTTTTGCAATAGGTACTTTTTTCTTACCTTAAGACCAGAGAAGAGATAATAGTTTTGGATTGTTTCCTTTTTCATCAATACGTTGTTACAAGACATTTACCAATCCTTGACCAGACAAATTCCTGCCGAAATATTAGCGACTGGTGCAGGTCATTAATATCATAAAAGAAAACAGGATGAGCAAAAAAGATTTAGAGATCAGCCCCGTAATTTCTCGAATAAGAGTCGACGACTTGCGGGTCCAGTCAGTGATTTCGAATCAGCTGATTATATTAAATGTGGATCATCAAGTCGATAATGACGAGGCACAGATTTTGGCAATGGGGTATAAGCAAGAATTCAACCGTGAGTTTGGTGCATTCTCAGTCTTCGCAGTTTCTTTTTCAGTGTTGGGATTACTTCCATCCATTGCCGCCACTTTTGATTACCAGCAACTTGTGGTCGGTATCTCGCCTATCCCATGGATTCTTGGTGTGATCGGCGTCACTTCTGTAGCATACTCCATGGCAGAGGTCGCCTCTGCTTTTCCAACATCTGCCGGTACTCCATATGCGGTTTCACAGTTGGCCCCAAAGAAATGGGCCCCATTTTTAACCTGGATTACCAGTTTTCTGAACTGGATGTGTCAAATCACTGCTGCCCCCTCGGTCAATTATTCTGGTGCTTGTTTGATCCTCTCCATGGCCTCTTACAAGAGCGGCTATGTCGCCTCCACTGGTGTCACCTATGCGCTCACCACAGCGATAATGATTGTCCATAGTGTTATTTCGTGCATGCCCACCAAATACTTGGCTCAATTCAATAACATTGGAACTTCGATTAACATGATTTTCTTGGTCATAGTTTTCGTTATTATCTTTGCATGCAATGACAGGGTTAAAATGTACGACGGTACCATTCCCAAGTTCAACACTAATTCCACAGCATGGGGACTTACGAATCAGACAGACTTTCCCACGGGAGTAGCTATGTTGGTCTCGTTTCTCGGTGTGATTTGGGCCATGTCTGGATACGACTCCCCATTCCATTTGTCTGAGGAGTGTTCAAACGCCGCTGTCGCTGCGCCAAGAGCTATATGTCTCACGTCAACTGTGGGAGGGACTGTTGGCTTTTTCTTCATTTTGGCTATCTCTTACACCGTGGTGAGCTTGGACGAAATATCCGAGGATCCACTTCAATTGGGCCAACCTTTCGTCACATTTTTGACGCAGATTATGGCCTCTAAATTTGTTGTTGTATGCACCTCACTCACCATCATTTCATCTTGGTTCATGGGCAGCTCGTGTATGTTAGCTGCCTCCAGAGTCACATTCGCATATTCTAGAGATGGTTTATTTCCTTTCTCCGATTTGTGGTCCAAAGTTCATCCTGCCACCAAGACACCAATCAATGCTGTTTTGTTTAACTTCGTTTTGGGCCAGCTTCTACTTCTCTTGATGTTTGCCGGTGACACTGCTATTGGTGCTATTTTCTCAGTCGGTGGAATTTCTTCGTTTATCTCGTTCACGATGCCGACTCTTTTGAAGATCACCTACGCACAAAAGACCTTTCAACCAGGGCCATGGAACTTGGGTGGTTTTTCTCGTCCTATTGGCTTTTTCTCCGTCGCATTTGTCGCTACTATGGTGCCATTTTTGTGTTTCCCAACCGTCTCTGGAAGCAATTTGACACCTGATGCAATGAATTGGACCGTAGTTGTATTTTTCGGCCCAATGCTAATTTTCACAGTTTGGTTTGCTGTGGACGCCCGCAAATGGTACACCGGGCCTAGACCAAACATCAACGAATATATCTCGCATGAAAGCTCTGACGCTGTTCTCATACAGGGTATTAAGAACCAGCTCTCTCCGTCATCACACAGTGAAGATGACAGCCGCAAAACATCTCCGAAGAAAGAATAGACTTATCCATCAATGGACATCAGATTGCGTTTGCATTGTATATATGTTGCAATATTGCAATTTTGCAAGAAATTTATCTTTAATATCTTATCTATTAACGTTAATTTTCCAATGTGTGTCTTCAAGTACACGCGAAGCAGACCAGTGCTCAATGGCTTGGAATATAATTATCTATAATAAAACAATCCAGAATTCTCCCAAACTATAGCCAGTAATTCTATTCCAAGAGCATGGGGTGCTGGGTGATCGTAAAACGAATAATGCCAGACTTTAGTTCGCCATGTGAATATGTGCACGTGACTGATATAACTGAACGCACAGGCGGGGAGCACGGATGAGGATTCGCTAGCCTCTGACAATATTTCTTTTATACGCGTGACACATTTTCAGCTTAACGCCAGCAAGGTCAAATTAGTATCATTAATTTTTCTTTACCAATCTAACTGTGTATGATTTTGCTTTCACAGAAAGCAGTGGAAAAAATTTGCACATGCGCAACTCTCGCAGCCTCAAAAAAATCTTGATCTTTACGAGGATTCGGGTGCACATTGAGTGTTTTGCAAAATTAACGAGTGTTTTCCACAAGAACACTAGGCAAGATTTTGTTGAGAAAAATCAGAGACTTATATAATTAACACTGCGTAAAGCGAAGTGTGCCCAGTAGTGATGAAAGTATCGAAAATGAACGGTAGAAGCTTTTTCACTGCCACAGCAATGCTTGTCAGCTAACTTCTTGATATCGACTCTGTGGTTCACCTTACTGAGGTCCCAAACTTCTTAATTAATAGGGCGTAGTTATATGCAGAGGATTGACTTGCACAAAGAGAATCAAATATTACATTCTTCCTTAGGCTAGAAATCAAGATTCAGATTTTGGACTACAAACTAGATGAATGTGTAGATAGTCAAGTTTAAGAACTGTGAAACGTTATTTTTCACGTGCAGTTTTTATTTTTAAATCAATTTCTGGGTCACGCAACCTAGCTGATGGTTCCGCATGAGATCTAGTCGGCAGGGCCCCTGTTGTATGCAATATATATATTGCACAGGTACGGCGTTCGTGGTCCCAACAATCGACGCTTGGCTGCGTGCGGAATTATACTCCCGTGCTAAATATGCTTTCAAACATACAAACCGTGAATAACCTTCCTATTTGCAAAGTGGCCCGCGAAAAAAAGGAACAAAAGGATCTTTGTCGTCTAAGTGCTCGAGTTTCTGGATATGAGCTCCAAATACTTCCCGCAATCAAAGTCAAAACTTGTCGTGTAGTCAGTATTGAATGTGTATTAATTGAGAACGAAAGAATGAATGTTGCCTCTATTTATACCTAATCTGGTATGTCTCAAACTTGTGTGCGACCGGGGAGTATTACTGTGGAAGGTATGGCTTCAAAGCAACTCCTTGGAGCAAAGAATTACAGCTAATAGCCCGACCACAATAGCAAATTCTTAAAATTTTATCAGGCGAAACAGCACTCTCGGCAACGTGAAGCCGAGCAAGGAAGCCTCAAGATCAAGAGTCCGCACCTTTCTTAAAATAAGTATGACCATAACCAAATTGCATGCAGAACTTTTCTTTCTCTTGAAAAGCTACCTTCCCAAATATTTCAACTCTAGTGGACGGACTAAGTTGTAGCCTATGAATGCAATTGCAATATTGAGTTCAAAGGAAATGTCCCCTGATATTTTGCGGGCTATCACTCCAACATACCATGTTTGATTCATCGAAAGAACCGTGGACATTACCCCGCACAAAAAGCCAAAAATTCCAGCAAAACCAACGGGCAAAGTCGAAATGTCATTGAAGTTAGTAACATCGTAACCTTTGAATCCCCTTCGGTAAACAAAGTGCTCTGCAAGGGTGATACCAATATAGATTGACACGTTGTAACCGATGATACTCAAAAAATTGGTCATTGTATCTGCAAAAACGTAGTATGCGGGGATGGATAATGCTAAAGATACAAAGTTACCAATCACACACCAACCCAATCTTGGGAATCTAGCCAACTTGGACCAGATGGCTTGCATGGACAACGCCAAGGAGTAGGATCCAGGTAAATTGTTGGCGATTGCAGACAATGCCAAAATTACCACACAAAATTTTCCAAATCCATGTAAACTATCCTCTACCAAAATTTTGTTCACAAGTCCTCCTACAGAGTTGTCCTCAAAAGCCTGGTTCCATGATGCATCAGATTTGGTACCCATGGCGAATGCAGAGCCAAGAATCAAAGTGAAAATACAAGGAACGCTAATCCCGACCACCATTGCTGAACAAATCTTCCAAGGGGCAGTGTTGCTTGGCATGTATACGAAATAGTCTGCAGCGGAAGGAGACCAGCCTGCGACGAACCCGAAAATGGTAGTGATGTAACTCAAGACATTACCGGCCTCAACTTTGGACCCATCATGTGCTTCCCATACAAATTTTTTAGCCTTGACCATTCTGGCAATCATGATGAAGTAAACAATCAAATTTGGAATCCAACTCCATCTCTCATAAACATGAATCACCTTATAACCAAAGAAAGCCATTATGCAAGTTATGACAACAAAGATCAAGCAACCTGCCCATGGTGGCAACTTGCCCAAAGACACTAACATTTGTACTGCAGGAAGAACATTGATTGCATTCCACCCGATGCACGAAACAACATTGAAAAATGCAAAGATACGACCCATAATGTTTCCAGTGAAGTAACGAGAGAGAATCTGCTGACGAAGTCCGAATTTGGCACCAAATATAGCATACACCCCAACTGGAACGGCACTCATGATTGGAATGAAAACTCCACACGCTATACAAGTTTTGAAGTCAAGAGAATAGTAGGTGGGCCCCATCATACCCGTGCTTAGTGCTGCAATGGCCAAATTGGGTGAGAGAAACATTGTGAGAGGCGAAGACCATGACCGGTCAACCCGCTTGTCTTCTGGCACTCGTTCTACACCACGAATCTCGGCATTAACCATCAACCCGAACTTATTTATAAAGTTTGTACCTTCCTCTAAACGTCTTTCCTCCTCTATTTCACGATTTTGGCTTTCATCCTGAGAAATGAACAAGTCATCCTCCTTGAAGCTATTTTTTTTTTCCTCCTCTGCCGTCATGATTCAACCAGTATTTTAAGATGACGCCGAAACTCAAGATCCTGTCTCTGTAAGAAGACAATCAGTTGCGGCTGAAGCTTTTTTATTTGAAACCGAGATTCTTCAACAAAGCAAAGAAGAACGATACATGTTTCTAAAATTTAAGCTTTCATTTTCACCTTTTTTTTTCTATCATATCACTGATAGCCGTCTCGCTGAAGCCGTACGAGGCACTGCATCTTGAGACAAGCTTCGCCGTGTGCGTGATGAGATGCCACGTTTAAATGCAGTGAAGTCCCTACAATGCATTCAGCAAGCGGACCTACGCACGTGATCACATAGCAAAATTGGAAAGTGTTGATTTAAAATGGTGATAAAGTTAAAAATTTGCGGCAATGAAGAAGTTTCAGTCAATAATCACTATACGAGACTGTCTATCTATACCTTTTCACTATTGATGAGATTCACGCGGTTCACACAGCCCTGACTCACAGATTGACCATCTATAATCTCAATGTTACTTTCGTAGTGGTCGAGAATAGCCCTCAACTTAGACGCGTTTTCGCGGAAAAAGACCTCGTAATCATTTCCGAACTCGTCTAATGTTTCGGCCATCTCAAACAAGTCCATTCCCATTTCCTCTTGTTCAGAAGTTGCCCTCAAGTGCAAGCCAGGGATCTTGTCGACGGTGAACAAAATGATCATTGTAAAGACAAACGTCCATGCCACAATGGAGCACCAGGCTGCCATTTGAAGACCAAGCTGTCTAAAGTTACCGTCGATCCAGCCCCCGCTGATCTCTGTGACCCCGTCGTAACCCGCAACGGTTTTGGCGGCAAAAACCCCGGTCAAAATGTCTGCAATGATGCCTCCAAAGCCGTGCACAACTCCCGAGACGCTATAGTCGTCGATTCCTACCCATTTATTGAAGTTAATGAGGAGACGACACAAGACACCATTTATGATGGATGTGACAACTGCAGCCCAAGGCCAGTAAAACCCACACGAAGGCGTGATGTTAACCAATCCGACAACTGTTCCCTCGCAAGCCGCTTTCAACGAATATTTCCCAGTCATAATTTTATCAGTTGCAGTGTAGGCCATGCAGGCAAATGAAGATGCTAGAATAGTATTCAAAAAAATGTAGCCAGTTCTTGCATTAACGGAGAGTAGAGTGCCTGAATTGAAACAAAACCATGCAGCCCAAATAAGTGTGACACCAACAAAGGTAGTGACCGAAGAGTGTCCTTTAGATTCGATTATTTTACCAGCTCTTTTACCTGGCTGGCCTCTTGGGCCCAAGTACCAGGAGTAGCAGAGCGAAGCAACGCCAGAAGATATATGGACCGGCCCACCCCCAGCAAAATCCAAAGCGCCAAGATTATATAACCATCCTTCCAATCCCCAGACCCAGTAAGCGAAAGGGCAGTAACACACAATAGTCCAGATGGCACTCACTATCATAGCGGGCAATAAACGGCCTCTTTCACCAATGGAACCAATGAAGATTTGCACGGTTGCCACCGGGAAGAAAACATTAAAGCAGAAATTCACTACTGAAGGAAGATTACCGCCTTCGATCAATGGTCTGGCTTCCTCGTTGTATAAAGCAGCGCTGTTGAAATTGCCAATCAACTTTGAGGTGGAAGTTGGCGAAACAGCCAAGGAGTAACCAAGTAGATACCAGATGATAACGACCACCGAGGTGGTCATGTATGACTGGAAAAGAATCTGAACGATGTTTTTGCGTTTGATGGTACCGCCATAAAATAGCCCGATTGCCGGAGTGATCAAAAATACACCAAAGGAGCAGAATAGGATGTATGCCATATCTGCTGCAACAAAGGACAGCGTCTGCTCTTCGAGCGTAGAAGAATCCCGTGTACCGATAAGTGCATCTGTGGTCAACTGGTGTATGCTTGTCATATTTATCTAAGCAACAAAAGAAAAGGTTGCAAATAGACACTGTTCGAAAAGAAGCCCTGAGCTGCCAGCGTACTTAGAATCTGAAATTGAGTGATGAAACTTTCTCGAGGGATCTCTGCATCTTAGCCAAATCTTTATACAATTCTACACTGCTGATAAGCGAGATCTCTCGTGCATGAATAGATTAAAGGCTCTGTTATCAGCCAGGTTTCCGCGAGCGCCCTCGCACTTTTTTCCCAAATCAGACCTTGTTGATCAGATATGAAGCGCCTGCACTGCATATGAACCGATTGTTCAGATACTATTTGCCTCATCAAATGATAAAAGCGGGGGTTTCTAAGGATCACGAATATTGTTGCTTTACGCTAACACCATCGACCAACTGGAGACAAGTTGACATTTTGTCAAGTTTTGAAAACAATGATAATGTGAGCACTCTTCACCTAGGCGGCTTTCATTGCAAAAAGGAAAGACACAGCTTTCGGACATATAGTCACGTGATGCGATAAATAATGAAGTTTGGCCGTTGAACTGTTTGTTTTAAGATTCATTCTCCGCTCAAAATCTGAATGTAATCATTGTGTTCTAGTGTAAGTTTTGATATCCACAGCTTCTGTATTCCTGAACGAAGTGAAGCAGGTTGATTTCGTTCCGATACTCCATTTTTTTTCTATGGCCTTCCTCTTCTTCAAAACGACCAGAAATTCAAGAGGCATTAAAACGGTCTCAGATAAACGAGAACGTTGGCTCTCTCCATGAAGCCCCGTATCTCCTCAATATGCGTGGAACCGAGTTACCTAATTTTTAAGATTGTAAAACGTTTTCTTCATTGTATTTCTGGTACCCCGGGAGATCGCTTTCAAACCGCGGCCAGGGTGCATCGCGCGCTTGCATCAGGCCTCTTCAAACCTTAACTGCTAGCCCAGCGATAAGCTTCTCTCTAAAGGCAATGACCACACAACAACAGGACCTTGTTTTTTTCGCAGACAATAGTCTTCTATCGAATAAAGTCTTTGACACTGACAACCATGTATTGCACGTGATCACGCATGCCGAAGGGACACAACCAGCTTGGCTCATTAACTCTTTGGTGGAGAGTTGTTTGTTGGGCACAGCCAATCTGGTCAATAGAGAATTGGTAAAGATACCAGAGCCAAGGGCACTGGTGACATATGTGTCCTTTTCTCACCCGAAAGAGTCTGTGCTCAAGAGCTGCCGGAAGCAAGGCTTGGACTTGGAAACTGCACATGGTTTTTTCTTCATCGATTGTTTCGGCGAGCTATTTTCTGATCAAATTTCGAATCCCAGTGATTCAAAAGCCCAAGTTGAAGCTCTTTTCTCAAATATCATAAGGCAAGTGCAGTCGAACTCTCAACGAAGTAAAGTGGTTATTGTACATTCTCCTGAGTTGCTTCTAGCTGCGACTAATGTTTCGAGCAACGACTTGGTTTATCATCTACAAAGAATCAATCAAATCTGTAACACTCTCATCGTTGTCGCCAACACTGACGAAGCATTGATTGACCTAGCGTCAGTTACGCCGGCAGATCCCGTCTTCAAAATCACAGACTTCTTCGTCAAGTTGCACCATAAGTCGTCTTTGAATGTGAGCCTTCTGCCACTTCCCACGGGGAAGGCGAAGGACATCACTGGCTGTTTGAGTGTATCTAAAGGAGCATTGCCGCCTCATGAAACAGTACTGGTTTTGGAGAAAGATTATCTGTTCCACGTTTCGAAAGAGTCAAGCGTCAGAATCTTTTTTAAGTGAAGAAAGTATTCGGCACATGCTTTCGATTTCTGTAACGCCCCCCCTCAATGTTTAGCTCAACGAAATGGAATAAGATGACTGGGAAATATTCACAATCTCCATTCATGTCCACGAGGTGCTACGAAATCTGGCACTCCTGGCCTCATTTCAATTGTGGGGTCGAGCATATGGGAGGGAGAAATGTCTACATGCGCACGCACGGTGAGATTCGAGTAGCTCAACATCTACTATTTGGCTGCGATACTCTTCAAATCACGTAAAAGATTTGATAGATTTTGAAACGAAATACTTTTGTTTATTTTATTTTGTAATTTATGAACAGAAAGAAAGCTTTCATGCTGTACAGAATGCAACTCTACCTTAGATCAATAAGGCGACAATACCGGCCAAACCTGCGGCACCAACAGCAGCCTTGGCAGCGGCGCCCTCAGCAGTGGTGATGGATGGATAAGTGGACTCAGCAGCAACAGAAGATTTAGCAGATGTGGCAAGAGGGGTCTTAGAGTGAGTAGCCTCATCGGTGGTGGTTACTGGAGCAGATGTCACGGTTGATGGGACAACACACTCGCCAGTGACAGTGATAGTAGAGGCTTCGCTCACAGTGACAACAGAAGGAGCACACTTGTGGTTGCTGCAAGTAGTGATAGTGACGATGGTGGAGGCTGGACAGTAGGTAGTGTAACCAGTGACAGTGACATGAGTAGTGTCAATGGTGTTGTTGGACCAGCCGTGAGAAGAAGCGACAGACGAAGGGGCAGCCGATTCAGAAGCAGAGGAAGAGCCTCCAGCAGAAGAAGAGCTTTCAGCAGAGGACTTCAAGATGCTCACTGGGGTGCATTCATCGAAAGGAGCAGTGTTGTTGCCCTTGTCGTTGGCAGCAATGATATGGCTTCTGGAAGAGTAGTCATATGGGTCATTGGTGTTTTTACATGCCCAGAAGTTCTTGTTGTCGATGGCATCACCGTCAAAAGTGAAGGTCTCCTCAGAGACAGCTGGGCCGGAGGCCAAGTAAGAACCCGAGACTCCAACGCGGGCATCGAAATTGCCTTGCTTGTTAGTAGCAACACCATTTTTCAAGTCGAAGACCTCACCAGAACCACCCAGAGCGACCAAGAAATAGTTGATACCTGCTCCTTCGTGAATAGAGGAGATAGGTCCATTGATAGAGATGTCTTCACTCTTTGCAGAGAAGTAGACAGATTCGGCAGAGGCAGCTGCAATGGAAGCGAGAGCAGATATAGCGAAAGAAGCGGATTTCATTGTGCGAATTAGGAAATGAAGTGATCGATGAGGGTAGAAAGTGTGATTCCGTGAGGAAAAACCATCGGCCTTATATAGTCTTTCAAACACTCTTGGAATGTATAAATGAACCCATTCTGTTCCAATTATAGCTATAGTGGATCTAAAAATAAATGTCCATTTTGGGGCAACAACCGCACGCAAAAGTTATGTGCAGAAAGGTACAAAAAAGAAAAGGGGCATCGGCATGAACGTTCCGTTTTTGGCTGGCTTGAAGCTTTGTGGCTTGCGACGAGAATTGTGGGCAGAAGGTTCAGCCAAAGTTACTTCGACGACAAGAGTTACAAAATTTTATCAATACGAAAACAATAGATCTCAAAATCCTTTTTCGCGATTGTGGACAATAGTCCGAATCTTCCAACGAACATTTCCGAATAATAACTCACATTGTTGCGTTGGTGCATTCGACTTGAGTGGGAAGCCGCATTGTAACCTAAAAAAGCCGCAACGAAAACTAAGAATTCCGAAAACAGATTTGCGGGTTTTTTGTTCTTTTTCACAGCGCGCGTGTGAAGCCCCCAGAAAAAATTGCCGAAGTGCATATCCGCATCCAGACTCAGCAAGAAGCAGGCGAGAATGGAAGCTTGCTGTGCCCGCGGTAGTAAAATTCAGCTGACTTCATTAGCAGTGCTGGACGCCATGGCGGGTGCAACGGTATGTGAGCAAGGTCACGTTACGAATATATGCATGCAGGACAGCATTTTCCGCCCGAATTCGTTTGTGGAAAGTGGTCAGATGAAAAGGAGGCGTGATACTCATAAACTTTCGCAAGCACTTTCTTGGCCAAAGCGTGAGGTATGGGTAGCTCGAAACAAAAACTCTTTTTGTGGCGACAAATCTAAATAGATCACCTTACCACCGTGGTACCCATCAATCAATTCTTCTCATGGATACATCAAAGCTGACCTCCGTACATCTTTGACTTCTAGACTGAAATGGATCTCATTATGCATGCACTTAATCTAGTTTTCGTCATTCTGCATGCACGAATGAGGAACCGAGAGGAGCTCACTTGTGCTTGTTTACCAAGTCCCTGAAATAAGAAAATGGAAATAATAAAGTCAAACAATGAGCGCACTCAGCATTGTAAGGTGCTGCGCAATGACGAACATCGTTATTTTTTTCTGCAGCTGCTGATCCATGTTGTCCTACTAATTTGCCACTGGGTTTTAACCTACGGAGCGCGACACCGCACTTGAGTCGGTGTGGAGATTCGAAATATGCACGAAAGAATAGCAATCGACGTAAAGTGGTAACATTTTGCTGCCACTTAGTTTCTTTCCGTTTCCATGCACCCCTGTGTTGACCCATGCGTGCCCCGCCCTTCGTTGTCACATTCCACCTACCATCGCGGGGACGAAGTGTACACTTCTCGATCAATTCTGGTGCCTTTACTCAGACCTTTAAGTTTCTTTTTTTTTTCTTGCTTTGACACCAAAGACTACATTGTTTCAATTGAGTGAAGCGCCTGCCGACTCAAACCAACGGGTCCCACTCGGCCTCACTGGTTTCCTATATAGACTGGGTAATATCTGTCATCTTGAAACCATACCAGTGAACGGCAATGGCGAAGCTTATAGTATGAAAATAATGGCCACCCGGACATAATAGAGTTGCGGCATAATCAAATTTTATTCGGAAAAAGTAATTTGATTTGGGCGTTTTGTCAATGGCTCGAACTCTTGTGGTATCATAGACTGTCTTTCGCTAACTCCAGCGGCTGCGAAATAAAGGAACGGCAAACGTACATTCAATGCTATATAAGAAAGACACGTGCCACAAAATCGAATTTGATACAAGTGGACACTAAATGATAACGGGTGCAACGGGATCAGGAATGTCACCCCATAGAAGAACAGTACGGTTGAGAAATGCTAAGTGGCTCAATCAAAGGGAGATCTGTTCTGCACACAACGTGCACGATTATTTCTGTGTGGGAGCCTGAAGTGCAACTCATATTTTGCCGGTCTGCGGAAAACCATCGCACATGATTTGAGTGAGTTCGTTGGAGAGAGTTAGTCGTTCAAGAGCCAGAGAACGTTGCACACTCAAAGCTTTGAATTGCACCTGGAAAATGTCATACTGACAAAGAAATTATCAACTCATTAAAAACGCATCAAGAACCAATAATGACCCGCTCAATCACCAAAAAACTTCTGTGTTCGCAAAATGCTCACTGGTCGGATGATGGCACTGGATTATATGAGAGCTACTTCTCATTTGGCAATGCGAAACAATTTTTTCTTTCAAATATAGAGTCTTGGCTGGTCAGGCCATTTAATGGTTGAGACTGAAAAAAAACCTCCTCCTTTGCTGAACTTTTTTGAGCCAACTTGGTTTTGTGCTTAAATAAACCAGCACTAAAAACCACCAATTTCGGTACTTCGCCAAGTCTCACTAGCACCGTCTTGCCCTCTGCTACCGCTCAGTCTCTGAAGCATTCCCTTTGCTCAGAAATTACGACTTTCAAAAAAAACAAGAATCACACATTTACAAGTGAGAAGGTCTGCTCAACAACTGTCTTTCCACTTGAATTTTCGGGTATGGCCATGCTATTACCGTAAAACCCATTTTACACTTTAAGTAGACTGATATTAAACTGCATATAACATCTAGATGGACTCCAAACCACTCATAATACCATCACAGTTGAATTTGAGCCAACAAGAAGGCTTTCAATTGGCGCCCAGCAGTCCTTTAAACACAATTGGGTGACCCTTGCTGGACACAAATTTATGAGGCAGTCACGCCCCTGGAGTTTGCATCTTAAACACGTTGGTCTGTGTGCAGACAGTATTCAAGTATGAATTAGGGAATTTGCCACTTAATTGAGGGAAAAAGCCCCTTGTTGGAGGTCTTTAAATGATGTTTTTGTTTTCAGCCTCTTTCACATTTCCACATTCAACCGAATTGGTCTCTACCACACAGAGAGATAAGCGGTTACATTACATTCCTTAAACACCCGTCCATCCTTAAATGTCTTGACACATTTCCCGCCGATGGTGCGCTCACACATTACCACCTTCTAGACAGATTTAGCAGGCTGGATCCGTTACAATTTTTGGACAGAAAACAATTCATGTTATTTTAAGACGAAATACTTCAACTGTTTTGGAATCTAAATAACGACCAGTATGGTTCCGAGATCAGCAGACTAATGTACTGTCTCAGACCAAGAGGGCGAGAACACCTGCCAATCCTGCAGCATGAACGGCGACCCTAGCAGCGCCACCTTCAGCAGTTGTGACAGCTGGAGTAGTTATCGAAGCACCCGTGAAAGCAGAAGAAGAGCTGACAACGGTAACGAAAGTGGATTCTCCTTTAATGGTAGTCACTTTAGTTGAAACGGTTGAAACGGTAGTTGGGATAACAATCTCGCCGGTGAAGCTAAGACTGGTTGCCTCGCTCACAGTAACGACAGAAGGAGCACACTCTTGGCCACTGCAGGTAGAGATGGTGAAGGTGGTGGAAGATGGACAGTAGGTCGTGAAGCCAGTGACAGTGACCTCTGTGTGAACAGCAACATTAGTGACCTCTGTGTGAACAGCAACATCAGTGGTCACTGTTGAAACGGTTGAAACGGTAGTTGGGACAACAATCTCGCCGGTGAAGCTAAGACTGGTTGCCTCGCTCACAGTAACGACAGAAGGAGCACACTCTTGGCCACTGCAGGTAGAGATGGTGAAGGTGGTGGAAGATGGACAGTAGGTCGTGAAGCCAGTGACAGTGACCTCTGTGTGAACAGCAACATCAGTGGTCACTATCGAAACGGATGGAACGGTAGTTGGAACAACAATCTCGCCGGTAACGGTGATGGTGGTAGCCTCACTCACACTGATGGTGGAAGGAGCACACTTATGGTCATTGCAGGTGGAGATCGTGAAGGTGGTTTCCTCAGGACAGTAAGTGGTGAAGTCGGTGACAGTTACACCAGTGTGAAGAATTTCGGTCACTGTGACTCCGGTTGGAACAACACACTCACCAGTAACGGTGATGGTGGTAGCCTCGCTCACACTGATGGTGGAAGGAGCACACTTATGGTCATTGCAGGTGGAGATCGTGAAGGTGGTTTCCTCAGGACAGTAAGTGGTGAAGTCGGTGACGGTTACACCAGTGTGAAGAGTTTTTTCAGTGGTCACTGTGGCCTCGCTTGGAACAACACACTCGCCAGTAACGGTGATGGTGGTAGCCTCACTCACAGTAATGGCAGAAGGAGCACACTTATGGTCATTGCAGGTGGAGATCGTGAAGGTGGTTTCCTCAGGACAGTAAGTGGTGAAGTCGGTGACAGTTACACCAGTGTGAAGAATTTCGGTCACTGTGACTCCGGTTGGAACAACACACTCACCAGTAACGGTGATGGTGGTAGCCTCGCTCACACTGATGGTGGAAGGAGCACACTTATGGTCATTGCAGGTGGAGATCGTGAAGGTGGTTTCCTCAGGACAGTAAGTGGTGAAGTCGGTGACGGTTACACCAGTGTGAAGAGTTTTTTCAGTGGTCACTGTGTCCCCGGTTGGAACAACACACTCGCCAGTAATGGTGATGGTGGTAGCATCGCTCACACTGATGGTAGAAGGAGCACACTTATGGTCACTGCAAGTTGAGACGGTGAAAGTAGTTGGTTCTGGACAATAAGTCGTAAAGTCAGTGACGGTCGTGCCGGTGGGGGAAACAGTGTTGTTGGACCAGCTATGGTGAAAAGCGAGAGAAGAAGAAGCAGCTGCGACGGAAGCGAAGGCAGTCAAAGCGAAAGTCGTGGATTTCATTATTCTGATAATGTTGATCCTAGTTGTGGGGAAGAAACAAAAAAAAAAAGAACTCGGAAAACCTGGAAGGCTCGACGGACTTTTATAATTTCCCGAATATTAATGGGATGCTTTATCAAAGGAAGCAACTTAACATAGTTCTAGACATGGTGAGTCTAAAAATAGGTTTCTGTTGTTGCATGAGGTAGTTGCCACACGCAGAGCTGTGAGAAAAAGGTACGAAAAAGAAAAAAAGGGGCACAGGCGTTAAGCTTTCGTATCTGGTTGGCTTGGAAAATCACAGCTTGCGATAATCTGGTGATTTCACAAAAGCAATCAAATCTAGAACGGCCCGCCGACAGGAAAGACTAAACTTTGTTTCAAAACTCAAGATGCGAAATACACCTTCCCACATCGTTGATGAAAGCTTAAGATTACCACCAAAGATTCTCGGGTATCACCTCACTTTCTCCGTAGGTCGATACGTCTGCCCTCTGTGCATCTACTCAATTTGGCTACAAGAAGGTAGTTTCGAGTAAGAAAAACAGTCCAGGAAGAGATTCTGTTAAATGATATTGGCGTCTGTGATCTGTGAACAACTGGAAAAAAGATAAATCTACTCACAGAGGCGAGCAAGAATTGCCTTCGCTTCGGTCGGCTATCTGAAAAAAGATTAGACAATTCGGTAGATTTTGACGGGTGCACTCAAACCGAGTGTGTCCATGCTAGAAACTCATACAGGTATGCTTCTTACACTTGCTCGTATCCTGGCCCGAATCTTGCCAGGTACAAAAAAGAAGGGGCTGTCGCAGCAGGATCTGTGCAATGATCATACTGGTTAGATATCAGATGGACGAACGAGTACTCGAAAGCCTTCTTTTCAATCCCTACATTATTTGACCAACCTGGGTTTTGCAGTCTTTTCCGTTCATTAGGACAAGCATTCATTAAACACACCTTTTACCTGCGCATATGTGCACGTTCTGCAAGTGTGAGGTCCCGAATAGTCCCAGATGCAAAGGTGATGTTAGAGGGCTATGCAGGCAGTCTCTTAACACACGCACACATGCATAACGAACGATAGTTAAGTATGAAACAGGATATCGGCTTTTAACTTCAGACCACTGCAAGCAAGTCCTTAACTCAACTGTATCAATGTATGGATTTATCAGGTTTCGATCAGATAGTTCAGTAGTCGACAAAGTCATGCTTTCACGATCCTTTGCGGACACGGGTCCTTCATATTTCCAGACGGAACCGGACAGCCACAAGCATGGTCGCAGTTTTAATTTCGTTCTTCTGCATTTCGGATCTCGAGGCTGAAAGCGCCTGCTTTGTGTCTGCCAAACCGATAGCAAAAGGTGTTACTCTGAGCAGTCAAAGCCTTGTTGATAAGCCATGGGGCCTCAGTTTCTGGCGCAAAGTTTTTGCAACGTACCTCCGTTGTCAGACTCTTGAAAGCAAAGAAAAGTGACTGGGCGGGGTACGGCACTATGGTTTCAAATGGTACAGAGTTGGCAAACGTTTGAGAAACAAAACACTTCAAATCCACACATCTCCGTAATGAACCTGGGAGAATTTCTTTTTATCCAGTCAGAGTCAAATTTTAAAACTCACTCATGTTTTCAATCCGTCATTGTGACGAGACTTATGGGTAGCACTATTATCCGACACATTTGCTTTTCCTTTTTTCTTGTGTACTTATTTTTAGACACACGTTGGGGAGTTCTCTGTAGTTTTTCTTGGCCTCACAATCGTTGGACCAAGGCCCACGGAGTTGTACTTTTATGAAACCATGTGATCCAGGACACCGCATCGGAAAAGTAACGTTCACGGTCGGTGTCAGTCAAACACTCGGACAACAGTGCAAATGTGTTGGACTGGTTTGAAGTAATCGGCCCTTCCGAAAGAGAGTTGTTGGAATTTATTTCTGACTCAACGAGTCATTCTTCGCGCTCATTACCCGCAGCCGTTTTTCACTATTGTTATGGCGAACAATGGTCTCTAATAGACCTCGTTAAGTCAACTTAAAGTGGCACAAACTACCGAGGTCAAAAGAGCAACTATTTGTCCCAATTTAATTCATCAGTTGAAAGAATACAAAGCACTTTGCAGGTTCAACTTGTTGGAGTAATTGTGCACCTGGTGCCTCTTATTCCCTCACCACTAATAGATTTATCCACTTTTATCAGCACTTTTTTCTCCCTGCGACGATTCTGGGAAAAGCGGAGTTTTCGCTTCGGCATTCAAGGCCGTCATGTTGTTTCTAGAACATCTGGCGTATTCTTGGCTGTCTCTAATCGGTTCACGTCCCCTTAGCTCGGTAAGTTATATTTCGAAGGAAGGTCCACCACGTGGTCGTATATAATAGAATGAGGATCTGCAGATCCCACTGGGATTACAAAGGCTCGGGCTTGGCTTATTGTTTAGAGTCCAACGCAGAAGATTTGCCATGGCTCTCTTCAATGACGCGACCAAACAAGACTCAATATGTATCCACTCTTTGAGCAAATAAAAGAAACTGCTCTGATACCCATATCGAAATATTCATATAGTTCATTTAGAAATACAGACGGATCGCTGTATTTTGTTTCGCCAAATCATTCCAGAGGCCTGGATATAAAACTACAAACTGCAAAAGCTTGAAGTAAATCACGAGAGGAAAGACGTGATTAGGACGTGAAAGATTACCTGATAAAGCCGACAAGACGTCGAGATGATCATCATGCAGCCTCAGGCAAAAGAAGCTCATAACTGAACTAAAAGCGTTTTACTTCAACAATGACAGCGAAGTGATCCACAAGACGAAGTATGTCTTTCGTAGAAGCAGGCTTTTGCTTGGCGCCACCAACGATGAGCTTTCAAAAGTCGGTCATTTCGTCACACTTGAAATAAAGAACTGAGATTTTACAGTATTTTGACTAAACAACCCAAGTCCGAGATGATGTTGATAACGCTTCTCACCTACGTTGAAAGCATATGTGCAATGTCGAATTTTAGACCTGACGTTAACCCTGGAAATTCATTACAGCGGTCGGAGGGCTCGAGACAAAAGCGGGAGGAGAGTCCATTCTTTCTTCTGGAGCAACTACCTCCTCAATTCACTATCGAATTTCAAGGCTATTTCTTGGCCAAGAACTCGGGCCTACACAAATTTCTTCTCCAAGCGTCCGTGGATGCATCTTTGCAATTTGGCGTGAACGATAAATGCGCCGATGTTCCCGGTGATTCTGTGAAAGACACTATTGATCTTCGAGCCTCTCAAAGCAATACTCACTCAGTATACCTCCAAGCGGGTTTATATTACCCCTTGAAGATTGTGTTTGTCAGCGTAAACCCTGAACCGGAGCAGGGCATTTATTTAGATCTCAAGTTTGAAGACCCTCATAGTGAGTTAAACGAGAATGTGGACGACCGCATTTTTCAAATTGAATTTGGCGATGACGAGACAACGAGAATGCCAAAAACTGGATCAGCTGCCTGGAGTTTACCAGGCTGTGAACATTCCTTACAAAGAAGCAAGGGCTTTGATGCAGCACTTCGTTCCCTTGAAGATCTCAAATTTGATGAATTAAACGATCAGTTTTTCATCAAGGGATACAATCTCCTTAAACCCTTGTGGATGTTCTCTTCGATAAAGAAAATTAATTTTAAAAACAGAAGGCAAGCTCAGCACCTTCAAAAAC
Source organism: Metschnikowia anglica (assembly GCA_030573055.1). Classification (NCBI taxonomy): domain Eukaryota; kingdom Fungi; phylum Ascomycota; class Pichiomycetes; order Serinales; family Metschnikowiaceae; genus Metschnikowia; species Metschnikowia anglica. Next base: position 449,464 of record JAJMCP010000008.1, read on the forward strand.
CAACCAAAAATGGAGACCCGGCAAGTAGTACTTCGGCCCCACTGTGGTATCATTTAGGCGTACCAAATCATCATTTCAAGGTATATTATGACTACGGCGAAAAAGCTGAAGAAGGAACTGAGCGGCCGGAAATCACAAATTGGGATTTTGATGAAGAAAAGCTTCTAGATCTATCAGAATCCTCTTCTGGAGTAAGCGCTGATGATGATGACAATGATGACCGTGTGCTGATGTATTTTTCAGATCTAGATTCAGAGGATAGCGCCTATGACGATGAGGAGGCTAACAATGAGCCCAACGTTGACGATAGAAGGCTTGAGGATGAAGACTATCATTTAGAACTTGACAAATCTTTAGGATCTCACGATGTGGATCTCGAAGAATGGGACTATGAGTCGATGCTCAATATCAACGACAAGCCACACGGCGATTTGGACTTGGAAATGATTGAGCCCACCGGTACTCTGGGAGGCTGCGCTGATTTCCTGAACGACGAAGTAGTTGTGACAAATAGAGAAACTCTCTATGCTTCAGCACGAACAGGAAGCGTATGCACAGAGAGATTCAAGCCAAGTGCTCCTCCTTTGGCAATACACGCGCCTCTCACGTACAATTATACTTTCAAAGAGGTAAGTCTTCATTCAGCTGAAAATTTCAATCAAAGCCCTGTCAAGCTAAGAAGTGATTTCATGTCTAAAACCGAGAAGTCATTGAATACGCCAATTATCAACAAAGAAACAATGTGGACAGACATCGATCTGAAAACGGGGGTGAATGAAACTGAAATGACTTCAGAATCTCATGATCAGTCACAGACCACGAGGCACAGTACGGCTCTTCCTGATTTGACAAGAAGTAACTACAACCTAGGCTTTATAAACAGTGCCTATTTTGAAGTGAATTTCAAGGTGCACAAAAGTCCGGCCAACCAGTGTAATGAATCTCACGATGCCCAACTGACGCTGAGCAACCACGGACAGTTCCAATTTTCTGGGGGGGAAGTTGATTATTCAACTGCTATACCTATTTCGACAACACTCATAGACGCTCACAAGGGAAACAACCAGGAATTTTCCATGACTTTGAGTGCGCTGACTCTGACAATTTTGGAAGACCAGGTCATTAAAACGTCGTCATCCGTTGCTTGTGGTGATTCAATATGCCCGGCTTTGACAATTGAAACCAAAATCAGAACAACAACCACTATTAATACATTTTCCTCTGATGGAGAATCAAGCTACAGTGAGTCCAGAGGTAATCTCGTCACAGCTGAAGTGGTGAATTTCGAGGTCCCGCATCCTAATGTTGATTCACCAGAAATCGATGCAAACCACGCTGACCAGAGATTATCATCTGCGTTGTTTTCCAACGACCAAAGAGCCGTGACTGCTATTGGCTCTTCTACTCAACGAGAATTCAGTGTGTGGACAATCATAGCTCTTTTTATTATCATTGTCTAGACAACACTCGAGTAGGCCATCAACTTGTCTTCCGAGAGCACCAGATCCGCGAGATTATACTAGATTACAGTTTAAATTTTATACCACAACAGAAACGTAATCGCAAATTGATTTCCACTGGCCTCCGCGACCAAGTGTTAAATTCGAAATTCGAAATAAGAATTAAATCAGTTTGACTTGGCCTGAGTCCCAAAAACACTCATGGGTTTCCATAGTAAACTGTAATAAAGAGTAAAAGCCGTACACCATTTTCAATAGCTCTAAGACTACAGGCTGGATCGGTGGCAAGTCATCTCTCACAATTGAGACACCTGGGACAATCAAGAATGGTATATTACTTTGAAGCGAATGTGTCTAGTGGAAGTTGTTACGACGAGTTTAGTCTCGATAGCAACTCTTCCGAGTACACCATCTATATGGGTAGGGACAAGATCGAAAATGACCCATTGATTCATAAGTCCCACCCTAAGAATCTATGGTTCCACGTAGACAAGCATTCCTCGGCACACTTGTACTTGCAGTTGAGCCACGAGCAGCAAAGTATGAAGTTTGAGGATTTGCAATTAGATGAGTCACTTTTACAGCAGATTGCGCAATTAACCAAGGCAAACTCAATCAAAGCCAATAAGCTAAACAACATTACCATTATCTATACTCCGGTCGACAACTTGAGAAGCGATGGCCTGATGGACACAGGTACTGTGACTTTTGTCAATCCGCAGAAAATCAAAAGAGTGCACGTGTCCAAAAAGGATAACAGTATAGTAAATAAGCTTAACCGCACGAAGACCGAGGTCGATACAGAGCAGTTTGTGAAAAACCAAGAGGAAGTGCTACGCGAATGGATAAGAAAGCAGAAGGAAGATAGTCGCCAGGCTGAGCAGCGATTGAAGGAGGAGACAAAAATGCGCCAGCAGCAGAAGCAATTTAATAAGGATCCCTACGCAGACATGTTCACCGAGGAAAATCTTCGAGGAAGCTGCAATGAGTTTCGTAACGAAAACTGGGTTGAAGACGAGTTTTGGTGAGACACTACAATCAGACGGAGGGGAGCAAGAAGCATAATCGACATCACCATCTGGTAATTAGGAGAACAATCGCCAAATGTATGCCACTCTCACAGGCACTCACAAAATTGTGGAATGCAGCCCCGCATTCTTAAGGTGTCTGTCATAATTGACGAGTCTTAGTCACAATCAAAAAAGCAATACTGTGCACCATCATGTCTCGTTTGTTACTGAAGAAAGTCAGCTACACTTTGTTATCGGTGATGTATATTTTGTATGTGTGGGGTTTCAATGCCAATAATGTACTTAGTCTTGTTCAATCTTGATAGGGAACTTACCGGCCTCCCTTTGATCATTCCATTTGTCGACCCAGTCAACTGGGCACAACGAGGTGAAGGTCTTCCAGAAGATTTGACATGGCTCGAAATCTTCACCTTTCACTGCAACACACTTGTGGTAGTCAACGTAGTTTTGCGCGCAGTGTTTGGTTTGGTTTGTATTGGGGAATCTTGGGTCGAATTGAGGAGTCTCAAACTTGAAGGTTTCAGCGTCGATAGCCATGGTTGATAGTCTGAGTTTAGAAGGTACGTAGGATATGTCTATCGGTGTGATTTTTTTCTCGTGCATTACGATTCTAGTTCGCGAATAGCTACATACCATTGGTTAACGTTTGTGTGCAGTTGCTCGAGAGTCGAACCATCCCCAGTAGAAAATGAAAATGGGGGATACCCCGAGAAAATAGTTGATAAGGATTTTCGCCTCGACTGCAATCACAACTCTCGGCAATTTCTTCCCCTGATTTTATCTGTTATGTAATCATACTTCACCTCTCTTGCTCATGATGCTTATAGTCACAGCCTAGTCGCAAGTTTCAATTTATCTCGCCTGCTGGGGACACGTCGAGATAACTAGACATTTCAGAATTGGCACCACAAAAGTTCGTTAAATCTCTTCAACAGGATTGCCAGGCTCTGTATTAGCTCTCTAATGACTTATTCATTGAGACTTTTCTTGCATTGAAGAGTTTCGACAATGTGCGGGTTTTGCAATAGGAAAACTGGAGGCTTAAACATTAAAATCCAGCGCCTAGTTGAGTCACTCTCTTGAGAATGTTCTCATTATTCACTGCCTGACTTGCTTTGCCCAATTCGGTAGTGCTGCCTGGGCATTTTGAGTTTCTTTAACTAGTAGAACTGCAATAGATGGAACTTGGTAGACCTTGTGACCCTGGATCTCTCGCAAGGCATCACTCGCCATTTGTTCGCTGGACTGTGGCTCAATCGAGTCTTCAGTGGGCTCGCCATCATCAAGAAATATCTGCACATTCTTCCAGCTCGCTGACGGTTTGTATGCTGGATTGATGAGTGAAGAGTGCAATGAAGCTCGGTTGAACTGAACCACACGGCCATCAATCTGCTGCTTCACTTGCTCTGCGACCGCGACCGTTTTACCAAGATGCCCGCCTTTGCCCGCTATGAGGACAGCTTTGTTATTTTGTAATGCCGTAGAACTCGCCTGAACATAAGCCTTTGCAGGTGACGATCCCACAATAACGACAGCTTTCTCAACCTTCACAGGCAAACCTAGCTCTTCTGTGCTAGCAACATACCATGTACGACATTCCAGTTGAAACGTTAAAGCTTCCGTTTCAAGAACTGCTTTTACTTTCTCACTTGACATAGTGGGTGTGCCAGATTTGATGTTGTGCACTGTTGTCGCGCATCATCATGTAGGGTGGTGATGAGGATGTTCAAGAAGAGGGATGTACCGGAACGGAACTTTTCGAGCACCGTGTGTCTGGACATGTTTCTCTTTTTTTTTTTGTTATTTTCTAGCAAAGTCACGAATTTTGAAATGAATTTTCATTCTCAGATCGGTGCCCTTGAGTTCAAAGCCTTTTTTTGAAATCACCGCTTGCAGTCAGTTTGGTGAGCGCCCTTGCTCTGTGGCTAGTAGTTTGTGCGACAACCGTAAGGCCAACCGTTTTTTTGCGATCAGAGAAAGCACGTAAACTCGCTGTCACTGTATTCCAAGGCCTTGTACAACTTCTGATCTATCTCTTGCAATGTGTAGGGAAGGTCAGTAAAAATGGCCTCCACCTTTTGAATTTGCGCGAGAATGATCTGCACCAAGTTTAAGCAATAGTCGTCTAATCTGAGGGTGTTGCTACCCTCAAACACTTCCACAAAGAAGTCAAGGTCAAGTTTGACATTGCCCAAGATCCCCACGATGACTCGCTCCTTCTCAGAGATGAGCCGAAGACATTGCAAAAACTTGACCAAAAAGTGGGTTTGAAGTTGTTGAATGATGGCGACGAAAGTGCTTGTATCTGTTATAGGTTTCATAACATGGACTAATTTGACGAAATGCAAAAGACAATCGTAAACAAATGGGTCCACTTCGACGCCACGTGCAACTTTTGCTGTTTCCACAGTTCTGAAATGTTTTTCGATCTTGTTCTCAATCCAGTTCTTTTCAATCTCATTAATGTCGTCCAAAATGGTGATCTTCACTTTATCCAAATTAGCAAACAACTTCAAAGTTTGCTTTTGCAATGTGTTCTCAAATAATTCGTCAAATCTTTTGATCAATTTTGGGAAAATAAAGTCCCCAAGCGCTGTAAAATTATTCATCGTCAAGATTTTGTAGATACATTTTTCCGTTTCGTACTGTACCACCCCTCCGTTGCTTAACGCTGATTTTTCTGCAGTGAATTTTTTCATACTTGAGTCAACCAAAGCATTCATACTTCGCATGAACTGTATTTCCAAGCTCACCAAAATTCTTTTGCTGGGGTATGGAGAAGTGATCCGGACGCCTGCATTTGTCAGCTCGTTTTTGCGTATCAACAACTTTGCCAAATTGTTCAAGACGAATATCTCATAGTAGTATACTACTTGCATGACCTTGGTGTAAATCACGCTTTTCATGTTTCTATCACCAAAAACATTATATTTTACCCAGTTTTCTAAATCGAAGAACTGAGAGCAATCGCTTACCCAGGTAGCACAGATCGCCTCCAAGACTCTTTGATCGAATATCGCAGAAGTTTCTCTAAGGCTTTTTATAGATTTGTTTGTATCGAAGCTTTTCGTTGAGTTTCCAACCTGAGCTGTGTATTCTCCAAGAGATGTGAGAAATTTGCCAAAACTTTTGGAGATCGCGCTCAAATAGAAGATTGTGGACAACGAATTTGTATGAAAGGGAAGAAACGCCACATAGTTGGAAGGCGTGACTTTCATTTGATCAGTTTGGTTCCCGCAATCAAAGAAACTCATGATTTTGCCAACAATATTATTTGAAATTTTGAAGAATGTTGCCTGAAGCTGGCCGTCTGGATCAACATTATGCTCGCTTTCGGGATTAGAATAATGGACGTAATTTCTCACAAATTTTGAGACAGTACCTTCGAAGAACTCTTCAACATATGTCAAGAAATTAGATAAAACCAACCACGTTTCGTTGATGATGGAAAGATCCAAATTTTCGTTGTTCCCAAATATTTCAAAAATTACTCGTTCTCTTTCGGAGTCGATCTCCAGCGTAGCATAAGTTGAAGAAGCTTTGAAGTATTCTTCGACGCTATCGAATTTCTCAGCAATATGATTGACATACGAGCCATCATCACGCTGCTCAGAAAGCGAAGTAATATACTGGCGAAGCTTGCTCTGCATCAGAGAAAACCTGGCCTCGAATTTCTCACACTCATAAGACAATTCACTCTCAATTTTTGTCAATTGAGACCGAAGGAAATGGCTAATGGGTGCAGTGTTTGACTCGTTGATGCTCATACGATGAATTCGGTCGACGAGATCAATAAACTTGACATCCAGCGCCAATTTTCTACTGCTTTTTTCACTCACCTCGTGGTCCGTGGACAACAAATCTTGAAGACATCTCTGACGATATTCGTCTGCGATTTTGGTGACCTCTTTGTAAATTCTGCGCAAGGCAGTGTTTTGAAGCATGTGTGTTTGTTCTAGATTTCTAATAGCGGCATTATCGCCAGCTTGTTTAGCTTTGGCAATCGCTCGCTGCTGCCATTCTTCAATGTATGCTTGCTCTTTGAGGAATTTCTGATAGTCATTGATGAAGTTATCATCATCATGTAGCGAAAGGTACTCTATCAATTTGCTGGGAAGATCGAAAAGGAAGCGATTGTCATGTACGAAGTCAACAAGCTTAGTAATTTTAGCTTCTTTTGCATTGTGATCCATAATCGGTCTGATCATGAGAGACGAGGACAAATTCAAGTTGTTGATTGACTCCTCTAGTTCAGAGAGGAGTGATTCTCCAGTCTCGAGCTTTTTCTTATTCCTCTTCGCAGAAGGATTGAACACTATAGATTTTTCCGAATCCTTCTGCGCTTTCAGTTTCAGGTCTCTGAAAGAAACCAAAATCTCGTCTATGGATTTCTTACACGATAGGAAATCCTCAAAATTTTCGTCTAAAACGGCTTTCAACTGCGAAGTCTGGTGTCTAATGCTAGAGTCTAGCCCAGAGAGATAATTCACCAATCGATCAATCGGCGTGTTATTGTGTACCACCGAAAGATAAGCTTGCGGGTTGAATTGCCGAGAAGAGACTAGATATTTCAGGAGCAGCAGGTCGGCGTCGGATTTTACCACACCTCTCTTCACAAGCATTTGTGCTACGTTCTCCCCACTTAGGGGATCTCGCGTATCGTGGTCCAGGTGGTTGTATCCGCAAAGCGAGTTTTCTGCAGAGAGGAACTTATTGAGAGCATCGAACTGATCAATCTGATCTAAATTCTCGAACGATTGAGTGTCATAGGTGCCTGTCACAGAGAGCCCATCAGGTGTGGTGGTAACAGGCAGGTCGAGGTTGGCTGTGCGGTAGAATTGTAGAAGCGACAGCTCGTCATCGTTATAATTGAGCATTCTATTGGTGGTTTTGTTTGTATGTGTGCACCGTTAGCGTTTCTTGGAAAAGCCTCTCCAATTATTCGATGGACGTGTCGAGATTTTGCCTGGTTTCTAGTGGAGACTCAGCCTTTGGTATGCCCGACTGGGCTCTGAGATTTGAGACGGCCCTGCAAGTGTTGGTGTGGTGCCGGACGCGCGCTCCCGGACTCTGTTCTGGGGAACGGTAAGAGAGCAGGGAACAAAACAACTATATTTATAAACAGAAATCGAAAAGAAGAAAGACTGGGGTCTTCTTGGGATTGTGTTACAGAACGGTTATGAGAGCCAAACGTCTAGCGCCCTCAAAATCAATTTTGACATTCAGCTATGACTACCACCCCCAAATATCCGTATTGAAATTGAGATCTCGCTCAGGCCCACGTACCAGAGACCCGTGCCTCTCCCCTCGGGTTCGCGCAACGTTACCTCTACCGATTGTCTACACCGGTAAACCCATCGCCACGGGAAAAAGCCACCAGAAAATCGGGTAACCCTCAGATAACAGATCAAGTGCAACCGGTTGCAAAATACATAGCGAGTTTTTTATAAGCAATCTTGAACTCATCGGCAAACCACTATTTTTTCCCGTCAACTGAATTTGGAGCTGTAATGCAAGACCAGCTGGAGATTGGTGGTGCTCAGGCTCTTCTTCTGCTTGGCACTTCTGAGATTAAAGCCAATGGCACTGAGCTACCTCATAGTGAAGGGACAGAGAAGGATCACGCAGAGTCCAAAGCCCATGACGAAAATGCAGAACTAGAGGAGAGCGCCGATAATCCCCAGAGCTCAAGCTCCAAATTTGACAGTGCTGAAAATTTCGTGGATGAGGAAAATTCAGAAAGTGACCCCAGCCAAACAAATTCTCATACTTCCAACGATGCGCATAATGATAGTAACGAGGTAAATGACCTTATGGATAAGGCAAGCCAGCTGTTGAATGATGCTGTTGAAGCTGCCGTGATGCGTTACGTTGGTGGCACTTTGGATACAGGGGAAGAGCTCCATGGATCCGGAGTTGACCATTCGGAGTCGGAGCCCCATGACGACGAGGAGCTCTCACGGAAACGAACGAGACTCAACCCAGAAGATTTGCTCTCCGAATACCAATGGGATAGATTCTTGGAGGAGGAAGTAGCGGCTGGTTTTGAGCGCACTACGCCAAAGAAACGGAATAGAAAGAGCTTTGAAGCCGGAACCGATATCGATCCAGAATTGGACGGTTTGGATGGAAACTCAGAGCATGATCAGCTAGTGCACGCTGCCATATTGGGCGCTGGCGAATTGGCCAAGCAGCTCACATTGCCTGCTTCGTCACAACACAGGCTTCATCACCAGATTGCCATCAATCTGGACCGTCGCTCTCTAGGCCACCTGGACGAAAATGAATCTGCTGCAATCAATCATCTAGCACATGCTGCCACGGCGCTTTCTGGTGGCTATAAACCCGACAGACGCTCTGCAAATTACGAAACAAAACGCCCATTGAAAAAGCTCCCTGGTACCTCGCTAGATCCCAGTGATCTGGCTCAAGTTGCTGCCTCAAAGTACAATCACTCCTCGTTAGAAATATTGATCGAACAGGCGTCTAACGAGGCATGTTTGTGGTACAATTCACAGTCCGATGCTGGCGATCGGGGGCCCAGGCTCTTCTCCCCTGAGGAAATCAATATAGTGGAGAACTTTTTGCGAGGATACTGTCAGCTTAACCATCTTAGCCGGATGGACATTTGCCGGCGTGTTTGGACTTCGGAGAGACCGAAGGACAATTTCTGGGAGTCTGTAACCAAAGTTCTACCTTATCGCTCGAAAGCATCGGTCTATAAGCATATTAGAAGACAGTATCATGTGTTTGAAGTCCGGGCCAAGTGGACGCCTGAGGAAGACGAACTTCTACGGAAACTCACGGAAACATCCACTACAAATTGGAAAGAAATCGGTGAGGCAATGAACAGAATGCCCGAGGACTGTAGAGATCGCTGGCGGAACTACATAAAATGTGGCGCCAACAGGCTGATGAACAAATGGTCCGAAGACGAGGAACAGTCTCTCAAAAACATTGTTATGGAAATGATCACAAGTGAGTCGCAAACAGACAAACCCATCCTCATCAATTGGACAGTTGTGAGTGAAAGAATGAATGGGGTTCGCTCAAGGATACAGTGTCGCTACAAGTGGAACAAGCTTCTAAGGAGGGAGTCACTTTCAAGAATTTCAATGATGGATACCCCCATCAAGTTGTGGATGTTGAACAGGATCTTAGAATCTAACGTTATAGACTTAGATTCGATCGATTGGGATTACATTGTTCACATGTACCATGAGATGCATAAAGAGAAAAATAAGATTCTTTGGACCACTGCCGACTTCAAAGTCGCTTTCGAAAAAATGAGAGCTTCTATCAGAGACTACAAGAACCTTCCCCTACAAACAGTCATTACCAGGCTCATCGACTCCTTATACCAGACCACTGTTCACGGGGACAATGCAATTCCCTCTAACAGGCACACTACGCCAAAACCAATTAATTCATACGAAGAATTGCGTCCAAAAACTTTCGATCAACGGCGAAGTGCAGAACATGAAGCTGCGCTGGTTGCAAATGCTGCCGTGGCTGCTGTGTCCTCAAGAGTTTCCGTACAAGACGCGCAGCATCAAGAATATAGTCTTTGGCGATGATCGAGGTTTCGGGGATCATGACTCAGTGCCCGGTTTTTCGACCTGATGAAATCTGGCTGATTTTGTGTGCTGACTTGCATTTATCATTACAAGTTTGTTCAAGTTTCGCAGGCCTCCATCAACCTGGCCGCGTGAGGCATGTGGGCACCTGCGCTACGGGCCTGCACAAGCAAACTTTGACGTAAACATGAAAGCGGATTGAAACAAAATCATGAAGCTGGCAGAAACCGTCAAAAATGCTCTACCGACCATGAATAATGCAGAATTCGAAAAAGTTCATCGGCGCATGCTAGCGTTGGAAGAAGAGTTAATTGAATTCCAGGAATCAAGCAAAGATCTAGAGCAAGCTCTCGAAGACGAGCTTCATGAACTAGAAACACAAAAATCATCTTTGGTAGCTCAGATACAGACAAAGGACAAGATGATATCGACTCTTAATGCCAGAGTGATTGCTCTCAACGCGGAAGTGACAGGGCTTCTGAACTCGTTGGTGGAAATCAAAGCTACCTATGAGAAAACGACTGTTGATCTCAAGCATAAACTTGTCGCTATGGAGATTCTGAATGATGACTTTCTTTCGAGGGACCGAGTCGTAGAAAGCAAGTTGCAACTCGCCAACCAGTTCAACAACGAACTTCTTGAAAAATTGGCTATGGTTGAGAATGATCTTGAGCTTGAAAAGCAAGCAAATGCACAACATAGACTCACAATATCCAATCTCAGCAATGCTACTACATACCAAGCAGGACGTCTTACACGCAACAAACGTGATAGTACTTATAGAGATTTTGCATTCGCCGAGAGCACGGTTTTGGATATTAATGAAATGCTCGCCACCGAGCCTCCAGCGCCACTAGCGGAGCCAAGAGTGCCGAGATCAGAATCGCTTACGCGTTTTCAAGAGCTTTGTTCCAAGTCCGATGTGTTGAGGCAGAAGGTCGGGGAAGTTAATTCTTCGCTAGCCCTCAAATCGCTATCTACAGCGGGAGTGAGCCGACCTGCGGCAACCACAACTACCTCAGAAGCCCTGAGCTCATTAACTTCCAGGATCATCGGCAACACTCACACATCTACGAATGTCAATTGCGGTGGAGAGAACAAGAAAAGCGGATTAGAGACGATGAAAGATGGGACGGTACCTAAGGCGGGCAACGCACGCACAGAGGAAACCAAGACTCCAAGAAAAGTGTCATCCACTAGTACGGAATTCCGAAGAGGTACGTCTAAAAAATCCAAGCTACGGAATGTGATGAAGAACTTCTTACAGTGAAAGTTCTTTGAACGGCTTTTGTCATGAGTCTCCCACCTAAGATAGAAGCTCTTCAACAGTAAGATTATGTTCTTCGAGCCAAATCTAATTCTTTTAGTAGTGCTAGAAAGCCCGAGAGGCTGATACTATCAATACACGTATACTTATAGATGGTTTGGGGCTCGCGTGACAGAATCTTAAAGTACAATTGTAAAGGTTATGCTCGGTTGAGAGCAATATCTCCTCTGTTTTTTTTTTGGAAACGCTCTGGTCACGTGAGCCCCACTGTCAAAAGTAAACTTTCCGAAAATAGGTCAACAGGCAGCCAAAAATCAACCTAAAATACCAAACCAAAAAGTCATTCTCTAAGACCCAAACTATCACTTAACATGCCTTCGGACAATTCTCAATCAAACGAGACGTACGAGAATATGAATGCGCTGGCATATCTAGCGAGTTTGGACCTCCGTTTGCTGGGCCACATAGCCGAGGACGAGCCGGTTGATTATACTTCAGTTTTCAGTCGATTAGACGATCTTTTAAAACAGATGTTACGCTTGGAGAAAGATAGGGCTGATCGGGAAGCCCAGCAAAACACCACAAAACACCCCGACGAGATTTCTGAAACTAAAGAGGGTGTTTCGCTAAATGTCGTGAAACTACTTTCGAAAAATATTGTCACGGTGTTCGAAAAGCTTCCTAGTAAAGTGTATGATTTGGCAAACAATCTCTTAGGAGAGCTTGCGATTGACGATGACGGTAATCTCACTGCAAATGGACAAATTGCGTGTATTCTTTTGATCGATATTTTGGATAGCTTCCCGCTTCAAGTAGCGTCATTGATAAGCTTTGCCGCTACACAAATTTACAAGATTTTAAAGAAAAGTCCAACAAGCAATAGCAGCGTCGTCTATTTACTTAGCTCAGTGATCAAAGCGGCGCTGAAATCCGACATTGACGAGAAGTTCCTGGCAAAATTGGTCAAGCTCGTTCTGAAGACACTCACTCAACATCACATTTGCATTGGCGGCTCGCAAGACTTTCCTTCTCTTGACTCGGAAAATGAGGCCAGCGTTCCATTAGCCACATACTATATTGTGGTATTGAAAAACATTTTAATTCTTCAGGCATCCTCCAATTATCAGAATTTATTGGAGCTTTCTTCGTCCTCAACCTCGGGCAGTAAGATGAAACCGGAGGCAATTATGGCTCAACAGCATCTGTTCCAACAAGCGATCCTCGCATCTCATGAGAAACTCTTTCTGTTTTGCTTGCAATCGCAGTTCACAGAAGTGCGGAGCGCCATGGTTGATCTTCTCGCAAACTTGTTTGTTCAGTTTGTTGCCACAGGGAAATTCAGTGCCCCCAATTACTTACTAGGTCTATATCCCATGCCAGATTTAAATTTATGGGACAAAACTGTGATGCAAAATGTAGGGGCAGACGCTGAACCTTCCCCAGAAGCAAAAACAGAAAACAATTTGCTCTCGAACCACGACAGTGAAGCAGTCATCAGCTCAAACTTAAACATGCTTCTTCTCCAGATCGGGGTCGTTGAGTCATTTATATTTTATATCCAACTAGAGCTGCTACAGGATAAAGATTTCCTTGCGTTGTCGTTGACAAGCATCATCGACGCTATCTTGCTCAAGTTCGACGACTTGAATGACATTTCGCATATTCAGAACAACTCATGGGTCCGCACGTTGTCCCAATGGACTGAGGTAATTGAGTTTCTACTCACAGAGTGCGGCTCGCTGTCCCACGATACGTTGGCTCGCTACGTGATGCAACATTTTTCTTCATCTCAGGATGAATCATCAAGAGCTGACTCTCCTGATGCAAGGGGATCAAGCAAAGAAAAGAAGCGTGAGTCTAGCTTGTTCGGGTTCAAGTCATTGAAGAAAAACAAAAAAAAGGGATCCGACCGCGGTCAAATAAACCTATACACAAACCCATACCAATTGAAGTTAATTTTGGATGTTGTTTCTATCCTTCTTCCTTATGGCATTGATTTTGACTCATTGATGCAGAATAAGGGCGATAAAGACTTGCTCGAAGATGTCGACGGCGATGACATTGATCTGGTCGATGAAGATGAAAACAAATTCACCACCAAACGAAACAGTTACGTTAGCAACTTGCTTTTATCTTTGCTTGCCAACGAATCTGAGTACATCAGAAACTATAGTTTGGTATGCCTTCTTGACTATGCGAAATCGTATCGGTCAGAAAGTAATCGCTTGAGCTTGGAAATATTTTCCTTGGTCATTCAAGAATTCAACAACCAAAATCCAAAAGAGGTGCCCTCATTGCCTACAGAAAGAAACATTACGAAGTCGGGAATAACGAGGTTGTTATCTTATGCGCTAGCATTGCTGGCTCTCATCAAGCAAGCAGACATAACATTGCTTCAGAATTCAACAGTAGCAAAGTTATTGAGTTTTTGCACGCAAAACCTAAAGCACAACAGCTCTATCGGGCTGAAGAATATAAAAAATGGTGCTTGTTGGATTGTTTTGTCTGCACTAGTTACATTTTACCATGAGTCTGAGTTTGTGAAGTTGAACTCATCTCAATTCTTGGTTTTTTGGAAAAACTTGTTGACATCCCAATTTGTGAGCACAGGGTTATCTGGCGACTCGACTCTCAGAGATCTGGGTGAAATTTGTCAGAATTTGAAGCTTAGATCTTTGAGTCTACTTTGCTTGTTGAACTACATTTCGACGATCGAATTCACTCCAGAAATTTTGAAGCAACTTCAGTTTCTCTTGATCAAGTCTCACAAATATTTGGTTTCCCTTGAGAATAATTTTGAGACGCTTGGAATGGTGACAGGGTTTAACCCACAGGCATTCAACGAGTCGGATTACAATCCTAACTTGGTTAGCAGTATCATTTTTTCAAACCATTTCGACAATAGCAAGATATCAATTGAGCATCAATTAATCAGTTTGATACTTTACAACAAGAAAGTTGTCATGCAAGGCTTCATCAAGATAGCGCACTCTCTTAAAGGAGACGTCAACTCTAGCTTGGTTGTTCTCCTACTCAAGGTTTTTGCTGATGCCAAACTATTCTCAAGGCTTGCACCCAGCGAGCACAACAAGGACAAAGGTAAGATTGCCAAGACGAAACAAACTTCACCAAAAGCTGTACATCAAGATCTTGATATTCTTTTTCTCGAGGAAGAGTATAATTATACCTTTGGAGTTACAAGCAAGTTTGAGTCTTATACCCCGAATATTGATGAACTTTGCTGCAGGCACGAAACTCCTACGATGCTTTCCGAAGAGTCTCAGAGCTGCAGCCTTTTTCCAAGCGAGCCAGTTGTTTCTTCAAATTCATCTATTGAAAGCCTAGCAGCTTCAGAGGTACTGAATTGGACCGATGTTTTTGAAAGAATGCAAAGCCTGGCGTCATCATACAGCGTGAATTTTGACCCTGCAATTTTGATCTTGCATCAGTACTCGTTGCGACATGTTTACTCACCTAACCTCATTACTTCACTTGTTGATCTTTCGATCGAGCTTTTTCAGTTGGTGTTTCCTGGGTTGAGCTACAAAATTCAGTTTTCCCTCCTTGAGCAATTGAGATCATCCCTTAGCTCTAAACATGTGGACGCGTTGCGTCAAAAAGCGCTTACTGTTAATGTGAGCATTGCCATTCACGGTCTCTTGAAGAACATAGTAAAGAGAAATTTGACTCTCAATGAGGATTTGGTCATGCTTATTCTTGAGATTCTTGAATCGGTCGACATAACCAATTCTTCGTTAGTATCGATATGCGCAGATCTGGCAGGTTTGGCTGCCCAGTTGCTTTCGAAGCCCAAATTAAAAGAATTTATTGCGACTAGCATTGGCAAGATTGTTAATGACACATCCCCTCACCGGAGAGGCCGCTACGTGTATTCACTCGCAAAAGTCAATTACTACAGCCATTTTGCGTTCCTCGAAATTCATGATGTTATCACTCAATTGATGAAAGATGCGCACCCTGTTATGTCATTCTACAGTTTGAAAGCGGCGTCGATTCTTTTCCAAAACCCTCTCGGCAACCAGAATTTGATTGAAGAAGTCTTGGAAACAACTTTCTCCAGTCTTGTTTCCGGCAACTTTAGTCTGATTGACCCAAGTAGCTTTTATTCAAATTTGAGGTACAAGTTTGTTTCGACAAACGCAGTGGCGAGCTTAGTTAAAGTGTGCATCACGTCCCTTGGGCCTAGAGTGAGAGATGCTTCCGATGAGATCAAGTCCAAGATTTTTCAAACTTTGCTATTTTTATCCCATGGTATCGGGTGCTCGAATATGAAAGAGCTTCTCGCGTCAAATTCAACACTTTTAGTGGCTTGTCAAGAATTGATAATCTTCGACCCGGTTTTGACTGCAGGCTTTACGGAATGGTTCAATCAAATTTCCTTTGCCATCGTTCATGCCAATTTAAAGACAGGTGTCGGGATAGTTCGGCCTACATCTATCAACATGGAGGAGATATTCCCTCTCACCACGAGTCAGGATTTAATGCAATCTGCACTCGCAAGCTTGGTCGAAATGACAAAAGTTGGAGTTCAAACATTGGGAAAGGGTTCTTTGAGTTTAGCGTGGACTCTGATGGAGTTGAGACCTTGTTATGAACTCAAGACACTTATTTCCTTTTGGGTCGACTCGGGTTCGGAAGCTCAATGGTTTCACCAACTAACTCAACTTTTTAACATGTCCTCGAGGAAGTTGGTTGGCAAATTTTTGAATTTCAACTATCAGCAAAAATTATTGCCACTTCAAC
This sequence comes from Metschnikowia anglica, assembly GCA_030573055.1. Classification (NCBI taxonomy): domain Eukaryota; kingdom Fungi; phylum Ascomycota; class Pichiomycetes; order Serinales; family Metschnikowiaceae; genus Metschnikowia; species Metschnikowia anglica. The sequence goes on from JAJMCP010000008.1 coordinate 465,563, forward strand.
AAAGATACAAAAAAGCCAACAGCGGTGCAAATGTTGAGTTTGCAGACGAAGAATCACAGAACATTGTGGAAAACGAAGGAGATGTTGACGACAAGAATCAGCCCATCAATTGGACTTTCAGATTGCTCATCTATGATTTGCTCATCAAGTTCTTGGCTGATGCCAAAAAGAAGCCACAATTGGTTGAAAGTTTGACACCAAAAATCCAAGAGATTGTCAGAATCTCGTTTTTGGGTACGACTGCGCCCATCGTCTCAATCAAATTGAAGGGTGTAGATCTCCTTAAAAACGCGTTGGAGGTCTTTGGTCATGTGGAAGATCCGCTTTACCCCAGCAATTCGATCCTCGAGCAACAACAAGCACAAATTATCAGTGCCTTAATTCCATGTTTCAGCTCTGACAGTGATGCAAGTGTGATTGTCGAAGCAATCGATGTGTCATCCAAATTCATAAACCTCCCTCGTATAAATTTCTATTCCAAGCAAAGAATCTTGAAGACAATGATTTACTTATTGGAGGAGATTTCATCGAACAAATTTTTGAAGTTTGTGCATTTGGAATCAATGGCCGAATATGGCCGCAAGGCAATACAATTGGCAATTTTGAACTGCTGGGCTGTTCTCACTGTTAATTTCACTGTATCCAGTGAATCTCTGGAGCCTGAGTTTGATGCGATTTTAAAGAAGTACTCGAAATTGTTGATATCACTATGGATCTTGGTGCTCAAGGAGCTATCAAACTTGAAGTATAACCAGCCAAATTCCAAGGAATTGAAGCTTTACGATGAATACTGGCTTAATTTTGTTGCCGTGCTCAGTCTCATTCTCGAAAGAGATCCTTCGGCCGTCAAGGACTTTTTGCAAGAGGAAGAAGACAATTTTTTCTTTGTGATGTTTTGTCAGTGTTCAGAGGCTTTAATCAAGAACCAAAATGTTTCACAAGTCTTGCTTTCTGTCAAAAGACTTGTCAAAATTCCTGGTCTTGCGAAGACATTGTCCAATGAAGATGTGTTTGCGGAAGTGGTTGATCTCTTGGATCGCCTTGTTTTGATGGAAGAGGAAATTGAGACAAAATGCATGGTGGTCGATACGGTGAATACTTTGTTTGAATCATTCACTAAACTAACGGAGTCGCCCGATACCTCTACCGATAAATATCTCGAGCTTTTACGGGTCGCTATGCTTCCATTATTTGAGATATTTCCCTTTTTACGCCAGGACTTCAACCCCAAGGATGCTACTAGCAAGATACTCCTCGAGAGGTGCAATAACGAAAGTAGCCTCTTCATGGCTAACAAACAATTTTTTGTTCTTGCTCAAATGGTTCAAGGCTTTCCCAAGAACACAAGAGCGGACTTAGTTTCGTGTATGCTATATTTGGTTGCCAAGTTTTTCGAGTTTGGGGATGATGCTTTGATTGGGGCAGCTTTGCCGTTCTTGAAAGTCATTATATCGCAAGCGCGATGCATCGATATCGACTTGCTTGGTCCCTTCATGAGAGTTTTGAAAGCAAATGGGCTTTTCAACTCCAAACTCAGCAGAAAAAACTACACAATAGCGATGGTCATTTTAATCACCGGAGGAAATGTCGCCTTAGAGAAGGAAGAGATTATCAGGTTTTCTCAGGTTTTGGTCGAGGGAATTTCTGATAAGAGTTTGGCATCAACGAGCATTCAGTCCATGAAGTCTATTATCAGTAATGCAAAGCTTCATGACCAAACTTCAACTATGGTCACTAAATCCATCTTGAAATCGATTCTTGATTCGCTAATCGATGAAAAAGATAAGGACGAAGTGGAGGTCAAGATAAGATTCGAACTCATTTTTTTGTTTGCTCAATCTCCTTTGATTAATACAGAAGAAAAGGCTACGGCTTTGTTAAGTTTGCTCATTCCGATGCTCATAGAATACGATGGCAGAAATACTTTGAGCAAAGAATATTTGCACGACAAAATGACGAGTCTCATGAATTATAACATTAATAGCTTCAAGCAAGTTGTGAAAGAGCAACTCGACGAGAATCAGAGAAGTATTGCCGAGAATTTGGTGAAATTCAGCAAGCAAGCTCAGCTTAGTCTCGAAAACAGGGAAATTCAGCTAAAATCTTTCACATAATTGAGAGATCGATGACAGAAGGTGCGGTCGAAGAATCGAGATATGTCTAATTTTGCAATCTTTGTCTATTGACTGACCGGTGCACGGGTCCTCTATGGACATGCGCACTCTTGGGTCAGATCTTTGCCTTCACAGGAATCGAAGCTACATCAGAGAACAGAAAGCAGATACACGAAAGAAAACAAACATTATTATTATTTTGCACGGTCAAAATCTTTAGCAAAACTCGGCTTTTCTTGAATGATTCTCTCTTTGGTTTACGTGCTTTTGCCCCTCCTCACCGTGGCGAATGCGGCAACTCACGAATATTTTTTCAATGCGTCCCTTGTAAATGCCAACCCGGATGGCGAACATGAGAGGAGGGTCATTGGAATCAACGGCGAATGGCCTAACCCGGCCATCAGGGTGTCCAAAAATGATCGCGTTATCATCCATCTTCATAACCAGATGCCAGACCGCAATACCTCATTACATTTTCATGGCTTGTTTATGGAATCTACCAATTATATGGATGGTCCCGAACACGTTACTCAGTGCCCCATACCTCCAGGTCATACGTTTGTGTATGACTTTGTCGTGAGGCAAACAGGCACTTATTGGTACCACTCGCATCTGGGCTCGCAATACAGTGACGGACTTCGAGGTGTATTCATTGTGGAAGAAAAATCCCTTGAGGATTACCCATTTGAGTTCGACGATCAAGCTCACTTGACCGTGGGTGATCACTATCATTTGGAAAGTGGTGAGATTATGAGGTCTTTCAAGTCGAGATATAACCCGACGGGGGCCGAGCCGATTCCGCAAAACAGTTTGTTCAACGAATCTCGTGGCGTATCTTGGCACGTGCAGCCTGACACAACGTACTACTTGAGGATCGTAAACGTGGGCATGTTTGTGAGCCAATATTTGTATATTGAGGGGCATGAACTCACTATCGTCGAAGTCGATGGCGTTTATGTTGAGCCGGTCACGGTCGACTCGCTTTACATTGCTGTGGCTCAGAGGTATGGTGTTTTAATCCGGACTAAGAGTCAACCCAAGCAGAACTCGTTTCGCTTTGTCAATATCATAGATGAGCCAATGCTTGATATCCTTCCGGTGGATCTCAAAGTAATTTCGACGAACTATTTGGACTACACTGATGACGCTGAGCACGCCAAACCGTTGGCTAATGGTGGTCACAGGTTTGAGAAAGTCATTGAAACATTAAACCCAATCGATGATTTCGAATTGAAGACCAAGAGTAAGGACGTCTTACTCGATGATCCCGACTACCAGATTGTCCTCAACTTCACGATGGGAAACCTCGGAGACGGTGTGAGTTACGCTTTCTTCAATGGCATTTCGTACACTGCTCCAAAAGTGCCAACTCTTTATAGTGTTTTGTCCGGTGGGTATTTGGCAAATAATCCAACAATCTATGGCTCGAACACCAACACTTTTGTATTACAAGATGATGAAATCGTTGAGATCGTTGTGAACAATATGGATCCAGGTTTGCACCCATTCCATTTGCATGGCCACACATTCCAAGTTATCTCGCGTTCAGAGGGTACAGATGACGACGATGAACCACAAATCTATGATCCCCTGAACCCAAAGCACACGAATTTTCCTAAATACCCCTTGGTCAGAGATACCGTGATGGTGAATTCAAATGGATTTGTGGTTCTTCGATTCAAAGCCAACAACCCGGGTGTTTGGTTCTTCCATTGTCACGTGGACTGGCACTTGGAGCAAGGACTTGCCATCACTTTAGTCGAGTCGCCAATGGCTATTCAAGAAAAGCAGAATTATATTGACGCCTCCCACCTTCTTGCATGCAATGCGCTCGACATTTCAACGAAAGGCAATGCGGCTGGGCGTCTGGGAGATTCGAAGTCTGCCTGGCTAGATTTGACTGGGGAAAACTTGCAGGTCAAGCCATTGCCTCCAGGATTTACACGCAAGGGCTACGTGGCTCTAGTTGCATGTGCTGCTGCGGCGGTCTTTGGGGTGTTCTCAATTTACCAATACGGAATTGAGGATATCAACACCGACAACGCGGAACATGTCGTCCGCAAGTTGTACAATATCCTTGATCAATATGATAGTGCAGAGGCTAGCGGCATGTTGAATCGTGGAGGAGAAGACTGAGCAAAGAAGAGACAAAAACTGAAAAGAAAAAAAGTTAGCATGTGATTCATTGGAAACGGCTTTAAATGACAAATAAACTTGCTGGATGAAGAAAACAAACAGATTACGTATATATTTCTGGACAATCAAGATATCAATGACACTGTAACCACTTTTTTGGTTTGCGCGCGACTTTCTTATCAAGGAAACCTCCTCAAAACAGGAGCAAGGAGTCTCACAAACCTCGACTTGTATTCCAATATAAAAGGCTTCACAAAATATCATGTCACAATTGTTTGAATGGGCTTTCGGCAAGAAACTCACTCCCCAAGAGAGACTCCGAAAAAATCAGCGGGCTTTGGAGAAAACGCAGCGAGAGTTGGCAAGGGAGACAACGAAGTTGCAACAGCAGGAAAAGAAACTCATGCTGGATATCAAGAAGTCAGCAAAGCAGGGCCAGATCGCCAGTGCAAAGATCCAGGCCAAGGACTTGATCAGAACGAAGAACTACATAGTGAAATTCAACCTGATGAAGGCGCAGCTACAGGCTATTCTGTTACGTATTCAATCTGTAAGGAGCAACACACAGATGGCCACATCAATGCGGGACGCTACCCGCTTGTTGCTGGGAATGAACCGCCTGATGAATCTCCCTCAGCTATCGCGAATTGCGCAAGAGTTCGCCAAGGAAAACGACATGATGGATCAGAAGCAAGAGTTCATGGATGGTGCTATTGATGACGCAATGGAGATGGATGAGGATGGCTTGGGCGAGGACGACCAGGCGGACGAAATCTTGACTAAAGTGTTAGATGAAATCGGTGTTGATCTTAATACTAGCTTGAAGGATGCGCCTAGCCAAATAAATGTGGAGAATAACGCTCCGGGCCGTGTGGCACAGGCCGTGGGAGCAAACGATGAAGACGACTTGCAGGCAAGATTAGATAGCTTGAAAAAATAGGGAGAAAGTTCCGTGGGAGTTGGGTGAAACCCGTGACTAAAATTTGTGACCTCACAAAAAACATGAAGCAGTACTCGACATGACAGATTGTGCTTCGGGTATAATCACATAAATATATATACGTGTGTGTATTTACAATTAGCTACTTAGATGTATTTCTTTTCCTCCAAGTACCTGATGATGTTCTGTGCGCTCTCCTCGATACTTTGTCCGTCATAGTTCTTCAAATGCACTTCAGGGCTCGCTGGGGCCTCATATGGCGCAGAGATACCGGTGAATTCCTTGATGATACCTTCCCTGGCCTTCTTGTATAAACCCTTAGGGTCTCTTTGCTCGGCAACTTCCACGGGCACATCGACGTAAACCTCGACAAATGGCAAGTTGTCCTTTTCGTGCAACTCTCTTGCGGTCTGTCTGTCTTTGATGTACGGACTGATGAACGACGTCAACGTAACGGCACACGAGTCGGTGAATAGTTTGGCAACCTCAGAGATTCTTCGAATATTCTCATTTCTGTCAGCCTCAGAGAAACCCAAGTCCTTATTCAAACCAAAACGAATGTTGTCTCCGTCCAATCTGTAGGCATTCAATCCTCTCTGTAACAATGCCTGTTCGATGGCACATGCAATGGTGGACTTCCCGCTAGCGGACAAGCCAGTCAACCAAACCGTGACGCCCCTTTGCTTTCTGAAACCGGCGCGTTCATCGTGGGTCAAGTTTTCGTGCCAGGTGATGTTCGTAGCCATGATGAATATTAAGTTAGTGGGATACGCAGAAAAACTAGCAAATTGCAAAACGTTAGATGCTTGCAAATAAAGATCTTGCTTCAATGTAACCATACCACGTGACCATGCGTTAGTCCCAGAAGCGCGCATTTCGGTGTCTTCCTTTTTTGCACCCAAGCAGGAGCTGAGAGTCTGACTTGGGGGAATTGCAGCAAACCTTCGGACTTAACGGGAGAGCTTTGAAGCTCTCTTAGCGTCTGTGATGAAAAATTCAAGCTTTCGGGACTTTTGGCTCGCGAGCAAATCTGGTTTCTCGATTTTCTTTTGAAAGCTGAGAGTTGTTTCTTCTCGTTTCGCTGGAGCACCTCAGAAACCGCAATGCAGACAGTGCAATGCGAGTGTATAACTCAGGGAGTCGGTTTTCTTTGAAAGGACTTTCTTCTATTGAGCTGAAATCTGTTTGTACTATAGGAGAATTAAGCTGTATTGCAAATCACAGTTTCCCCACCACTGACAAAAAGTGAAATTGTCTTCGGCCATTTTGGCGAATGGAGTGCTGCTGATTGCTGCAAACGAACACCCGGTATGGGAACGCAACTAATTTGCTTTTACGAAGCAAACATTTCAAACACCTTCCGAACTCTGAAAGATAATGTGGTCGGTTTTATAACCCCATGGTTCCAGAAGTGTTTCTTCAGTAGTCTCCCGAGTTTATAGTGGTAGAGTTGCGTTGACTGTTTCCGCGTCGAAGATACCGTATGAGCTTAAGCGAATGAGCCACCGGACTCTACACGAGATCGGAGAAGAATCTGATTTTCACTCGCTTTACACTGACCTCAATCACGCCTAGCCTTAGTGTTATGGTATTGAGCTTTAGCCTTCGACTTCCTAAATATGCTTCCCCGTAGATATGTTGTCTATAAGCTTTGATCTCACTGTCCAACATCGCATACAAAAGAAGAAGCTCGCTTCTCTGCCAAAGATGATGTCTCTACCTTCTTTGATGACGATAGAGATACTAAAACCCTCAAGCCAGCAGATATTCTTTTTTCAAATCTCTTTACATTAAGCCTCGACTTTCCCAGAAAACTCAAATTAGACCTCGCCTCAGCCTGCCTTCTACTCTTTGCTCAAACTTGTGAGGTGTGCTGGCAGGAGTCGATTCTGCTACCCCGTTTTTGTGCCCACGCTTCAAATAAAAAGGGCTCTGACTCTTTTCCTTTGCTACTTATTTCTATACTCATTCGAGTTTTTCATCCAGAGCACTGAAAGAATTCTGAGACACAAAATACTTTTTCAACTTTTTGGAACTGATAGCAGATAACTCCCAATTCACACCCACCAATTCTTGTCTCAATTTGTTATTGATGCAGCTCACTTTCAAATTGGGCTCTGGTCATATGAACTTAGCAAAGTTTGCAGTAGCGGGCTCAATGGCAGGGTACAAGGGCAAAAGACACGAAGGTGCCAAGCGTGATTCTTATAATAGCTCCAAAGCCAATTGCCTTTCTGCTCTAAAAGCCGTTCAAACTGCTGTTAAAACCTCTTCCACGGAGCTTTTCTCTGAATTAGGAATTGAGAACACAACGGAGGCCAGCGAGTTTATTGAGCCAATAAACAAAGATTTTAAGAAGGCCGGCAAAGAGAAAAAAACCACAAAGATGACACGCTCCAACAAACTCACTCAGACGAATGACGCAGTTTCGTCTGGCTCGCCGAAAACTTCTACTCAGGCATCTCTTGTACTGGCTTTTGTGACTGGTTCACAAGCCGAGACTACAGCTAAGGCGCCAACTGAGACTTCGAACAAAATCGTAGTCAAGACTAGAGGCAAGACTTACAGCGAAGTTGCTCGTGGGGTGTTCTCATTGTACCCAGCTTTGGGCGAGCCACCATTGGGAGAAAAGAGCCGACTCAGAATCAAAAGCTTTGCAGAAGCTGTAGGCAATGCACTTTTAAAGCGGGAAAATAGAAGCAAAAGCAGTGCCAACATTCAGAAGAAGTTTTACAAGGAAGTTTTCAAACAAGACACGTCAGCTCGAGTGCAAGCACTGGCCAAAACTGAGCGAAACTCTGTTCTTGAAGCCACAGCAGATGTTTCTCGCAAGGAAGTACCTGAAATTTGGACGCAAACCTCTGCTCCCTCCACAGTCTCAGAGAAGGTCTCGAATGATGAATGGGAGGTTCAAGGCAGAAAGTGCCGAAAGTCTGCAGTTGAAGATGCACCCAGAGAAGTAGCAAAGTCATCGGCAAAGCGACCAGAGAAGGATTCACCTAATGCTTGGACACAAGCATTGGTTCTAATTATGGAGCCAATCGAGGGTGTAAGCAAAATGGTCAAGTTTCTGAAGAAAGATCCAAGCAAGGACACAAAGAAGACATCAGAAGAGATCTGTGAGGAATATTCCATTCAGAGTGCTAGGACAGTTCCAACTGAGACTAACGAAACAATTTCTGCCAATCATGTCAAGACGGCCACTAAGAAAAACGCCAAGGCATTCGCCGCTAAGGAAGACAAGACAATTCATGGTAAACCGGCTCTTGCCGAGGGAACTGGGACAAATTCTTTCAACACTGATTCTGGCAAGGATATGAAGCTGACTTCAGCCGACGGTACAAAACTCATTCTTTTTGACAGTTCTGTGAAATCTCCAGGTAGGAGAGCTAAAAAAGGTTTTTCGGAAGTGACTTTTTCAAAGGCTACAAAGACGGTACCTGTCGAGGGCATAAAGACAATCACACCCAACAACAAAGCCGATGACGAAGACCGATTTCAGTTGGTGAGAGGCAGAAGGTACAGGAAGCCCCCAGACAAGGACCCTCCCGAAGCTCCTGCTAATTTTCTAATTACTCCTTCGATCAAATTACCAAATAAAGGTGTTCCTCAGGCCTGGACTGAGGCACTTTCCTCAATTAAAAGTCCTGAAGATGAGAACACCAAGGTTTCTGCTAAGCATTTGAAGATGACATCTGCGGGAGTCAAAAACAGGGCCGCAATTGAAATTCAAGCGGTGCGCGAGGACCTCTCTTTTCAGGTGGTATGGCATGGGAGAAGAAAGCGTGTTCCCATAGAGTCTCTTACTTTGGTAACCGTTGTGAAGCCTGGCGAGAAAGAAAAGGTAGACATTTCCAAGACCTGCACTCAACCTTCTATCCCAACTACCATCACACCCAATGGTCCTACTAACGACACGGACAAGACGTTAACGAAAGAGTTGGAAAAGGTTTTAAAGTCAGCTCACATGAAAGCTTCAGTGAAACATAAAGCTCGCAACGAAATTGATAGTGATGAGTCTCAGTTAGCAAGGAGCCGGAGGCTCAAGAAGACCCCAGGCAAAAACCCAGCTCAAGTCCACGGGAAGAAAAAACCTGTCATGAAGCTTCACAAGGATTCTCCCCAAGGCTGGACCATGGTATCGGCTCTACCCAAATCCCTATCTCCCACCAACATCAAGGCAGTTATACGAGAAAACGAATGGGAAGTGCAAGGCAGAAAACGCAAGAAGGCCCATCCCCAGCTCGAGTTCCGGCCCACCCCTCGGCTGCGAAAAGTGCCCCAGTCCGCACGGACACTGTCGCTCTCACCGCCGAGGCTCGCTCGCCCAAAAGCGCAACCACCGTAAAGAAGTCTCGCCGTCTTCCGGCCAAAGCCGGAACCGTGATTGCCTCGAAGTAAAAATATAGGTGAGCGTTGGAGAAGCAATCTCAAGAATTGAAAATCTGATGAATTCTGACAGAAGTTCCGCTCGTTTAAGAAAGTTAAATGGATCGATCTTTCCGGCAGAACCTTATGATTGCCTTAGATGCTTCGCGATGCAGCCTAAATTAAGGATGGCAATATCGGTCGACTGCGCAATGGCCTACAAGACACAGACACTTCGAGACGGTTGGGACATGAGTCTCCGAATCACAGAAATGTGTGACACAAAAAGAGAAAGACCGAGAAAAAAATAGACAGTTCAGAACCAGAGAACAATCACTCTGATGAAACCACCAATGTGGAATGACAATCTCTCATGAACACAACGAGCACCAGCTCCTTTTGCTACAACCACATCACGACTCGCTTGATACAGTCGCTACATAATGGCAAACGGTATTTCACTTTTTATGTATTAGATCTTCAACCATCCAACTTCTGCTTCCGCTCAAGAAGGCTATTCTGATGGCACATGTTTACCTTTTCATGCTACCTATGGATGTACGCACTCTCCCACACTTTTCTTCTTTGGACGTTTGATCTGCCTCCAATACTTCCTTGCGCAGCACTGATTCATTCCCCCGTTTGGGAATTCTTAACACGAAACTCTCAGGTGATAACCCCTTTGTGTTGGTCTACCGCGGCAGAATCAACTTACCTCACTTACAAAGAGCGAGTTAAGATGGTGATAGTTAAACGTTTCTTGCCTATCATCATGACCAGTTCGCGGGTATCGCTATTCAGGTCTCCTTAACTCTTTTCCGACTTCTTGAGAGCGTATTCGACTTCGCATTGGTGACATGAGTGCAAGCTGTCACAAAATTTGGCAGAACCCCCAGGAATCAGCATCACCAACGGTAGGAACGAGCCACCAGCATACTCCTGAGCCCAGTCATTTTTTGTCCCGCAAGATAGGATTATAAAGCTGAGGGAATCTCGTTTGAGGCTACTGGTCTATTCTAACTAGCTGTGTAATTTGGGGACCTTCAAGCACACATCTTACAAGCACCCTGGCATGTTTAACATGTGTCGCAAAGAGCACTCGTTAGAAAACGCCGTAATTACACTACGCTGGATTTTTTCAGTTTCAGTCAAATACAGATCCTGTCCCGTGCTTTCCTTTGGGCTCAAGAGCAAAAGGGAACTAAAAGAGGTCACCACTCAGGAGAAGCTAGGACACTGGCACATTCAGTGAGTACCTACTTCTCGCCCCAGGTTCCACACACCATCAAGCCGCGAGCCGCGAGCCGCGAGCCAAATATGTAAGAAACTACCCTTAAGTACAGGATAGATTGCACTGAGATTCTGTTTAATAGTTAACTCCGAAGTATAATTCATAATGTTACTGATGTATGGGAAAATCCTTTATTTGGTAAAAATCCTTTTCTGATCTTCTGGTCTTCCCAAGACCTGGGGAGGAAATTTCCACCCTTTATATATCTTTCATAGCAGCCCATTGTTCCCACAAAGTGCTCTATGATTGGCTTATGATGGTCATGCCTTTAGACTTAGACTGCATAGTTTTACCGTCTATTGTCTTGCGTCTAACAAAATAAGCCTTGCACTTATTGAGCATGTACGGGTGCATCCCGCAGTCACTTTGACTCGGCCTCATCGGAGGTTTAATTTACATGGCTCATTTTAGATAAGCGAGAATCGCCTATTGAGTATCACCAAAGCAAAATCTTTGCTCTAACTCACAGAAAAGAAGACCAGAATGTCTCTCCACTCCACGAACCTAGACGGAATCTTACCTCTCATTGCTAGAGGTAAAGTCAGAGATATCTATGAGGTCGATGCCAAGACGCTTTTATTTGTTGCAACTGACAGAATCTCAGCCTACGATGTGATCATGTCCAATGGGATCCCTGCAAAAGGGAAAATCCTCACCCAATTGTCTGAATTTTGGTTCGACTTCTTGTCCAGTGAAGTCCCTAACCACCTATCCTTGCCTGCTGGCAGCACGGATATTTTCAAGCACTTGCCTGCGGCTTTGTCTGAGCGCAAGTACAAAGACCAATTGGAAGGTAGGGCTTTGCTCGTCAAGAAGATGAAATTAATTCCTCTAGAAGTGATTGTGCGCGGGTACATTACAGGGTCCGCCTGGAAAGAATACAAGACTTCCAAGACTGTTCATGGATTGACGATTGAACAAGACGACTTGAAAGAATCTCAGGAGTTTTCCGAGCCTATATTCACCCCATCTACTAAGGCTGAACAGGGCGAGCACGATGAAAATATAAGCCCTGAGCAAGCTGAAAAGATCGTCGGGAAGGAATTGTGCGGTAAGGTGGCTGAAATTGCCATTAGGTTGTACACTAAGGCTAAGGACTACGCCAAGGAAAGAGGCATCATTATTGCAGACACGAAGTTAGAGTTCGGGTTAGATGAAAACGACAATATTGTCTTGGTCGATGAGGTCTTGACACCAGACTCTTCGCGGTTCTGGAGTGCTTCTACATATAAAATTGGAGCCGGCCAGGATTCTTACGATAAGCAATTCTTGCGGGATTGGTTAACTTCTAACAACTTGAATGGGAGGGAGGGTGTTGCGATGGACGAGCTGATCGCCACGCAGACAAAGCTCAAGTACATTGGGGCTTATGAGGCCTTAGCTGGAAGCAAGTGGTCTGAGTGAAACAATGACTTTGAAATTCTAAGTAGGAGATATTAGCAAGGAGATTTGAATCATCCCATACATTCGATGCTGCATGTGTTGTAGCTTGTCACGTGCGTTTTCCATTTTCCGCAACGTGAATCAAAATCTGTGATTCTGTCTCATGTATTGCTCCTCAAATTCCGGAACATTGCGCTTTTGTAGATTCAATCTTTCAAATTCGTCTGTGATACGCTTTCTTGCTGCCGCTTCTGCTGGTCTGGAAGGCGAATATTCAAGATCCAGATTACGAATCTTGAGAGGAGGCCTCATTTGTTGAGTACCATTACTGTAATCTGACTTCATGGAATAACGCTGGCTTTGATGCTGGGACTGGGTTTGATAATGGACCAGATGAGCTTGATGCTGTGACGGATGCTGGTATGTCTGTTTTGGGGACCCCTCGATAAATTCCCGCGGGCCCTTTGGCTTGCTAGGTAGATGAAGTATGTTCGGGTATTCGGTAGAGGTGGTGGAAGAGTCAGATTTCTTCCTTCGTAGTTCTTCATTGTGGTCGCTTGGAAGCGCTTTCTTTCTTATGATCTCAGATAATCGAGCCTGCACTTCCTGTTCGACAACATGTCTGAACTCTTTCTGATAGTAGAGACGCATTTCTTTGCCTTCTTGGTCCATGACTTTTTTCCGCATCTCGAAATCTTCCACCAACTCATTTTCCAACTCTTCTCTCTGCCTTTGTAATTTTCTTTGAGTCGAAACGTACTCTTCTTCGAGTTCTTTTTTTTTGAGGCTCAAATGCCGGTCAATGTCCTTCTTTTGTATCTGGATTTTCCGTTCAAGGACGTCGAGAGCACTTTCCCTTTTTTCCAAATTCTTCAACGCAGCCTCTCTCGCCTCGATATCTTTTAAAACCGATTCCCTCTTTTTCAACTCATTATTTTTTATGATCAATTGTGTCTGAAAGTCATTGAGCGTGTCATTGAGATTCTTGAGTTCCATTTCTTTCCGGAACATTCTCACTGAGATGGAGTTCAAAAGCTCGTAGCAGGTGGGTCGAGACTCAGCGTCGACCGTGATACTTTCGCTTATTATGTTTCGAAGATGCAGCGAGTAAATAGGTGACAATTCGGGGATGTGGCCGCTTCTGATTTTGGCCTGAAGCTGGAGATGAGTTTTTGCCTGGAATGGCGGATGGAGATTACATAGCTCAAACAACACGCAGCCCAAAGACCAGATGTCACATACTGGGGAATACGGGTTGTCCATGAGAACCTCGGGTGACATGTAGTACGGGGTTCCCACGTAAGTCTTGGCAAAGTCGTTTTGCGACGTAAGCATCTTCGCCAAGCCAAAGTCGCCAAGTTTGATGGTTTTCTTTGGCTCCATGATAAAAATATTTTCAGGCTTGATATCTCGATGTATGATCACGGTTTCAGAATTCACTGCTGGCTCAGCTTCTTTCTTCGCACCTGCAAACAAGTTTACCTTCTTGGAGTCTATGCCATAATGGCACCGATGTAGAGCTAAGAGAGTCTGCACAAGCACCTCCCAGATGAATTCTTCTGGTATACTTTCTTGATTTCGCTTAAACCGGGATATCGTTTTGCCCAAGTCTCCTCCGTTGCAATACTCCTGATATATATGAATTGCCTTTTTCTCTGGAACGTGATCATGGCGTAGGTACTTGACTATGTGCGGGTGGTCGAGTTCTCGTAAGATACGCAACTCGGAGATTATGTGATTCTTCTCCTGGTTGTTCATCGAGGTGTATTCTATCTCTTTTCTGACGAGGACTGCTTCGGTGTCCTTTTGCCGAACTTTCCTCACCGTGCCGAAAGACCCTCGTCCGATCACCTCAAGGGGCTCATATTCGTCCGCTATTGTAGACATGGTCTTTTTGCAATATGGGATAAGAGATCACGTCGAAGAAACAAACAATGGACGCAAGTGCCTTTTGCTCTTTTCTTGGTTGTCCTTCAGCTACACGAAGCGTACGTAAAGCGGTATGATGTTCATAGACCACTTGCAGGCCACTGTATGATTTTGGTAGAGTCGTATTGTTTACAAGTATTCCGAATCGAGCAATCTTATTGAGGCTGCGCGGAAAGAAGCCGTGTGCGCGGAGTACATCGAGAGTAGCTGGGGAATGTGCACCTGTGAAGCAAGTAACTGAATATTTGGCCACCTCCGAGAGAACCATTTGTGAGTCCCTTGGCCCCGCATTTCTAATCTGACATCCAAAATACGTCTTGGGAGTGTTTGAGAGTATTCATTGTTCCACGGAGCCTGCACCAGGCATACGCGACTGGAGAAGACGTCACATATTGGCGATGGTTGATGACCCCGCTGGTACGTAATGATAGCGCCCATGATTCTCCCCTTCTCTTGTTTTCCCATTGAATATTTCTTTTCGTTTCGATGTGCCTTGTTGGACTCGAAAGGAAATGCACTTCGTTTGAGAGACTCGTCACGTGACATGGCCTTAACGACGCTTGTCTGCTCGAGAGCGGGACATTGCAGTGCATCCAAAGATATTATCAACGCAAATCAGAACTGAACAAAAAAAAAAGCTTACGATTTACTCCTGATAGTAGAGGATACGAAAGAATATATAACTTCCAAAAAATGACTCCGGCGTGATTCGAACACGCGCATCTTACGATAACAGAACTTGAGTCTGCCGCCTTAGACCGCTCGGCCACAGAGCCTTTTCTGAAACTCTGTGGGCGGATGTTTTGTATTATGTTAGCAATAAAAGCTGTGTAGCTGAAATACAGATGCTGTGCTCAACAAGTTATGAAGAGTCACATATCGTCTCCTTGATCGAAAAAAAGCTTTTCGTGACTTGCAGTTTTGATATTGGCTCCTGCGAAAATCCCTTTGGTTCTACGTGAGTATTGACATTTGGTGCTCCCTGAGAGATGTGTTGGTGGGAATCGAGTTAGAACTCAAACTCAATCACTTCCACGAGAAAGCCGGTGCCAAGGCAACCCAGCTTCCCGGATACCACGAAGTCAGGTAAGACTCTGCTGAATTGCTGGATATCGAAGCATCAGCTAGCTGTGCTGAAACGCCGGTATCAGAAGATATGCCGTGAAGCTCCTTTGAAAGTTTTACCCGTCGCAGAGATTTTCAATCCGGGAGCATGTCAGCTGAGCAGTGGAACTTGCACCGGCGTTCCAGACAATTCATACGCGATCTTTTCGTTGAGCAAAAATTCTTTCAAGACTAGCCGCCCGCGACGAGCCAGGACACGAATCAACCCACTCGGCTGGCGGATAGATCTTCAAAACCTGCATGGCTCAGCTTCTGTTGATGTGACCTTTTCTTTGGGGGGTGTGAGTATGCGAGATTAACAGCTTCGCGCCTTGGAGTTCCGGCTTTGAGTGATGGATCCGCCGCCCTACGTCTACAAATACTCGCAAAGCAAGCCCATTTTGCATTCTTCCTTGTGTGTAAGTGTGCTCTTTGGTCTCTCTAGGATCTTGCCTCAAGCTTCAGTTTGAGAAATAACGTATTCCTGATTTTTTATCACGGTTTAATTTATATATATTTTGCCGTGGGCAGGTGATGTGATAAGGCAAGCGCGAACAAGAGCCATGCTTGCAAGCTGGTCTTTTGGAATTCTATCGTTGCGGAATCGCTGGTTCGCACCAAACAACTCTTGCTCTGCCAAAATCTTTCGCGAAGCAAATCGAGTAATTACAGCGATGGAAAAATGTGTCGTTTTCTTGGCTTCTGTTGGTGCCCGTAAGAATGTTCGGGTGTTGACGAAGTACAGTGACCGCTTGGGGTGCCAAATATAAAGACCGCAGTAGTCAGGTTATTCTGGATATGTGTATGAGATTTGCAACGGGTTTGGAACACTCTTGCCCAAACTAACATCCCAAACAAGACTGCCCTCTTTCCCCGCCTCAGGGACAAGAGCCCCTCTCTATGCTTGACTACTATCTACTCATACACAAGTATGTGTCCGGATCACGCCTGCACCTCTACCATGTGACACACGCTCATATCTGGTTCCTGCCAGCCTCCAGTTGCGTGTCGCAAAGAGGCTGAATCAGTACTTGGAGTCAAGCAAAAAGGGTCACGTTTCGACATCCTCTAAAAAGAGACATCTTTCGTCGTTGAGAAAGCAATGCCTTGACGTTAGCGTGGCGCGACTGACTCCAGCCTGTAGGGTCATGAATTCAATAGAGAAATATCGAAGCATGATACTGGCCAATGGACATGTACATGCAGGTATATATTGGCATTGACAAGAACAGTCGGTGTGGCAGCTGAGGGCGTGGTAATTTTTTCTTTTCTGGGTCTTTGACTTCACTTTTTCAGTGGAGGATCTGAAATGCGGGAGTCTTGGTGCCGGAACACCTTCGAAAGAGAAGGCTAAACACAGAGTTTGAGCAAAAAAAAGGCAGAAAAAAGGAGCCGGACAAAATAAATGATGTACCTGTCCAATTCAAACAACTACCTGAAGCAATTCGTCCCCACCGTTGAGCTTGAATGAGCCTGCAAACTGTCCAGACTTTTATGATGAACGCAGCGAAACGGGCTGTGCCGGCTCTCCCAATAATGAGATTGTAAGTTCATGCGACGACGAAGCTTTTCGAACAGTCCCCTCACGTTAAGTACAACGAAAGTTGTGACCCCCAGATGTGAGAAGAATTAAAGATAGCACGGAAAACCTTGGTTAGTCTTGCTTTGTTTTATGTTTTTGTGTTCGTACAAGAAAATCTTCAACCACCACCAAAGTGACAGGAGAGGAAATTCTGCTTCTGTGGTCACCACGTGGACGTAGAGCGGTATATTGCCTTTGATTAGCAGCATCATATCGCAAAGGTAGGACCACTCAAAAGTTCTGAAAGCCCCAAAGACGCTCGTCCCGTATTGATCAGCAAGGCTTTGAAAGGATGTTTTCGGAGTCAACAGCGTGTCAAACTGTAGAGTGTCCACAATCTGAGCCCACGTGGCTTCAGAACCAACTTTTCCATGAGATGGAAAATAATAGCAGAGGGAAGGAAAGTACGACCAGCTCGACAACTCGGCACCTGAGCATATTTGAAAAGGCTAAGCTAAGCTTTCTGCTCAAGCTACAGGAGTTTCTGCCCCTCATCCGTCTTTTGTCTCCGTGTCTATTTCTGCCTTCTGCTTTCTGCTTTCTTTATGCAGCGACAAAATCAGCGAACGACGTTTTTGTTAGCAGAGAGAAACCGCACTTGAGATGTAGTGGAACAGAAACTACTGTCTTTTGCTGGTATCTTGAAAGGCTCTCGGTGCCCCGCCTGGCTGAGACGGCATACATGATGCCTCTGGCTTTTTTCAGTGGTTCGCACGCGGCGTAGCGTCATTTAACCGTGATGCGTTAGTTTCTGGGGTACAGCTGTTGTGGATATTATTCTCAAGTTATTTTCATCGCGCACCTTTCCGGATCAAGGCAACGTTGGGTGCAAAAAATAAATAATCACATCAAAAATATGGATGTGGAGTGGAATATTCTGGTCGTTTCATCACAAACGTCTTCTCGTTCTCGCGACCGCGCTTGCTGCTCAAATTTTCGATGCACCCATGATCCGTTCTGGGTCGCAATACCAGTACAGCCTGCTCGAGGCTTACAACTTCAATATCTTCGCTGGCAGCGGCGACGCATCGAAGCTGGTCTCGAACGGCAATACCACTTGATCGACGTCAACACTTCAAACTACATCCACATCAACGATGACAGGTCTGGTACCTTGCGTGACCGCGCACAGCTTGGGTTCTCGACTAGGGCCAGTTACTTAGCCTAGAATGGCCAATCTGCATTTGATCTTTGATCTAGTGGAGAGCATGCATTTGAATTAGCGACGATGGATGTGTTCGCGTTGCTGTAACAGTCGAGAGTTCAACGGAGACAGACAACGTTGCCAGATCTTTTGCCGCAGCTTATCTGAGCTCTGACGAGCCAGAGGCCGCCACAGAGACCCCAGAGAAACTAGATGACAATGGTGGCTTTTCCAACGGTCCTTCTAGTGGTGGTAAGACGTTTAAACATACGGCTATCCAGTCTGGCCCCTCTGTGCAAAGCGCTCAATCAAGGTGATTCAAGAAGACCCACATGTTTATATCTATTGGTGGCTCTGAGGGACACAACTGGGACTTTCATTTCGACAGTGACATCTCCAGCTTGGTAGAACACCACCGTAGCGATCTCACATTGGGTCTGGACACCGGCAGGTTTAGCAGCGTATCTCCATTTGGCCGTCAGCCTGCCAAAACAGGCCTTTCCATCGAGGACGCTTTCTTGGCACACGATGTTTCCGGATGGAAGGCTTGTTCATCTGGAACAGGTTGTATCTGAGTAGCTGTACTGGTGAAATAACCATTGCGCCAATGGCCGTCGACGCCTGAAATAGCAATATCGATTCTTGTTGCACTCAAGGTTTGCATGATTCGTGATACCATGTCGTCTGGTTCCGTCAAATTATCTTTCCGTTGTCCAGCACTGACTCATGCATTGCCTTGTCCTCTCTCTTTACAACCATTGAATCAGCACTGAATAAGCGACCATTGAGGTTTATCATCACTGAAGGAGCCTTCGGAATATTTTCGGACCTGTGCCAAAAGCGTCAGAAAGTTTTTAATCAGGGAGTCTTACAGTTGTGTGGCTTATCAACGAGTGAGAGTACTGCTTAGCATGTGGACCAAGAACACACTGTTAATCGAGAGAGGTTATTTCTAGAGGCTCATGTGTAAAAAAGCAAGAAACGAGAAGAAAATGACAGATGGTCCGTCAGCCAGGATCTCGGACCGATGCCTGCTGAACAATCTCCACATTCGTGGCTGATCGCCCGTTTCCAGTGTATGCAGAACAAGGTGACTAGCCAGAATCAGCCGATATTCTCCAAAGTCACGCACTTTACAACATTGAGAATTCCAGGAGCAAACCACCTTTTTTTTTTTTTGGAAGTGGCAGAACGAAAGGGGTGCCGATAATTCAGGGACCGCATAACGTGTTGAAACAGGGAGAGCTGAGACAGGGAATCTAGAAGACCGCGAATGACGGGGACCGGTGCTATGTGCACTCCACAACAAACAGATCAGACCGTGACGTCAACGATGGGAGAAGCAGCCACCGCTTTGAACAGAGAACATCTATCTTTCTTGTGTTGCTTTCTTTTATTTTATCCCTCGACCTGAGCAACTTTTCAAGGAGTGGCATGAGCGATCAGCCCCTATTCTTGTCAAGTATTTTGCCCTAAGTTGATCTGCTCATGAATCCACGATCAATGCGCGAGCCGACAGGTCTCTGACTGCACTGGCGGAAAAAACGCGAGTTTGGCTCCTGCCGAGAGACCTGATTTCCTGTTTGGGCAGGAGGCCTCAGTGCGCAGCCAGCCTCTGTTACCGAATGAGGGAGTAGCTGGAGGTTTCACAAAGATCTTTCATTACTGTGCACCGACTTTTTCAACCCTTGTCCCCCGATCCTAGTCGCTCCTTTCAGATTCTTCATCTTTCTACTTCTTTTCCCGACCATAGTCACTCATTTCAGGTCTGGTCTTACTCCGATTTACATCTTCTCCCCCCTCATCTTTCATCACTACCCCACTGGCCTTACTGGAGTTTCTTCTTTCACGCTGAACGCACTCAAACCAAATTTCTTGTGCCAACAAATCCGCAAAAGAAAACCTTTCATATCGTCAAGCTTCCAGAGTCAAGATTCAAAAGCGAGCTCAAATAGCTGCCGAAACGATATTGCACGAATATCTCAGATTCGCCAGCCATTCCTAGAGTTGTCATACCGATCGCAATACATTTTTTGTTCACAAACACTTCAAAGAACTACTTTCACGTTGACAGCTCATTTTTTCCATTATAAACACCTGCTCAGACCATCTGTAGGCCCACATCAATATCTGCCATGTTTTCCGAAGCCTTATTAGAGTTTGAAGAGTCTCTCACGGAGATGTCTGTCGCGCCCAACTCCATCATGTTGAATTATTTAGATCTCAAAGCGGACCTTAACAGATTCTCTGTTGCTGCTCCAGCCGAAATTTTGAGTCCGGTGACCAATATCGCCGAAATGCTTGCCAATTACGACTACGCCTCTGACGAAGTCACATTGTGTCCAACTTGCAGGTCAAGATTATCTGAGCATTTATCGTCATGCTGTGTCTCTTACATTGACACAGTATCGCAAGGTTTCGTGTCCAGCGTCGAGCTGGAATACTGGCACTCTTTCCTTGATAACCCATATAAGACGCTTTTGGCTGTTCCAAACTACTCGAAAGTGGTGTTTTTCCAGAAGGGAGTGCCTTTCCAACTCCGGCCATTTGTATGGCAGAAATTGATTTTGGTCAACCAGAAAAACCTACTGGGGATTCCCGATGAGGCGAAGGTTCTTTTCAAGAACTTCCAACACTCGTATAATCGGGATATATCCAGTCAGATCAAAAAAGATTTGACCCGCACGTTCCCCGAGATGTGTTTCTTCCGTGATCAACAAACCGTGGACTCTTTGTTAACCATTTTGAACGTTTATGCAAACTACGACTTGGATCTTGGCTACTGTCAAGGCCTACTATTTCTTGTTGGAACGCTTTTTTACCAATTAAAGGACCAGGAATTCACGTTTCATGCATTGTGCAAGATCATGGAA
Source organism: Metschnikowia anglica (assembly GCA_030573055.1). Lineage (NCBI taxonomy): Eukaryota > Fungi > Ascomycota > Pichiomycetes > Serinales > Metschnikowiaceae > Metschnikowia > Metschnikowia anglica. Next base: position 486,427 of record JAJMCP010000008.1, read on the forward strand.
TGCGAGCCTGAACTACGTTCAATTTTTGTCCCCGCGACAATGTCAACAACTTTAGATAAGTGGTATGGCGAGTTCGTATCAATTCTCTCTTCTGTTGATCCAGAACTAGCGAATCATCTCGCGTCTTTCTGCGATTGCAAAGTGTTCCTTTACCAGTGGTGGCTATCGGTGACCTTGATCCATGCGCCTGATTTCACAGTGAACAACAGAATTGTGGACTTTTGTCTCATGGAAGGATGGAAAGTAGGGGTCTTTAAGACTTCATTGGGTCTACTTCTTTGCAACCGTCCGATCCTCATGTCCTTTGGTGACGGTGACGAGGAGGTAGTTTATCAGCATTTGTTGAACGAATCCAAATGGGGGAAAGTCATTAACAATTCTACTGCATTTTTCGGAGATGTGCTTCTTTCCATGGATGAATCATTGTTCGCGAACACCGCAAGTGATGTTGCGCCACAATTGGTTGTGACGCCCAAAAAGAAAGACGCTCACAAGAGAACTGGGTCCTCAGTTTTTGGCATGTTCAAGAACTTAACAATCACCACGTGCCATTCGTCTGCCGGCGAGGGCAGTGTGAATTCAGCGACGTCTCTGCTTAGTACAGATACCTTCAATCCCCATGAGAGCAAGTCGCAATTATCATTATTTTCTTCGGGAAAGGATACCGAGTCTATCTACTCTAATGCCACAAGTTTGTCTTGGGACAGACAGATGAAAGGCAGAGGGCGAGGAACTTCGTTCAGTGACAGTGGCTCGATCAGGACTACGATGGAAGATCTCACTTTGGAGAACGAAACACTCAAAGCGTTATTGAAGAAGGCATACGCTAGTTTACAGAATGAGGCTCTCAAACGTGAGATCAGCAACGTCATAGAAATATGAGTGTTTGACTTTCACGTAATGAAGAATTGAACCTGGAGCGACCATGCTTTTTTTTTTCTTGATTGCATGCTGGGTAAAGTTTGTTTCCAAGACTTCAGGTGTGGCATTGTTTTGGCTCACTAAGATCAAGGGCCTGAATATTTCAGCCTATATGTAAGAGGTTCTTAGTCCGCTTCACAATTCGCGGTATTCATCCAAGCATTGGCAGGAGTCTGAACGGGCCCCTATTTTTTTATTTTATTTTTATTTTCTTTTTATTCCCCCAGGATTTTCATTAAGTTTTCTCCAAATGCGTTTCAGTTGTTTCTTTATAAAATAAATACCGGGTTTTCCGTCAGATGTGATACTTTCCGCAGCCCTGAAGCTACGTATGTATAGTTATACGTATGACGACCACGACCGCACTTGATTTAGTTGCCTCTGGTCGTGTACTGCCGGGTAACCCGCACCTCCACCGAAGCTCACTAAGTTTTTTTTGAATTTACTTCGTACCGTTATTCAATCTACAACTAGTGCATTTGCCTTTATTTGCATAAATCCGTATGTTTAATATTCTACTGGATCCTTGAGCACTTTCAGATAACCGGCACAAACGTGGTCAATTACAATTGAAGAGAGTCATCTCGATATCCGTGAGAAATCAGTGCGTTTCCGTGACGTTTCGCTGGCGATCTTGGCCTAGACCTGTTTCTGGCTATATTCAATGAAAAAGGGGCCAAGACACATGGTTTGATTATTTCATCAATCAGTCTTGCTGAAACGGCTCCTATCCGACACAACCTGACTACCCATATACGAAGCAAGCTCTTGGGGCCCCTCCATTACCAAGCCCTCCAGTCCATCAGTATACTAACCATTTCCATAGATAACGTAAAGAAACAAAACGACACCAGACTACTGACTAGATCTGCCGTCGAGAACTCGAATTCTGGCCCTTTCCACGAACCCAGACACATTTCTCCATTAACAGTGACTTCGCAAAAGGCCCCCAGCCCCTCGGGCACACCTCCCAAGACCAACGAAGAAGATACACTTGAACAGCTATTGAAAGAAAAACCTTTGAATCCTCTTAGCATCCTTGTACACGAGCCTAGCATCAAGGAAAGCTCACAGTACGTATCGATCATCCTCAACCAGCTTTCCATTCTCTTGGCCACCGCATCCGAGACAAACTGGAAATCTCACCACAGTCAACTCAGATACATCCTTACCACGGAACGCAAGCACCACATCGTGCACTCTTATTTCTACAATAAGTTTGTTGCCGTCGTCAAGGACCAATTACACCCAGAGAAGCCTACACAGCTCTCCCCAGTTGAACGTATATTCAAAGCAGAACTCGACTACTTTGCTAAAGACTGCACTTTCATCGAGTTTTTGATTACTGAGCTTATCGCTATTCTTGGTAACAACGCCACAGAGAATATCTTCCAGTTCATTGATTACTTCTCGGTGGATTCTGTGCTAGCATTCACATTTGTCTCGCGCATTGCCGACCCTGAGTCACCATCGGTGAAACATTTCTTTGAAGAAGCCTCGTCAAAAGTCCCTGCTCTTGTCATCGAAAGAAGCACCAATACAGATAGATCCTGGTGCCACGTTCTTCTTGATTGTATCTTGAGATCACCCACATACCCATTTCTTCATAAGCTTTCTACAATCGGCCAATTCAACGCGTTTGACCTGACCATCCCACCAGTTCAAGCTTTCTTCCGCAGCATTCTAAAGATGTCGTTCAAAGAGCTATTAATAGAAATTGGCCCGGAGAATTTGTTGCCCGAGAAACTCCTCCCTTCGTTGCTCCAGATCAAACCAGAGGATGCTGACGAAAGCATTGCATTGATCTTGGCAGAGGTCCTCATTCCAGGCTCACAGGGGCTCACTTCTACCAATGGTGGAATTACCTCACTTACTTTCGTCAATAACTTGCCGGAGGCCAATGCCAAAGGTGCCCAATTGCAAGCATGTTTAAAGACGATTGAGCTGAATAACAACTTCACGTTGAACTGGTTTTCGATTTTCTCAAAAGTGCAGGATTTCTTGTTCGACGCGTCAAATCGAAACAGCCAACCTTCCGTCGCCAGCATCACACAGCTTTTTTCTGCACTTGACTTCAAGCAGGGCCCCATTGATATCATGTTGAGCTACGATTGGTGGTTCGACAAAACGCTCTTATTCATGTTGCAATCCATGTATACAAAGCCAGGAGCGTTTGATATCATGAATTCCAAAAATCTCACTCTTTGTTACGAGGACGAGGTGAGCAGCGAGCACGAGCTTTTGAAATTCGTCAATATTGCCAAGCTTGAGGTACAAGTGATGTCAAAGATCAACGCTCAATCGACGCAGCAGAATCAAATGCAATCAGAGGGCGATAAGAAGCTCGAGACGTGGCTAACCCAATTTTTTGATTTGCATTGCCGGTCAGAACCCCATCATGTCATCGCTGGAGCATTGGCGATCCCTGACAAAAACGGCTACATTCTCGATCGCATCGATAGGTTATTTGCATTTATGTTGGACCGAGCATGGGTGGATGAGAATGTCACCCAATTGGGTAAGGTCCTTAAAAGGTTTAAGGAGTTTGAGATTCAGTTGGCAATTCTGAAATTGATTGAGTTTTACACCACAAGAGCCACTCCGGAATCTCTCACCAAAGTCGTACAAACTGCAACAACTTTTGATTTGTTCGATGAGTTAACAAGTAAAGCCAAATCCATGACCTACAACTTGTACTTGGCTTTTGTTGTTGAGGCATCGGCTTTAGTTCCCGACGCATCAAACTTTGGTGATGGTGTGAAACAAGTACTTGATACTGACATGAGAGATGCAAAGTTGAAAAATGCTGTTTTCCAAAGTTTGCTCGAGATTTTGGAGACAAGAACAGCTCAAGATTTCGAAGCCGGGCAACAGCATCTGCAGCAGCAGGCAGGCGCTCTACCATTGAGTCCTTCTAAGCCCTTGAAAGTCAGTGTTGTTTATGTTTTGTTGGATGCTCTCAAAGGGTCACAAGGCCTCATTGATCCGGAAAGGCTTAAGAACTTGCAGTTGTCTTTGTTGACCACTTACCCAAGACTCATCAATTTTGGTATTGGCCACGACGCAGCAATTATAAAAAACGAGGAAAGATTTTCAAACTCGTTCCCTCCCCAGGTGGAGCAAGAAATGAAAACATACTATTCAAAGATGTACAACAAGGAGATGGATATAAAGGAAATTGTTGAAATGCTTGGCAGAATGAAGAACAGCGATGTTCCTCATGAACAAGATGTCTTTGCATGCATGATCCATTCTTTGATTGACGAATACAGGTTTTTCTCTGAATACCCGTTGACTGCCTTGGCATCTACGTCCCTTCTTTTTGGTGCACTTCTCCAGAAAGATTTGATCCAGGGAACCACTCTTACCGTTGCCCTCAATTTTATCTGGGAGTCTTGCAATCAACCGCAAGATTCACATATGTTCAAATTCGCAGTCCAGTCTTTGTACAATTTCAAATCGAGATTGCACGAATACCCAATGTATTGCAAACATTTACTTAAGTGTCAATCTCTTTCAGCACACGCAAAAATGTACCAGATAGTGAAGGACGCGTCTAATGGTATTCCATGTCCGGACTCAAACGCTCCACAATCTGCATCTGCCTCAGAAAACATCCAAGCATCAAAACCAGAAGGAGTCGCTGTGATTTACAACTCGATTTCTACTACCAAAAAAACCGTTGGGTTTGCGGCACAAGAAGACCCTAATGAGTCGGTTTCTGACAAATTGTTGTTTTTTGTAAACAACATGACATCTGACAACATGCTCACGAAGTTGGCGGAAATTAAAGGTTTGTTTGCTGAAAGATACTTTTCTTGGTTCGCAAACTACTTGGTGACAGAAAGAGCTGGGAGCGAGCCAAATAACCATACTTTGTACACCAACTTGGTCTTTGCTTTAAATAATCCGATCTTCTATGAGTATGTTTTGAACATCACTCTCTACGAGGTTGGCAAATTGCTCAGGAATTTCAAAGACACCTCGTCGGAGAGACTACACTTGAAGAACCTTGGTGCGTGGTTGGGAAAGATCACTTTGGCAAACGACAGGCCTTTGAAAAGAGATCAGGTGGCTCTCAAGTATTTGCTAGTAGAGGCTTTTGATTTCAAGACCCTTCACATTGTCATCCCTTTTGTTTGCAAAATCTTAGAGCAGGCCAGTCATTCGCGGATTTTCAGGTGCCCCAATCCGTGGGTGTTGGGAGTAATGAAGGTCTTAGTTGAGCTCTACGAGTGTGCAGATTTGAGACTAAACCTCAAGTTCGAAATTGAAGTGTTGTTAAACGCTTTCGAGTTGAAAATAAAGGATATCGAGGCCTCTACATTGATTAGAACACACAATCCCAAACCCGAAGCTCTAGCGGCAATGTTTGGTACCAGAACTGAGAGTGGGGGTATCATGGATCTTGCAAGTTTATCTTTTGAAGGCCCGGATCAAAGCTTACAATTGCAGCAACATTTGCAGCAACAGGCCGCCATGATGCAACAACAACAACAACAACAACAACAACAACAACAACAACAACAACAACAACAACAACAACAACAACAACAACAACAACAACAACAACAACAACAACAACAACAACAACAACAACAACAACAACAACAACAACAGCAACAGCAACAACAGCACTTGTCTCAGTTACAAAACCTCCAGCAGATCAGACAAATGGATGAGCATGTGCCTCAAAGCTCTATTGCAAATCAATTGGATGCGTCCTTTAGCAGTTTGGCGGGAAATACCATATTCACTCAGAATCCAAATTTGAGAAGGGCCTTCCAAGCTTCTCTCGCGCGTGCCGTCCGGGAATGCGCTGTTCCAATCTTGAGCAGGGTATCCGAAGCAGTCTTGTCTACAACAGAGGCATTGGTGAGGAAAGATTTTGCGACGGAAGGCGATGCCACAAAATTCAGAAAAAGCTACCAGATTATGGCTCAGCAACTAGCACATAGCATGGTGGTGTGCAGTGGGCGCAAGATTTTGAGTGAGACCGTCGAAGCCACCATGGTGCAGTTGCTCGGAAACCAGATCAACTCGAATGAATTACCTCTTTTGGAATTGAATTCGGCAATCCAAAGCAATGTGCACTTATGTGTAGAAATTGTCGAAAACTTGGCTGCCAGCAATATTAGTGAATTGATCGAAGAGCGGATGCGCCTGCAAGTGTTAGCTCGTGAGCGTCATGCTACAGGTGAGCCATATATCGATGAAGGTGTCTCGAACTATGCTCTTCAATTACCTCCTCCCCTCGGATTGAAAACAGACGGCCTTCATGACTCGCAGTTGAGCATTTTTACAGGATTCGGTACCAACTCCTTCATAATTCGGGCAGATCAAGCTCAGAGCGGGCAACAAGCTCATGCTATTCCAAACGTCAAAACAAGCCCACTAAACCAAAATGCGCAGCCAGTGCAACAGCAAAACATACCACAAGTTTCCCAAAAGCCACCTTCGCAGGGAATTCAGCAAACTTTTGTTCTGGAGCAGACTGAGCCTCATGAGTTCGCACAAGCTGTTCAGCTTAGATCCCAAGAAGCCCTCGATGGTGGCATGCTTGAACCTCAATTGACTCCCCAACAGTCTTCGGCACCTCTCTCACTGGATGATTCTTCTGCAGACGATCTTTTCAGCTTTATTACCCAAATGTGCGATAAGGCAATTCTGACACTTCCAGGTATTAAAGAGACGGCATTACATGAGTTGCCCGCTGATCATCCCATTTTGCAATCTCTCTCACAGGCACTAGCACTTTGCCAAAGTAATGCTGCCAAACATCCTGAATTGTTGTTGAAAGTTGCTCAGTATGCTGTTAATTGCTTATTTACTCAAGTCCATGAAAATCCAATGAGCAATGAAATCTATGTGGTGATTCTTGACAAGCTTTGCGAGTGCTCACCATCCACAGCCAAAGACGTGACTTGGTGGATGGTTCATTCTCTGGACCAGAGAAAGTTCAACATGCCAGTCATATTTTCGCTTTTGAAAGTTCAACTTGTCACTCCGCTCAAACTTGATAGCTCCATTGGCAAACTCATCGCTGAGAGCAACAGCCCTGTACTAGTCAAGTTTGCCTCTAGCTTGCTTTTGAACGTATTCAATTCTGAGGGCTCTAGACCTATTGCTTTGCGTTCTGAGTTTGCTTGTACCTTAGATGCCTTGTTGCACTACGATCCTGAAGGCACAGATGAACACAAGAAGGCTGCAGCCATGCGTGATGAGTTGTTCAAATTATTAAACGAGTCAAACATTCCATTGTCATCCTCCACAGAGAAAAAAGAAGGTGATGGGTTTGTGCAAATGGGTTACGTATTTGTGGAATGGGTCAAGTTGGTTGGCCATAGTGAAAACAGTTTGGCTTTACAAAATGCATTTATTGACAAGTTGTTCTATTGTGGTATTTTGACCGAGCCCGAGAAATTCCAAACATTTTTCAGAGCAGCGACAGAAATCAGCACCACCGCTTTCGTTACAGAACATGAAATCCGAAGCCGCACTCAGAGAGAAGTTTTGTTGTCTGTCGATTGTTTGGCGCTTTTGATTACGAGAGTCGTTCTCAAATTCAGCAAAGATCACACGGAAGACGCCACGGAGTACATGAAAACGATCTTTGGCATTATTGTTCTCGTGTTAGTCAACGAACATGAGGGATCCAAATCCACATGGAACGAGAGGGCGTATTTCAAGTTTTTCTCATCACTCATGTGTATTTGGTGCGAGGCGTCTGCTCTCGATGCCGGCGCCACGAGCCATTTGGATGAATCATTTTATTCATCCATTGGCGATGTTCTCGACTCGATACAACCACTTATTTACCCTGGGTTCACATTTGCGTGGATCTCGTTGACTGCTCACAGAATGTTCTTGCCCAAGTTGCTCGAACTTCCCAATAAGAGCGGATACAGTATCACGGTGAAGCTCTTATCTTCTCTTTTGAGATTCCAAAACGTGTATTCAAAAGATAGATACGTTCAACACGACGTTATTCATGTGATCTTCAAAGCGATCAACAGAATCTTCACTGCCTTGGCCCATGACGAACCCGGCTTTTTGATTGATTGTCACTACCAATTGATAACCGCAGTGCCATCCATTTACATCCAGGTCAAGAACGTCATCTTGTCCGCCACTCCTAAACACATTTCTGCTCCAAGTCCCTTTTTAACGACCTTGGACTGTAATGATTTGCCCAACTGCACTGAATTGCCGGGTGTGCATCACCCACCTGTTGAAGATTTGAGTAAAGCAGGATTAAAAAAACCAGTTGAGAACTTCATTCGTATTCCTGCTTCAGCATTGTTACGCACGATATACAGTGGCCTTAAGTTGAACTACCCCAAAGAGGTTTCATGTTTTGGGTTTGAGTCTGTGAACTTTAACACGAAACTCATTAATGCGCTAGTTTTGCATGTCGGGATTTCAGCTGTTGAAGACAAACTCCTGAGAGACAGTCGCGGTTTCAACTCCAAGTCGTCCCACTCCTCATTGCTTGTTGATCTCTTAAATCACGGATGTACCGAGTTCAGATACCATCTCATCGATGCAATTGCCAACCAGCTCCGTTCACCTAACTGCCACACTCAGTGGTTCATAAGTTTCTTGCTTCACATCTTCTCCTTTGAGACATCATGGGCGCCAGAGGAAGTGCGCGAGGAGATCGGAGAGATCTTGGCAAGAGTTCTCCTCGAGAGACATGTCGTCAGCAAGCCACATCCATGGGGACTCTCGTTGATTTTGACAGAATTGATCAGCAAAGAACAATACGAGTTCTTCAAAAGACCATTCATCAAGACCGCTTCTCCTGAATTGCGCGCCATCTTTGAAGCTTTAGCCAAGACAAATCAAGCCTAGAGGTGCTGGTACAGATGGATTCAAAGAGTCACATGATGCATCTAGAAAAGAGTGCGTCGCTAGCGGACCTTTGGCTGCTTTGAAGACGACGAAACCGGGATACGAAAAGTCCCCCGAGACACCCAGTTTCTCGGCATCTTCAAAGCTTCGAACTGCACATCCTTTCTAAGAAAAGCGCCTTTGCCTCGACTCAAATAAAACAAAATATGATATCTCAAAATCTCTAATTTTCTTGTACCTGTGTATAAACATCATGATTTGTGAGGGCGCCTTTCAAAGTTTACTCACTGAAAGCGAAAACCCACACCGTCAAGATTTAAGCAACGACACAAAAGAAAGCGTCACGTGTTGATTTTCGGCCCGCTTTCATAAAAGGAGTTCAACCCGAGAGTAAGAAAGAAACAATAACTAGAGTTTTGTCCGCGTTTTGAGAAAGCCATGTCCAGAGTAAAGAGAATTGCCAAAGAACTTGAGGAGTGCCGGCAAGACACCAAGTCCGGAGTATCTCTTGATTTGGTCAACGAGACGGACTTGACCCATTTGGTTGGTTACTTCCAGGGCCCTCCCGGAACCCCTTATGAAAAAGGTGTTTTCAAAGTCGACATTAACATCCCAAACGAGTACCCTTTCAAGCCTCCAGTGATGAAGTTTTTAACCAAGATCTACCACCCAAACATTTCCTCAGTCACTGGAGCAATCTGTTTGGATATCTTGAAAGACGCATGGACGCCGATCTTGACGCTTAAGTCGTCTTTGATATCTTTGCAGTCGTTGTTACAATCGCCAGAACCCAACGACCCACAGGACGCCGAGGTGGCTAAACATTACATCAGCAACAAGGCTGGGTTTGAGGATACCGCTGCATACTGGACGAAGGTGTATGCGTCCGATGAAGGCCAAGGGGGACCAGCTCAGTTGAGCGATTGTGCTTTATATGGCATCGACGACGCCATCGTGAGTCAGTTTGAGAACATGGGATTTGCCAGAAACACTACCATTGAAGTCTTGAGGAAAATGGGCATCAAGTCGTTTAACGGTATGAACGACAAGACCGAGGCAGAGAACAAGGTCTTGGAAGAGTTGTTGAAAGAGACAGGGAACTAGAGAGAATTTTTGGTGAGAAATCGATAAATTTTATATTTGAGTCCCTTCATGCCGCTAGAGAAAGTACATATATCTTGGTGAAAGCTCAAAATTCTAGGACGGTTTAGGGCAACGAGTCGAAGGCACGGCAGTGCTCTATATGTACCTACTCTGACACCTAGAAATAAACAGCTTACGACGCCTTTCTTTTTCTCTTTTTTTTTGGCGGCTGTGATTTTTTGTAAGGTTACATCAAACATCCCCTAGTGATGCTTGAGCCCATTTAAGCGACCCACCGATATAAAGCACGGCATTATATCTCTGTCAGAACCCACGATTTCCGTGAAAACCATATGTGGGAGAGTTCGATAGGCTAGTCACGTGCCGTACGATGGCTATTGCCAAAAAAGGCAGCTCGAGGATCGTGCTTCTGGAGGCTTTCACCCGGACTTTTTGGGACCGCCGTTAATTCCCGTCATGCATAATGAACACTTTGCCGTGCTATTGCAAAAACACGAGAAAATGTCAAATGTTTACCGGGATTTCCTGAGCGTTTTCTGCGCACACTGTTCGCTCGCAGCCACTGTGGTGACGGCTGAGCGAGGCAGAAAAGAGTGCACTTGAATGTCCGGAGAAAACACGAAAACAACAAGAAAGGCATGGAAGAGGTTCATATGGAACAGCAGGAAAGCATCCCAAAAAGGGAATTTGAGGAGCGAATGAGGGAAACTCAGAAAAGCTGATACGCCGAAGCAGAGGCTTGGATGCCTGGTCGCATGGGTCCTGGTGTGCGACGGGAAGTGAGATCTCTGAGCCCGGGCGCCGAAATGAAAAAGAGTGAAAGGGCAGAGAACAGAAAGAAATCAAAAGAAAGCGCCTGCATGTCGACCACGCCGGTTTTCGTGCGCGCGCGGCTTTTCAGACATTTGGCACAGTTTTTCAAGTTTTGCAGATCTGTTGGGTCGTAGAAAAATCGACAATTGACAAATACATCCCAAAACACAGACCTCATGCCACAAGCAACGAAGCCCGCCACGGAGCCTGCGGTAGCGCAGGAGAATTCAGTACAAGCCACAGCCAAGGTTGCAAAAGCCGAAAAGCCCGAAGCTCCGAAGGAGAACGCTTCGCAACCGGCCCAGCAGAGAGACCTATCCATTGAGTCCATTGGGTGGTTGTTCCTCCAGAAATACTACGGCGGTTACACCGCAGACATGAGCAAACTCTACGGGTTCTATGACTCTGACGCCGCCATTCTGCATGAAGCATTCCCAAGTGAAAACACCGAGTCCGAATCGAAAAGAACAAAAACCGTGCACGTGGCTCATGGCAGCGAGGCCGTGCGTGCGTTCTATGAGGTCCAGGCCGATTCATCTGCTCTGGAGAAAAACAAAATCGTTGTGGAAAACGCAAGTTTCCAGAACTCCGTGGACAACTCTATCTTGATTGTGGTATCAGGTTCATGGAAACGTGGCTCTTCTTTGCTCTGGCAATTCGTACAGACCTTCGTGTTGCGTGCCAAGGGGAAAACCGTCTACGACATCGCCAACGACGTTTTGAAATTCATCGATTTGACTGAGGACTACAAGGAGGTCTCCACGAACGTGAATGTTGTCGAGGAAAAACCAGCTGAGGCACCCGCTGCTGGAGGTTCTCCTGCCAAAGAGAAATCTGAGACTGTCTCAGAGACCAACGCTCAGGCTGATGCTGATGTCAAAGCTGAAGCCACAGAGGCACAACCTCCGGCTGCCGAGGAAAAACCAGCAGAAGTCGCTACAGAGAAGGTTGAGCCGGTCAAGGAAGTCGCTGCGGCCTCGGAACTCAAGGATGAACACGCACCAAACGCAGAGGATTCCATCCCTGCAAAGGACGAAGCTACAACCGTTAATGATTCTGAAAAACTTGAAAATAACGAAAAACCTGAGGAGCCGAGCTTGCCAGCTACTACAGTTACTCCTGCTGCACCAGCACAAAAACCAACTTGGGCCAATTTAGCTGCTATCGGGCCAAAGACTATTGCAAAGAACACCACCGTGACTTCCCCAACTGGTGCTAAAGGTGCAGCAACTACCGCAGCAAATGCCGCCATCACTGCTGCTGCTCCTGCTTTGGCTGCCAAGAAAGCCGCTTCGCCAGGTCAAGCTACACAGCAACCTGCAACGAATGGAAAGTATAAGAAGGAAGAGTGGTACCCAATTTACATCAAGAACGTTGACGTAGAGGAAGATGAATTAAAGGCAGCATTGGTGAAGCAATTTGGGGATATCAAGTTTTTCAAGAAAACTAACAAAACCGCTTTGTGTGACTTCAGAAACAAAGAGGATCAGCAGAAGGCATTGGACACAAAAGAGTTGGTGATCAAGTCCAACGTGATCTTGTTGGAGCCTAGAATCCACAAGACATTCAACGGCAAGCCCGATGCGAAGAAGGAGAAGAAACAATTTAAGAAAAACGGGTTCAAAAAAAACTAAGGATCGAAACTCCCGCTTTAATTCATGTCTTCTTTTCGCGTCGTCTGAGTGATTGACAAAAATGATGCAAGGTTGTGGTCTCAGGACGGTCCGAGCGCCTTGTGGTCTCATTCTCAGAGAGTACGCCCAGCGAAAATGGCAGAAAGGGAGAGAGAACCAATATGAAATTGCGTCGTAACAGAGGGCATCACACAATCAACGGGACCTTGTCCACTGTCCTGGCCGGTGCAAATACCACGAATACATTACATGATGAAATGTTCTGAGTTGTAGACCGGTTCGAGATTTACCCAAGCGGATGTACATTTCAGCACATACGTTATTTCCCATATTAAATTTGGTATTAGTGAAGTCTGATGAGGAAAAAAGCGCCAGTTTTCTTGACCATATAATGCAATCAAACGAAAATAATAAAAACCGTTCCTCTTGATTCCTTTTTTTTTTTTTTTTTCGCTTTTCGGTTTTTCCAGTGATGATTTTCACCAGGGGCCCTCACTGGATATAGTGTACAAGTTCTCAGTGTTCCTTGCGTGCACTCGTTAAATTTTCAACCACTTACTTCGAACCGGCCAGCTCGATATGTTCGCCAACATCAAGGGGAGAATGCCCGTGCTCTACAGATGCAAGCCACAGAGTGCGTTTGTGCGTTTTTTGTCGAAGAAAAACGAAACCGATCCGTTCACGGAGCTCAAAGATATGGCCAACACCGCACCGAAAAACGCTACCACGGTCTTCGACATCGACGAGTTGATTGCCAACTCTCCGAGCCTTCGAGACGCTCACGGGTCCAGAAGCAAATACGACGAGTACGCTTTTGGCAACAGCGTCAAGGATCCACGCGAAGCTGCAAAGGCGATCAACGTCTACGGGCCTTCTTCGGGCCGGACAGTGGACGTGAGGTTCCAGAACGTGGGACATGCCCTTCGAGGAGTCCAGGGTATACTCAAGCAGAACGAGGTGAAGTCGCAGTGGCACTACCAGAAGCGGTACATTCGTCCGGCGAAGTTCCGCAAGATGAAGAAGAGTCTTTGGTGGAGAAAGCATTTTGCACTGGGTTTCTCTGATTTGATGGCCCAGATCACCGATGCCAAAAGACGGGGATACTGATCAGAAGCATGGCTCATTGTGTACATAGTGAAAATAGACGATTTTTTTACACTTTTCGGGCCTTCTGTCTCTCGCCGTTCTTCAGAGTCCATGAGTCTGAGTGATTTCCGCTTAGAGTGAAGGAGACCGCGAACAAAGTGCAAAATGCCTGCCCAAGTCAAAGATGAGTTTATATGGGTATTATTGCAGGACCTGGGGTTTCACTTCTTAATTGTGATTTCCAGGGCGTTTCAAATCGCTGCTTTGGTTCTGTTTTTATTTGTTCCCGGAAGCGCTTCTTCTCATGGCGTGGCTTCAACGTAGGCATCTTACTACCCCACTGGCACCGACGGCCTCTGTTACTTTCCTTCGACCGCGGCGCCACGCGAGTCTCCATCTCTGCTCATGTTCACTGAGATACGAAACCCCACCAGTTCGGTGCTTTTGGGATCTTGTATTGTTACCTGCCACGTCACTTGAAATCACGGAATGCAATTTTGCGGCAGGCTGCACCGCAGAGAACGTCCGTTCCGCGAGACGCATTAAGGTGCGCAAGAGAGCTTAATTTCCCTGAGGAGTAGCTCTGAATTGGCCCCAAAACGCCGAAGCTTCCGGAGGCCTGCTCCCGGTGACTAAGCGCTGCGGCGGCCTTTTTTCTCGGAGCGTTGCTTTGTTCGTTTCTCCCGGTTCCTCCAGCCTCTGGCTCACCTCCTCAAACGCCTTGTTCATGTAGGAAGGAAGCGGGAGCTGAGGCCATGACCAGAGGTCCGACCGAAAGGAGAGAAAGAAATTTCAACAACAAAAAGATTCGGGACCAAGCTCCGAAACGAAAACACAGAAAACTAGCACACGTTCTCGCATGCCTCCAAAGAATAGCCCTGCTTCAAGACATCCATCATGGGGAAGATTCATGGGTGTAAACCTTGCGCGCAGCCCTCTGCGTTTTCGTTTCCGGGGTTCACCCCAATGAGCGGAGTATAGGCTTCGCGTAAGCAAGACTGCTTTTTCTTGGAAACCACCAAAACGCCTCACAAACTACCACCCGGAAAAAGAAAAGGAAAAATAGAGGGAAGTAGAGAAAGCTCCTCTGACTCGTACTGAAAAGCACAGAACAAAAAAATACCCCCCTGGCCCGCGCACTGAATCCACTTGCTCATGATAATATCAAACGTACTCTTCGAATGTGATTGCGTGTCCGCGTTCAAAATCCCACCAGGCGAAGTTTCCCTCCCGAAATGGACCCCGAAAATCATCGTGTGGAAAGGCTCGGTACGTCTAGTTGAAGAAGAACAAACCTCTGCATCGCCAGAATCCGCTCCTTACCTGGGACTCCGCCTAAAGTTGGAACTATACAATAAGAAATCCGTGGATGCGATGCTGAATCATTTCAGAGACCCCGGGAACGCACATTCGTGGGCGGAAGTATGGTATAACCCGTTTCTGGAAACGAATCTACACCACAAAATCGCCAACGACGGCTCAGATACAATTGTGATGACCCCCGAGTCGCCGAAATACTACAAGATCATCTCGCAGTTGCCCGATACGGGCTACTGCCCCCTACCTTCTTCCGAGAAAGGGTTCTTGCTCCAAGTGGCGCTTGGCTTGCAATTCGACGATCTGTTCAGGGCGTCCTCGTTTTCTGAAAGCATAGCTATATACAAGAGACACTTTAAAAATTTCCAGGAGAAGTTCTCATACGAACGCCGAATGTCCTCACTAGAGCAAGACATGCTGGTCAATCTCACATTACCAAGCACGGGTCTCAAGGCTACATCCTTACTTGACGACGATGACTTTGGCAGCTTTGTCGAATCTTCATACGACTAAATGTCTCTTGGAATCATCTGCATGTTCTGCCGCAGAGTGTGACCGTGACACACTGCCACTGTGATTCCTAGGAAATATGCATGTTTTTATAACTATTAATAATTGCCCGGTCTTCATTCCTCACTTCTTCTTCTTATAGTACATTTTTTGGATCAATGGATGATGTTCCTTGAGCTCCTTGTTCTTGTTCTTGCTGTACTCAATGTACGCCATGTCCTCTCCACCAGCCAATCCTGCGAGAGAGCCAGCAGTTCTCGAAGCTTGGCTGCCTTCAAATTTGAGTCTATCCTTTGCCATAAAATTAGTCCCTTCATCGTCTCCCACTTCAACACCTGCCGCGTCCTCATTCTTCAAAAGAACCTGCTGTAGAAGCTCACGCCTTTCTCTAGCCGAGGCGTATGCAAGGTCCGGCAATTGCTCCATACCGCTGAGATGCGTGATCACTTTGAAGGCATAACCCTGATCAACCAAAAATGCCTGCCTTTTGGTGGAGTAGTACATTTCCTGAGTATCTTTGGAGACTAAGGAATAGAAGAAAGCGTTGAAACCTTCGTCGTTACGTCTCTTTGCCCTCAAGATCCGGCCCAAACGTTGAGCTTCTTGTCTTCTCGAACCATAGTGGGATGATATCTGAATCAAGCACGTTGCCTCCGGTAAATCGATTGAGGTATCTCCAACTTTGGACAAGAATATGGTGTTGACTTGGTCGTTGTGCTGGAAGTTTTGCAAAATTGTCATCCGCTCCTGTTGTGGCGTGGACCCGTAGATAAAGGGCTTACCCAACTTCAACGCATACTCCTGCAACGCATACACGTTGTCACTGAATACGATAATTTTATCGCCTCTTTTTTCATGATAGTGAATTAAAAATTGACAAGCCTGGAATTTGGTGGGATTCATGATGTACAAGAGCATTCTCTTTCGCGACGACTCTCTTAAATACTCCTGATAGAACTCGGCAGTCATGGGGCACCAAACCTCGGCACACTGAACGTTAGCAATATGCCCCTTTTGCGCAAGCTCCATCCAGTTAGCCTCGTAAAGCTTTGGTCCGATCAAAAAGTTCAAATCGTAGATTTTTTCATCTTCACGAACCAAAGTGGCGGTAAGCCCAAGCTTGGCATGTGCAGCGATAGTACTGACGACTCTTCTAAACATAGCGGCGGGAACCACGTGCACTTCATCCAAGATAATGAATCCCCATTCTCTAGAAGTCAAGAAATCCATAACTTTTTGCGAGTCGTGCGATCTGTTTCTAGTGTTTGCCACCATAGAGTATGTAGACACCACCAACCCAGCTTCACTTGAAAACATTTCCTTGTTTTCCGAAGTGAATACCGCCACATTTTCAGGCTGGATTGTGCACCACTGGAGAAATTGCTGCCGCCATTGCATGACCGACACAGACGAAGTACAAAGAACAATCACCGATTTTTTGATGGTACACGCCGCAGTAATCCCGACCAACGTCTTACCAGCGCCACAGGGCAAGACGATGACCCCTGATCTCGCTCTTCCGTTACCAAACATTTTCGATAATGATTTTTCTTGGTAGGGTCTGATTTGAGTGGATGGCTTTAAGTCAATGTCAAGGTTAGCATTGAGATTGTCGTTTCTAAAATCGTACTCCTCTAACACGGGGTAATCGATCTCGTGACATCGTTTTTTCACGATTTCCACCGAATCACTCAAAATCTCAAAAGAGTGGACTTTATCCAAATTATCGTCATCATCATCCTCTGCTTTTTTCCCGACAACAGAGGCAAAAATGTCCTCGACATCCTTATTTTCAGATGTGGCGGCACCTTCTACAGTCTTAGTTCCGGGGATGACCAAGTCGCCCTTATTGGGAGCATCAGACAGTGTAAACTGTTTCTCCGATGGCATGACAACACGCAAAGGTCCAATTATAGAATCTTTCAAAAGAGTCTGAAGGGTTTCCGCGTGAGTACTCTCCACAAAATACTTATTATGCTTCAAAACAAGCTTTACCTTTCCGAATTTCTCCGTGGCGTCTCTGATGAATTTGAGAAAAGAATCCGGAATGGGTGTCTTGGAAAGACGGGTCAACACGGAGATAATATCATCGGTTTCCAAGCCTACAGACACAGCGGCGTAGAGAGAATACGTTGTGATGGCATACTCGTGGATGTGAGAAGGTCTCGACCGCGGCTCAGCAATGGTGATCAAGAAGTCCTGGGCTTGTTCTGCCAAGGGGGAAAAAGATTCCAAAATGATGCGCCCGTCCATGGGGGAGATCCAGACTGGCCTAGAGAAATGGTCAGGTTTGAGCTTCAAGTACAGGAAGTCCAGACGGCCGAAGACTTTCAGCACAGCGTCCGGAACGTAATCTTTCGGTACGTCGGGCGTCACTTCAATCAACTCGTCTTCATTAAATTCTTCCTCGGAGAGATTCAGGTTGATATAGCTCGAAGCCTCATCGTAGCGAGCCCTTTTCTGTGCCGCGTCAACCAAATCACCCCCCAGGCCCTGATTCTGACCCGTTTTTCTCGCTGCTTGACCCTGTGGCTTGGCCCTGGGGGCAGGCCGCTTTTTGGCACGCGGTCTTTGGCCAAAAGTGTAGTCGTCATCTTTTGCCTTCAGAGCAAAAGGAGCTTCGTCCTGCGAATCAAACGAATCGTCAGAGAAATTGCCCCGCTCGATCTCAGCATAGTTGATCCTGGACATCTGTTAAGAAAGACAGGAGAAGAGAATCCGGCACGTAAAGAGTAGAAGCTGACCGTTTTGTTCACCCTTGCAGACAGAGAAATCAGGGGTACTCCTTCTTTTTTGCTCTCGTATTACCCATGGCCCTTAGCTTGTGGCCTGGCTGAGTAATGTGAAGGAACAAAACGGTGCGGCCGCCCGCGGTCATCTGCTGCACACGAACCCCAGAGGCAGATATGGGGACAGACGAGGGAGATGATCAGCCTGCCTTTCCTACGTCTTTTCTTATTTTCTTGTTTTCTTCTTTTTTTTTCGTTTCTTTGTTCATAAACTCTTTTGCCATATAGCTCAGTTAGTTTCCCTAGCAGGATAGCTGGGGGCGAAAAAAAAGCTGTGTTGAATCTTCCCGTATTCTTCCGTGCACGTTTCACGAAAATAGTCTTCATACCGCCAGTCTCCAGAGCATGACTCACGGCTTGCTTGTGGACATTGCCGAAATTTAACTCAAAGCCAGAAGGTTCAAGCAGCGGGCGAAGACTGGAACTTGAGCGAGACTGTTGAGACCACGAAAGCCAGCCACGGAACGTGAAACGAGCCATCAAGGCGTGGGGCGCATGTACGCTCTGTGCGTCCTGAGCCCTGTCGGCTGAAGCCTCATACCCACCGACAGTATCAAGGTGCAATTCCTTGACGCTCGGAAAGCACCACTGGGGGCAACCTTCCATACTAGAGCATTGGCCGGCCAGTTTGCCACGGCAGCTACTCATCACGAGAAACGGCAGGGAGCGTGCTCTCAACAATATATCTCCGTAGCTGAAAACACCAGAGATTCTGGGTCCTCTGAAGCCTTCTATAAGCTGTTTTCCTATACCCCGTTTCTGGCGCAAGCACTTGGATTATGTGATACAACTGGGACTGATTGTGGGGATCACACCCGCACAGATCAAAGCACCACACTATTGAGAATGACTGCACATCATTAGTGCTGTTACTACTGTTATCATCATTCCGTTCTTTGCTTTTGTTTCTTTCAATTTATCGGAAACAAGGAGCAATAATAATTGCGATCCACGTACCAGTGAACCATGCTCTATTTGTATAAACTGAAGGTAATCCGTTAATTACTCGCGAGGATCCGGGCCCCAATATGCTGCAGCTAATCGGTGAACTTGTAAGATCCCGACGCCATGGTGATGCTTCCTCCTTTGTATGCACCTCTCTTCATCTTGTTCTTGTTCTTGGTGAAGTCTTTCCCACGAACCTGCAACAACTTCTCGTTGGCCACTTCTCCCCACGTCCCTGCGACTCCCTTGTACTGATTGTCCTGGAGAGCCTGATTCTCAAAGCTGATCTTTGACCTGTCGATTCTGGAGAAATGTTTTCTTTGGCCAGGCCTCACTTCCTCTTCCTCGGGTGTTTCTGAGGGCTCGGGCGATTTCAGCTCGGTCTCTACCTTGGCTTTCTTCACAGACTTTTCATCATCTGCAGCTTTTCTCTTGGTGGTCTTCGGTTTAGCCTTCGGTTCTTCAGACTCGGACTCGGAGCTGGAGCTAGAGTCAGAGTCGGAGTCAGAACTGGAACTGGAGCTTGAGCTGGAATCAGAGTCAGAATCAGAGCTCGAGCTGGAACTGTCATCCGAATCGGAGCTGGAATCAGAGTCAGCTTTGGCTGGCTTGTATAATTCTGCGTCAGGGATAGATTCCGTCTTCGAGCTTGATTCGCTACTATCATTTGTCTTTTCTGACTCATCCTCAGCCTCGCTGTCGCTCTCCGTATCAGCGTCTGAACCAGAACTGGAGTCAGAGTCAGAACTGGAACTGGAATCGGAGTCACTATCAGAATCAGAGCTAGAACTAGAGCTAGAACTAGAGCTGGAGTCGGAGTCGGAGCCGGAGCCGGAGCCAGAGTCAGAGTCAGAACTGCTTTCTTCATCTTTGGTCTCCTTGGTTTCGCCCTCAACTTCCTTTCCCAGAAGCAAGGCCTCCAAATCGCCTGCGACCGTGGGCAACGTCAAGCATTGCTTTTTCACATAGCTTTCCAATGTACGGCGCACTTTGCTGAGATCTTCGTTGGCTTCCAAATACTTGGCAATGTGGGCCAAAACGACGGTTTTGTTAGCCATGATGCCCGGTGAGATCGTGCGATGAGCTTATTTCATGGAAATTATGAGGCGACGATTTCTCTTCTTTTTTTTGCGCTGGGTGGAACACTGCAAAATGCGTGCACGTGACTCGGCACGTGACTGAATCGCTTCATAAAGTGGTGTGCATAAATGAATGCGCTTAGAGGTTTCGAGATACCAAAGGTGTAGAGGTAAGCCAGGGATTAAGACAAGCAAGGAGCAAAAGGTTTTTATGGTCATGGTCATAATCATAATCGGGTATCACGCCCTACTTAAGAACACAAAACAAAAAGAAACTGCCGAGGGGCTTTAGAGATCAGAATTTTGCCTGAGGGCGATCCCATCTAAACGCATTGCCAACATCACCTTTCCACATGTGCTGGAACATGGATTTGACCTTAGATGCCGCGTCGCTAGTATATTTCACCTCGGGAAACTCGTTTCTGTGGCTTTCCACAAACTTGGCTCTGCGGTCCGCAAAGCCGTAGATTTCATCGACGGTGCCCTTTACGTTCAGGGCATGCACCAAATGATCACCTTCAAGTTTGGCTCTTTCCAAGAGGTGAGGTGGAACAGAAGTCTCAATATGTTCGTCCGAATTGGGCGAGTTCCAGCCTGCCTGTTTACCGCTGATAAACAAGTACGGAACTTCAAGTAAGGATAAGATGTTTTGGCCGAATTCAGCAGAATAGAGTGCTGAGAGATACGTGGCAAGCTGGGCATCATTGGTGGACTTGGTCTTGCACTTCCCGTCCTCAAAATAGATCTCGTCGTTAGCAAAATCTTCGAGAACCCTCGGATCCATCACTTTATAGAAGCTGTCCCTCTTGAAAAAGGCGTCAGCGGCTTCTTTGGAAGGAAACTCTTCTTTCAAGATCTTACTCACTTTCCTCATTCTCGCAATGAAATACGGGGCGGCGCCTTCATCTATAAAAATAACGGGTTCAATGGCAACACACGCGTCAAACAAAGCCGGCTCTAGGAATGAAGCATACGTTGCATGGAACCCACCCATTGAGTGGCCGATTATCATGTTCCGCGTATAAGCCGAGGGAAGAAAGTCACCGGTGGTATTGATTTCATGCTTGATCACGGTGATCAAGTCTTTAGCACCGTCTCTCCAGTCGTTGCCCCAAGATAGTTTCCCCTTATTCAAAAGTCCTGAGTCTCCATGTCCTGCAGCGTCGACTGAAAGAACAGCCCCAACTTTCCAATCCTTAGTTGCCTCATTCCTTTTATAAAGCTCTCCGATATGCGTCTTCCATATACTCTTATTCATTCCTGTGCCATGGGCAAAAATGAAATTTACAACGGTGGTTCCTCGGGGAACAGGCGTATCAGCAGAGTACTTGAGATACGCAATTTCCAATCTGTCAGCCACCGAGACCGAGGAACCGGGTCCTCTGGGCCAATAGGCCTCAGTTTGCTTATGCTCGACTTTCACCATGTTTTTCCTGAGACCGCCAAATTGAAGAGAATCGCTGAGTCTCTTTTTTTTTCTTAGTGGTATTCCAAATGTGCCCGGAACCAGATCATTTCAGATATTATTGTTCTTTATAAAGCTTTGGCCGACTCGCACTCCCGTACATTGACTTTCAGTAGTGTGGGGAAAATATCCGCGGAATCTGTCTGTGTCGCGAGCCGTTGGCCTCGGCTCGGCACCTGGATCCAGTGGGTCCTCCGTAGCGAGACCCGAGACATGGGGCAAGAGCTGAGTGAGTCCGGTTATGAGCCGACCCATTCTCTTCCCCTTTTCCCTTCCAACAATTACTAGTAGAAAGCAAATCCACTCGACTGTCGCTCGAGACAGAGTTTGCCAATCTGGGTCTCTTTCTCAGGGACAACCGGTTGCATACTTTTCTCGGCCCTCGCTTGCAACCAGGAACCTCGGTGCCCCTCTCCCAAAAGTGCGCATGGTTCGTCTGACACCTCCAGAGGAACTCAAGCGAGACGAAAAAAAGAAAAAAAATGGCTATGTACCGCACCAAACGAGCATCGGTTAGAGATGACCCGGATCGTCTCAGCATCTGAAAATTCAAATAGTTCGGAGAGCAAAAAGAAAAGAAGTCTCCTCTCTTCCGAAAGTGGTACTCAATATTCGGGTGGTCGTTTCTCTTCCAGAACTCTTCGCCAAATTTTGAAAAAGCCTTCAATATCTCACCTCTTGCTGCAATGACCCGATCCATCCAGATCCTCCGCACGGTGCAGCAGGTTCGCCAGTGGAGAAGACAATGTCTCATGAACAAGGAGTCTGTGGGGTTTGTGCCCACAATGGGTGCCCTACATGCGGGCCACTGTCATCTCGTTCGCCGCAGTATCGACGATAACGACCGCACTGTTGTGTCGATCTTCGTCAATCCGTCACAATTTGCACCTCATGAAGACTTGGATGCCTATCCAAGAACATTGGATAAAGACATAGCCATGTTGAACAAGCAGTTTTCGGAGAAACCTGTTGACGCTATTTTTGTTCCTAAGATCCTGGAGATGTTCCCGTCAGGCATAGTCTTGGAGGTTCAGAATCAAAAAGGCGCCTTTGTCACCGTGCACGGTTCCTCTGAACAACTTGAAGGTGCGCTGAGACCCAGCTTTTTCCGGGGTGTCGCCACCGTGGTAACCAAATTGTTCAATGTGGTGACACCTGATCGGGTTTATTTTGGGCAAAAAGACGCTCAGCAATGCGTTGTGATCAAGAACTTGGTAAAAGATCTTTTGATCGACACCAAGGTCGAGATTTTGGAGACTCTCCGAGAGCCCAATGGTCTTGCGATGCTGTCTCGAAACGAATACTTGTCCCAAGAGACTAAAGACAAGTGTGCCATTATATACAAGGGACTAGCTGCTGCCAAGACCCTTTTCTCTCAGGCTCGCAAGGAAGAATTTCCGCTCTCAGCGAGGGCCATTCGTGAGGTAATTGAAAAAACGTACTTGGAGATGCCAGATGACTGGAAAATTGATTACATTGCGATATCAAACCCAGACACATTAGAAGATCTTGTGGAGATCGACCAAAACACCGGCGCCACAGTTTCTGTTGCCGTCAGAGTCCCCAAAGAAGATGGCGGCGTCGCTCGGCTAATAGATAACGTTCAGCTAAAATGAGCCAGATTGAGCTCATTCTTGTATATATGGCAAAACACAAAGAAAGGAGCAAAAAACACAGCTAAAAGTTTCGTTTGACTTTGATCTTTTTCATCTTGCTAACTCTTTCTTTGTGTTGCATAGGCTCTGCTTCGGTCTGCTTCATTGTCTCCTCGAGATCAACTGGATCTATGAGTTGTATTCCTCTCTGAACCTCCAATTCTTTTCTGACTTTGGGACTCACGCCATAGAACACATAGCCGTACTTCAAAAGCCATTCGGGTTCAACAGCTGTGACACATTGCATATACTCCCTCTTGGTGAGAACAAGCTCGTCGTACACGACATATTGGGGGCTGAGGTCGGTCCCTCCGACTAGAGCCGAGGTTGGATGAAGGTACATTTTCATGTAGCTTTGCCTCAAGTTGGCATATTCGGCTTGCCCGCTGCCTCCGCTCATTTTTTCTAGCAAGGCCAGCTGGTGGAAGTATGCTGCGCATATACACTTTCTGATATCTGAATCATCTCTTGCCATGTGCATGGGATACTTGAGCTTGACCACGATGGTTTGCAACTGGTTGCGGACCTCTTTGGCTCGTAGCAACGACTTGTGATGTAAAAAGTTTCTGCTGCTCCAAGCCGCTAGCTTTGCCATGGTCATTTGTTTGGTTTTGGCCCTTTGCTCCCACTGTGTGTAGACGTTCAAGAGAGTCAAATGATCCAGTTCCGCCACCAAGAATCGTTCTCTCATTGAATCTGCTTCGTCAGCTCGTTCTTTCGGGCGGTAGAAAACGCTAGGAACCGATAACATAGCTACTATTGTGATGATTTCTGATGCACAGTGAAACTCATCTTGACAAGATAAAATGATCAATTTGGCAAGAGTTGGCTCCATAGGGAATGATGTCATTTTTGATCCTAGAGGAGTCAATTTCCCCAGATGTTCAAGTGCCCCCATAGCCCACAATTCGTAAAGAGAGCAAGTGAGCAAGTCAAGGGGCGGCGAGTCCAAGAATGGAAACTTCATGATGTCTTGAACGTTTAAGCTTTTCAATAAAAGCATTACCGCGCTTAGATTAGTTCTTTGAATTTCCGGGATTGGCTGTGCAAACATTTGATCTGGCAGCGAGGCAGCTTCTGTGAAAAGCCTATACGCGAGACCAGGGCCAGTTCTTCCAGCTCTACCACTTCTTTGCTGAGCGTTTGCCATTGATATCGGTACCATCTGCAATGCATCCATGCCTAATTTTGGATTGAATAATTTCATTTTCACTAAGCCGCAATCCACAACATATCGGATTCCATCAACAGTAAGCGAGGTCTCGGCGATGTTCGTTGCAACAACAACTTTGCGTCTTTCCAGGTTTTGCTTGGTGAAGATCTTTTTTTGCACGTCGGCAGGCAATGTGGAATAAATTGGAAACACATCTAAGGGAGGCGGGTTTTCCAACAAAGAGAGTTTTTCGTGGATCAATTCACACGTGGCCTCTATATCCTCCTGACCGGTCATAAACACCAAAATATCTCCATCGCCCTTTTTATTGGCCAAATGGATCGTGACGACCTGTTTCACTGCGGTTTCGACATAATCTGAGCATCTCGATTTCGAGTAGAAAACCTCTACGGGGAACGTTCTTCCAGGTATAAAGAATTGTGGGGCATTGCCAAAGTACCATGTGAACCTGTCAGCGTTCATCGTGGCACTCGTGACGATGAGCTTGAGGTCTCTTCTGCGCCGGAGCAAGTTTCGAAACAAACCCAAAAGCACATCTGTATTTAGCGAACGCTCGTGGGCCTCATCCATGATGATACATGAATACTGTTCCAAGGACGGGTCCTCCAAAATCTCTCGAAGCAAGATACCTTCGGTCATGTACTTGACCCTGGTTTTCGTGTGTGAAGTCCTGTCTTCGAAACGAATCGTGTAGCCGACATCTTCTCCCAACTTCACACCCATTTCTTCCGAGACTCTTTTCGCCACAGACATTGCAGCAACTCTTCTGGGCTGAGTGCACGCGACAAGAAGTCTGGAACCGTCTTTGTGTAGGCTTTTAGTATACCCCTCCTCGTTCAAAAATTGTGCTATTTGTGTGGTTTTACCTGACCCTGTCTCACCGATGACGACGACGATTTGGTTTTCAGCAATCATCTTCATAAGTTCATCTTTGACTTGATACGCAGGCAAAGATTGTCTCTGCTGCTGAATTGTCTTGAACGAGTAATCAGCAGTCTCGGATACTTTTTTAATTGTCAGCAGTTCTGGCTTTGTTTGCAGATTTGTAAGCGAATTACTCGACGATACACGATCCTTGGCCTGCTTTGCCCTCTCTTGTTTCTCCTTCCTGTCTTTGATGACAAAACTTCCGTTTCTCGCAGCCACTGCCAATTCGGATTCTGGGTCTTTGATGGGATCAACGCTGGGCCCCACGCTACGGCTAGTTCGGCTCAGATCAATTTGTAATGTAAGATACTGCTCTGAGCCTCGAAGAAACGGAGGAACAATAAAATGAGAGATTATGGGGATTCTGCTCCGCATCTGACTCTCATCATGGTCAAAATCAAGATATTCTCCCAGGGAGCTAAACCCACCACCAGATTTATTGTGCCGCTGCTGCCTATGGCGTGGCCGTTCTCTTCTTGCGGGCTGATACTCTTGTTCGAGGTCAAGGTACTGGTCCACGGCCGCCGTGGCGGAGTCTTCTAGTGTGTACCATTCACGGTCATTTTCTATGTCTTCCTTGGCATTTGGATCTAGAGCTGCCTGGTCCTCTGTCATTTCCTGCCACACGCTAAGAGTATCGGTATCATTTTTCCTCGAAGAATTTTGCCCGTTTGCGGTAGAGACTGGATTTTCGGTTGTTGTTGGTGGCAACGTTTTAAGTGAATTCAACCCCAGCAGAGATGTTTCTTCCGAGATTTCCGGAGGCTTTGCCAGTGCCTCAACTCGATCACCACCTTTTATCCGTCTAGCGTCCTCTTTTCTGATTTTCTTGAATGTGATTTTTCTCGGTGGACGGCTTGCCTCATCAGGACCCAAGCCGTCATGAATTTTCTCAAGGAGCGGCACCGGTTTGCCCGTGGGATCTTCTGTTTTGCCCAGTCCGCCGCTCGAGCTGTCATCCAAATCGTTGCTCAAATCCCCGTCCAAGTCGTCCTCTAGCCCTTCACTTAGATCAAGCCTCAATTTGCGTTTCCCCGCACTTGTCTGAGTGTTCTTTGGCTTGAATGCTCGATTTTCCCTCGCCAGAGATTTCTTCATCTTGGGATCACGGTTCGTTTGTGCTGCGGACTCCGTCTCTAGACTGCCGATGTTGTCGTTTACATAGACGTAGATTGACCGGGACAAGTCGTCCGAGAAACCAAGGGCTTTCGTGGCACCGGCAAACTTCTCCTTAGCCGGGTTCTCCTTGTATAGCCGTATGACCACATGCAGAAGACCCAGAGATACGTCTCTGTTGAGTCCACGCGACAACAAATCCGTGAGTTTTCCCAAGCCCGTCATTTCCTCTTTGTGCTGGCTCTGTTGTCTCTGTTCTGATGATCCCTACAGAGTACGGAGTAGGAGAGGACGGCTGAGCCTCATCTGTGGAGTACCAGATTCTGCGATCTGCAATCTGCAATGCGAACTCGTCTTGCGACTCGGGCCTGGCGTTCGTCCGGCAAAAAAGCGGAAAACAGCGAAGTGGAAAGAGGTCCCATTCTGTTTCACTCTGCCTGAATTACTGCAATAAACTCAAACACCTCGCACAATCAAGCTGCCTTGTGTGAAACTTACCGCAACTTTTGGGTTGTCGAAAGCGGGAAACCGAAGAAAACATCAAGGAAACACAAATAGAAACTATTCGAGGCCTGGCTCCTTTTTTTCATTTGAAATCGCTGATACATTGATGTATCTGAGGGCCCTCTATCTCGTAAGCCCCCCAGTCTTCACACCCTCATCGGTTGCTGGAACCCAGAGAAAGAGACTCCCGGAACCCACCCAGTCCATACTCTTGAACTGTCGTCATGTCTCTAGCTGCTAGAAATGCCCTATATTTCCGCTACGCTATTTCGGCCAAGTTCAGACTATCTCCTGCGCCAAGCAGTGCCAAAGAGGTGAACTACTTACTAAGAAGTTTCCAGAATATTGCCCCCGTGGACTTCTTCCACGTGCTGCAGTCCAAGTTTTCTCTGCACAATCCATTCAAGCAGATCGTGTCGGTGGTGTTCAATTCTTCTGGGCAAGCGTCACAATTGGACCCGTTTTCAGGCGTGGATCCAGACCTCAATGCTACTCCAACCCAATTGGAACAACGCCAAAGCGAGTTGATCGCATACATAGGCCGGATCTGCGGACTCCCGAGGTACTCGTATATTGAGGATGATGAGCTATATCTGAAGTGTAAATCAATGGTGCCTTTCAAACACAAACTCCTACCGCAGGGACACCATCTCTTGGGCGAATACGAAATAAGCCCGTCTACGGCAGACTCGCCATTCTTTCTTTTGTCTGGAAACCACACGGTGAATGACGTGCTTCCGTTTGTCCGCCACAATTTCCAAAAGCTCCATAAGATTGAAACTGTATCCATAGAAACCGGACCAGTGGGGCTACAAAGCATCACAGGTAAAAGTCCAGAGGTAGAGGTTAAAGTAAACATGAATCACGTTGTAGATACGGCCGCAATCATGGAACTAAGTGAGGGCATCGCAATTACGTCTGAAAAGAACATCAGCAACAATAAGTTCAATGGGTTTTGGTGAAAAAAAGAGAGCAAAGAATGCATTTGATGATGGAACAAAGCAGAAATGGGAATATGTATATATGTGAAGAAAACAACCGACTTCATGGAAATTTCTTACTGTTTTTTGAGGGGCTGTTTTTCCACTGTAGCCAAGTCCTGCTGCACAACATCGTTGAGGTACCCAAGCCCGATTTGTTGTTTGTATAAAAGTTTCGTTAACAGTTGTATGACTTGCTCCGTTTGTGTCGATCCTTCCCCGCTGCCATCTGTATTCGTGTTTGCAAGATTGTCTAAACCTCCGTTCATTGTGTTTATGGACGACTCCAATTGAGAAGATAAGTCCTCGCTCCTACCTTTGAGAATTGCCAATCTCGCGTAAAGATCACTGAGCTTGCCCACAGCTCCGTTGGGGTCGCTTAACTTTGCATTCAATGCCTGGAATTGTTTGGATATCTCCTCTTCTTCAGGTAACAAAGGATAACCCTTTAGCTTCAACACAGCCAAAAGAGTAGCCAACTTCAACAATCTTCTAGAAAGTTTCGTGTGTCTCGCCTTTGCCTTCATGATTCTCGTAGTTGTATCCAAGTCGCGCTGAGACGACAATTGTGTCAGCTTTTCGTAAATGTTGTTGAGGAAAATCCTCGACTTGACGACATGATCTAACTGGACCTCAACTCTTTGAGCCATTTCCGTGAATGAAGTCACTTTCACGGGATAATGTAATGGTGAAGGTCTCTTCGCCATGGCCTTTTCCCAGTCTTCCGGTGACTCGTTAGCAGGACGTGGTTGTTGCAAAAGAACGCTGATTTCTTGCTCGCTGAATTTATTATATAGATGTGTCTTCAAAACACATTTGGCAGAATTCGGGTCCCACTGCTCTTTGAGTTTCATCAATTGATCGTTCACTGCAGGTGTATAGCTGGATGTATTTTGCTGCGATTTCGAAGTTGCAGGTACCTTGATTTCTAAGTTACTCAATGTTCCCGACCCAGAGTTTAGCTGTGAGTTCCCCGACCAGCTGAAAGACGGCTGGGCATTATTGGCCGTGGCGCTAGTCCCCGAACTTGCATTTGTGGCATTATTGGTTTGTTGACTCCCGAAAAGACCCCCTGTGGCATTGCTGTTACCAAATAACCCACCTCCAGAAGCTGCGGGTTGTTGGTTTTGCGCCGGATTGTTTCCAAAGAGACCCCCAGAGCTTGGCGCTGCAGGTTTCCCGAACAAACCGCCCGTAGTGTTTTGACCAGGCTGGGTGCTCTGAGAATTGCCGAAAAGACCTCCGGTGGTTGTGTTTTGTGCTCCGCTTGTTGTACCTGGAGCTCCGAACGAGCTTCCAAGAGTCGCTGCTGGTTTCCCAAAAGTCGTGTTGTTGTTTGTGTTGGCAGTATTTGCGTTGCTTCCGCCGAAAAGAGTGTTCCCTGTGGATCCAGTCTGATTTGTGTTTGAGGACCCAAATAAGCCACCCGAAGTATTTGTGTTATTGCTAGTGTTTGCGCCTGTGTTCCCAAACAAGCCTCTGCCAGAAGGAGCGCTTCCAGCCGCCGAATTCGAGCTGCCAAATAATCCACCGGTACCGCTCGAGCTGTTCGTTGTGCCAGCACCAAAACCTAGGCCTGCGGGCTTCGTTCCGAACCCGCCCGTATTGTTGGCATTGCTTCCGCCGAGCGAAAAGCCGGAGCCGGCACTGCCACCGAAGTAGGGCGCAGAATTATTGGTGTTATTTGCAGACCCAAACAGGAAACTAGCAGGCTTGTTTTGGCCCAAAAGACCCGGGCCTGTAGAAGAGTTGGCACCAAACATTTGAGTGAAAGTGCCTTTGGAGTATAATAAAGACAGCGATCTCTAGTCACGTGGCCCAGATTCAGATAAGTATGGCGTGTATTACTGAGATTTAATCTTTGAGCAGAAGGCTGCTTATGATGCATTTACAAGGTTCACCAAAATCTTGATGAGTCGGTTACGGCACGACCCCGAGCAGCCGTTTAGAACAACAACTGCAGCTGAGCTTTTTCTCTTAGTTGTTCTCGCTGTACTAGAGATTGTTACATTAATGATTTCATAAACGAGTTCATTAAGGTGTTCAATGAAAAAAATTTATTCTATGGACTTTGGGCGTGGCGTAGAAAATGGACACCGCTTGGGTGTGAAGGAAATTATGCAGAAGCAGCCAAGAAGGTCTGGATGTCTTTGTTGAGAAAAGGCTTGAGCCTCTCTCGGATGTGTGAGAATCAGTTTAGTGCTTTTGTTCAGATGATGGTTTTCTCGATTCTAAGAACGCAGCAGCGGCAGTTTTGTCGTACCCGGTTCCGGAGAAGATGTGGTCCATTTTGGTGTGGATTTGCTCATCGGCACCTGGAATCTTCTTCTCCAACTTCATGTTGTCAAAGACGCATTTGTTGAAAATTTGCTCAGTGGCTCTGCAAGAACCCAATTGGTGGTTTTCTTGCTCGAGACACTCGTAGTGCAACTTGAACTCTTCGAAGCAATACTTGTTTATGTCGTTCAATACGGAGACGGCACATCTCGTGACTCTTCTTCCCTCTTTCAAGCATTCTACTGTGCCACCATTGTGTTCATCTTTGCACAACATGAAGTCGTCGTTGTATGGCTTGCACTTAGCACCAATGAAGTACGATGCACTTAAAAGCGGAGCTGAGGTGGCTCCTACTTCCTCAACCTCGTGAATGTCCTTGGGCAACTCATTCTTATCGACATTTTCCCAGTTTTGATAGCTGGTAAACCATTTTCCAATGCCCATTTTCGTTGAGTGTTTCCGTATTTTCTTGTTTCACTTTATACCACCACTCGCTTTTTCGTCTTTGGTCTTGAGAGAGAGTCGTGCAGTGCCCACTCCTCTGTCAGTAAGCTGGTGTATTTGTCGCGGTTTGGTTGGTGCCCATGCTTACGCCTGCGCCGGCGTAAATTTAAGCATGCTGGTGTAAGAGAAACATACAAACAGGATCACCATCCAGAACCTGGACTCGATGGTCGAAGCCTTGTCTATGGTTCAATGGAACTCATGAATTTCTCCACATGTCCACTTGTTCGACTCACTGGAGTGTCTTGCGGTCAGAATCGCGTTGTCACTGTACTTGTGTCACGTGACGCGAATGTAGTGAAGTCAGTGTTCATGTTTTAGCCCCAAATATCCGACAATTGTGAGCATCTGATAGTATGATTCACTGGCTTGTAAAGTGAAACTGATGGTCTCAGCATTTTCTAGTAGTCTGGTTTCCTGTCGAAGGGAAGGGCCACTAAAGGCTGGGGTCGAGAGAATCCAAGCGCAAGTCTAGATTAGCTTTTGTTTCTGAGTGTTTGTATGGCCTCGGAGCTCATACCTAGCACTCTGTAAGTATGAAGGATGGATAAAATCAACGACAAATACAATTTTGGATCGGCTTTGGCCATAAGCAAAACCTCGTCCAAGTACAGCTTGAACTCGACTTTCAACGCCAAAACCTTCGTCTTTACCACCTTGTCAAAAAACTGACATATCTCCCCGTTTGCGGAGGTGTTTGTGGCGCCCGTGCTCAGCGATTCTTTGCGGTGAATTTGATTTTCGTGCATCGTATTTGCAAACTTGTCACGACTGGCTCCATTTGAGCCATTCACGGCCGAGTTTTCGAATTCAATAGCCGGCTGGTCAGTAGCAGACTCTATGATCAACGAATACATCTTCGCGATCGACGAATGAAGCGTTATTAGCGTGTTGAGCTTCAGTTCCAAGCGAGTCGGAGTGAGATCGGCCACATCCAACGACAAAAGTGTCTCGAAACTCACACACTGCTCATGGAGCAATAGAATTAGCTTGATTTTGTTCTTAAGAAGATTGAGCGAGCGCTTGTGTCGGAGAACAGCAGCGGAAGTGGCAGAAGAATCAGCAAAATCGGCAAGAGTCAGGCCCAAAGAAGACTTGAACTTGCGCACTTCCACGGATAGATTCTCGATGAGCTCAACACAGCTGCCGATGGACTGGCCCAACTGAATAAAGTTCGTATACTCATTATTCACCAAGTCGAGCAAGTCCTGATTCAACGATTTAGAAAGTGAACGAAGATCCGAAAGAAGCGAGTCTAGCGACGTGTAGCGGTGGTTTTTGAAGAGAAACTCGTCCGGATCAAACAGCGTGACGTCGACGAAATCTTGACGTGTGATATTGACTGGGTACGGGAAATGCTCGCTAGGCTCCGCGCTATCGGCGATCTCCATCATTTAGTGGTCTGGCCGCAAGTTACCGTGGAGCACAGCGAGTTCATCTGGTATTGACGGGTGAGCTATGCCATGTGTCACGTGAGAGAAGGCACGTGAACAAGACGCTCGCATGTGCCAGCAGTGGCCGTGCTTCAGCGTTTGCGCGCGTCCGTTGGCCGGTACTCTTCCGCAGGACCTCTCGTGGGGAGATGTGGGACCATCTCTTCTGGCGCCAGGGAAATAACAGGCGAGGACTTGAGCAGTTTCCGTTCGCCCTACGAAACCTGCGGCAAGATATTTTGTGTAGACACAAACCGACGGACTTGCAAAGGCAGTTAACCGGATTGAGAAGCAAACGGGATTGCTCGCATCTGCTCCCGCCGAAACGACAAGAGTCTTTAGCCGTAGTTGCTGGTTTTTTTGCATCGTGCTGGAATGTTGTGTTCCGGTCGTGAAGCGCTCTTGCTCGCACGCGTAAACTCATCAAACGCTAGGAATTTCTTTTTACATAGCGCTTGCTTTCATCCTGGAACTACGTTCTCCTACACTTGATCTACGGTGCCCGAGCCAAGACAAGCGCGAGATGGCGCTGTAAAACAGCCCGCCTGTCCTGCTCTCTGCAAGATGGCCTGCGATGTATTCCGAAGGGCGTATCGTTCTTTATTGGCGTGGCGCTTTTCATTGGCGTAGCTTTCTTCAATCTGGGGAAGGGCTGGTCGTTGAAAGTGAAGACCCAAATGCATCCTGGCGAACGTATGCGAGTTTCCTAGCGGCACGAAACAGTGAGCCGAAACCGTGCTGCTATAGCAGCGACAGGCCTGACTTTAACGTAGACAACCTGATTTTGCTTCTCGCTCATTGCGTGAGAGGATACAGAAGGCATCGTGTTCTCGGCAGCCCTAGACAAAAACATCGACTCAAACCAATCAGGCCGCCTCTGGGTCCGGTCTGCGTCGGGACGTCGGGAAGCCCAATTGGTGATCCAAGCCAACACACAACTGGCCGCTTCGGCAACACGGGGTTTGGACTGGGAAAATGAGCTCATTCCCCGTGGAGGCGATCAAGCCAGGCGCGGCATTATGACTCGCATCAGGCCATAGTCTCTGTTTTCAGTCAATTCCAGTTACTCTTTGAAGCGGAACCACACATCTCCTGCAAGCAGTCGTCCGCCGTTGTGTTAACCCAACGGTCAAAAAGAAATTTCCACCTGGCAAAAGAAGTACATGCCAGGTAGATCCCATGGAGCCGGGGCAGACAGGCAATTGCTCGAGAAGCTAAAACACGGATTGAAAAGCAGCATCGGCGTCTGTACGGCGGAAGCCAAAAGTTTGGACCCGAGACCCAACATTTCTTCTTGCTGATGGAGCTGTTGACCTCAGTGTCAATGCTTTCGCCCCAGAAATGACGGACTACCGTAAGCCTCGGCGTCACAAAATGGAGGAAAAAATCCTCTTTCTTGGGGAGTTGCCCACGGTTGCCATCTCCACAACATCGTCTTTTCGAAACTGAGAATCGCTGACGTTTTCGAACAGCGAGGTGTCTGACTCAGACGGTAGACCAAATAAGCGTGACAACCGGGCCACACCCGGTAGACCAGGTTGTGTTCGTAGGCTGATTGTTCTCTTAGTAAACCAAAGAACCACCCAAACATGGCCAGGCAAATCAAAGGGCCTCCTTGGCAATGTAAGGTGTGCTAATTACTCCTCTACAGTATATTGACTCCCGCATAAAGACTACTGGAAGTGTCACTGGCAATCGTCTCTGTGACATGGCGGACAAGCGAAGAGCCTGCATCTTTTCTTCATCTATGAATGACACTTTTCTGTAAGCAAAGAAGAATGTGGGTACGATTCTCCGAGACCGTAAAGCAGTTCAATCATTTGTTGAGTGCCTTAAAGATGAAATAAATAAATCGAAACATCTTGCTCACGATTCGAAAGAGGGATGAAACAACCGTATGCAGTTCAAATACGTCAATCCTTTTTTTCTTGGTTATGGAATTATCTTTATAGCGAGCACTTAATGGAGAACTGAGCAGCTAACCCATCGTGAGCAGTGGACAATTCCTTGTGCATGAGACGTTTCGGCGGAAGCCGGGCATTGCGAGGGCATTGCGAGGGCATTGCGAGAATTGCCATGGGGATCATTTTCCAAGACTTTTGGGCCGGGGCCAGAGTCGGGGTATTTTCCCATTCCTTGGCTCGCATACTTGGGTGTAGCTGAAGTTACCTTTGTTGAACAGCTGCCAGTAAGAATTCTTGACACAAGTTGAGGCAGTCTGCCGAAAAGCAGGCTGGCTAAATTAGCAGCACCCAGGCATCGCGTTGGGTACAGTACTGGCCATACAGGTGCGTCAGTCACGTCCTCTGTGCCAGGGCTCATTTGCACAACAGGCTTTTCTTATATATCGGATAATTGTACCCCGCTCTCCCGCGGGTGGATCATCTACCCCCATGGGGTATAATGAATTGGAGAAAGAGAAATTTTCAAATTGAGCCACGATGCAATCTGTGAAACCGCTGCTCGTGGCGACGACTGAAATTCCACCGTGGCACATCACGTGAATTAAACGCTGTGGTGAATGCAACCGAAAGCCACGAATGAAGGCGGAACACTCAGCCCGGCATCCTCCGGGAGACACCGCCCAGCCCTTTGCAAACAGCTCGCTACAGCTGCAGAATCAGATTTTCAGAGGAGCCATCGCCTGTCCTTTGGACGAAGATAAAAATGTCTCCCTCCTTACACTATTGTTAACTGGCAGCAGTATGGCTCATAACGGGTAAATCTTGGGCAGGATTGATGTTTTTGGAGTGCAGATTGAGCTTGCATCATTTGACCCAAGTCATTCTCAACTGAGAGGCTATTGTCATCTTTGTGAATGTCTCTGCTTTTTCGTATTTTCTCAGCGACTAAGCCACAAAGCCATTGAGAATACAAGAAAAAAAAGAAAGAAAAAGTGAAAAAGACTTACTTGGCCAAAGGTCCTTATTGGGATTTTCGTCGGGCGCAACTTTTTTTTGTTTCACGGTTTTTGATCGAATTGTGGCTTCTTGCAACCACTGTGGCTCAGACAATCTCGACCTGATCTATTTTAGTGGTTGGCGATTCACCTGATGCACTAATACAGACTGTTTCTGACCGCGTTTGAAAGCAAAAGGTGTTTCATTTTTGGGGTGATACTTGAATGATTGGGGAGCTTCGTGTCACGGTATTCGCCACATACCAAACGGCAAACCAAACTTAAGCCCCCGCCTCGCCCGGATTCGGCATTGAAAATTTTCTTCTTCTCGATTTTGTCTTCAGTAGTCACACAAGGTGACCTCAGGTCAAAGCTAGGGCTCGTAACATCTGCTCACTAGATCCAATTTGCCTTTGTCTTTCACACTGCTGCTCTGCCTGGTGCGGCCGCCTCTATGAGCCTATAATTGAATGAAGCCCAAAATCTTCGCTTAATTTATCCTTTTACCGAAATATTCGTCTATGCTCTGTGGTTACAGTAAGCCCATACATTCAATAAAGTTTCTCCTGAACAGTTTGTAGTAATCAGCTGTTTCAGTCGAGTTAGAACATGTGTCAAGAGGTTTTCATGTACATTTCGCACTATGAAAGGAGCTTCCAGATACAATGTTTCAGGACGAGGGCTACTCTTAAAGATATATCCCCAATTGGGGGCTTGTACTACCAAGTCATATTGAGAGTTTATCGCAGGCGTCAATCACGAAAAAATATGGCTCAAGAAAAAGCTAGCGTTGAGCCTACCCCTTCAGAAGCTAAGTGGTGTATGTAATTTGATGCTCTGTGCTTCTGATAAAAGCCAGGTTTTGTAATTTTAGACCATTTCAGCCAGCTAAATTTCCTTCAGAACATAAAGAGCACAGCTCATCTGATCCATGGTTTTACATCGAAGCATAAGTGACCCAATTGTCATTCCTGGTCTATTTAGCTGTTCCTTCACCGGTTAAAAGCCAATATAAGCTCTTGTTTCAGCCCAAGTTGGCTAACAGGAGAGCCTAACAATAAAAACAATAATCAACAGCCACCTTCCCAGCTTATTTCGAGCCTTGAACACTCTGCATGAAAAAGCTCAAAACGCCGCACTTGATTTGGGCGCATGGAATTCCTTTTGTTTGTGAACTAAAACCACACACACACTGCATTAGTTTGCGCACGCAAGATCAATGCTGCTTCGTGCAGTTCTATTTCAAAAAGGTCAATGTACTTGCTCAACCCCTTTCTAAATTTTACCAGAAAAGCGACCTCATGGAGTCTTGATATTGTTTAGCAAGCTGCAGATATTGAAATAACTACACTGACGTCAACACGAATGTCATTCATTAAATGTATGTCATGGCTCTCGGTAAAGAAGCGCTTAGTTCTGTTATGATTCTCTGAAACTTTGGCACGCACATCTTTATGCAAGGGTTCAGAGTTTTTCATGTTGGGTATGATTGTGGCTTGGCTGTATGTGGTGTCAGAATCATAGATCGTGACTGGAGCCCTGGAGAGGAGAAGGCTGATTCACAGGAAACTTATTGTTTCTACCTAAAAATTTGATGGCTTAGTGCGGAACTTTTGCTATCCGTCTATGAACCTTTCTTTGACAAGGAGGCTGTGAAAACTTCTTCTTTTCGAACGATGAGTCCTCAAAGTAATACTCGCATTCTCAAGCATACTCAAATTTTTACCGATGCGACCTAATGACTTTGCCAAGATAATATGTAGGTGTACACACGCAGGGTGAAAGTTATACGCACCCTCGAGAGGCATTTGAAAGTGCTCAAGATGAAATCAAAGTACACGAAGTCAACATACAGGCAGGTGGGCACCTCCGGACTCCTCGATTGGCCAACCTACATAGCTACAACCTTATCAAACCATAACGTGGAAGTGAATCTAAGACACACATACTTTATTCCCCACATTATCTCACGAGCATAGAACCAACACAATAGCCTCGTGAGTAGGAGGCAATATATAATCGCTTAAGAGAAAACATCCACACATGTGCGCGCCTGCAGTCTGGAGGGTACCATTACTTCGCGTAGCCTAAAAATGCCTTTTGACTAAATTGAAGCCAGCTTACATTCCTGGGTGCATTTCCTAATCCCAAAAGTCGGACCAACCAATGAATTGATTTTGCATTGTACTCTGAGACTTCATGAAATGCATTAGTGCATGAGCATAGCCCAGAAAAGTTTTCCTGTAAGCTGTATGTGCTTCACCGACAATTCAAGCGGGGTGGTGACATTACACAAACAAATTCACGGGATTGGCGAATCAAGCAATAATCCTCAAACAATAAAAACTGCACGCCCAAGCTATTCGCTTCTAGGCCGAAACTTTTATAACATACGCCTGCATACAGATGTTCCACTCCAAATTAGAACCGGCGAGTGGTCATACATGGCGCGTTTTCCTTAGCATGCCCAGCGGCTAAACTCCGAGTTACCTTCAAAGACACCGTAACTCTCCAAGATTCTTTATAGTGTAACAGAAAGTGGCCGTTTTGACTACTTGCCCAACTTAGTAGGAGCTGTCTGATTCATCTGTACCAGAAGTCGTACCTTTTACACAATGGTGTGTCAAGGAAACCACCGAACTCGAGCATTTGCTTTTAGTCTGCGTGTCAGGAATGCGTGCGCGCGTCAAGGATTCGCGCAGCTCCATTCACTTCAACTTACGATGAAAAGCCGCGTTGCTGAGCACGAATTGCCTCTGCGGAAAATTAACCTGACAGTACGCCAGATGCCGCAGTTTAAAGTAAGAAGAGCTGATCGAAAAAATCTTGATTTACCAACTCGTAAGATTCAAAGAAAAGCAATCCGTTTTTTTTCTTCAGTGTCATCATTACTCTTTATCAAAGTTTAGGAAGAACATCCAATCGGGAGAAATGTGCATGACTCGAACAGGCGTTCGCTTTGACACAGGATGAT
This sequence comes from Metschnikowia anglica, assembly GCA_030573055.1. Taxonomy (NCBI): domain Eukaryota; kingdom Fungi; phylum Ascomycota; class Pichiomycetes; order Serinales; family Metschnikowiaceae; genus Metschnikowia; species Metschnikowia anglica. The sequence continues at coordinate 524,387 of JAJMCP010000008.1, forward strand.
TATTCTTTTCTTGGCCAGGAAAATCCTCGAGTTACTGAAATTGGACCTGACCTCATTCTCTGGGGCACTCATGTTTCTTGCTGCACCTGCCTCCAAAAGACCTTGAGCGAAGGCTTCAAACCATAATACTCCTCAATTTGTCTGACACACCACGTTTCATGACTCTAATCCGTTTTCCAGTTCGCTACAACGACCAGAATAAACCATAAGTTTTTTTGCTGTGTTATCACTGTTTTATAAGTCTCCTTCTTGGATTATGTACCTTTGATTAGACAAAGCAATAACCTCATGGAACCTCAGGTCCCTGCATACTTGTGTAGCATTCATAATGCATCTGGAATACGTTTCCCTGCACGACTACGCATTGCGTATACGGTTAGTAGGCTTTTGTGACAGACGTTCATCTATTTCAGCGAGCTGGCATGGGCATTCTTATATAACTGCATATTCTCTGCCTTGTCGCTCTTTTGTTTTTTTTGCTGTTCAATCTTTTCACAGCCGCTGCTCTAACAGATCTCATATTGTCATCTGAATTGCAGTCATAAAACATATCGCCCGATATTTGTATTTCGAATTTATTTGTTTTGTGATACTTGTTCCCTCATTTAAAGAGAATCAGATTTAATCTTTGGAAGTCTGGCCGGCACTTTTGTCTTTCTTGAAAACATTCTGCAGCATAAACGATTATGTCTGCAACCGTTTACTGTCCTCCGGAAGCTCTAATCGAAGATTATACCAAACTCAGTAAACAAAATTCGAGGTCTTTCAGCTCACACAGTTCTGTCCAACTGCAAGGTATATTTAATCAGCAGCTACCTTCGATATTTCTGGTTATGCCAACAGGCCTGCTGCCCCAAGTCAAAGCAGAAGAGAGCTCACAAGCAGTGAACTACTTCAACAATCCGTACCCACTTTACTATCAGACACAAAACAGACGTGAAAGTGAGGTGCCCGGTCTGTACCATGGTATCAGCTCAGGCTCCTCAAGTGTGTCAGCTCAGGCTGGGTCCAACTACCTCTCATCAACGATGTCGCCCCAAAGTTCGTTTGCCGGAGGGCACAATCTTTTTGCTCCAATTCCACCCAAGTCTATCGCTAAGAAATCCCAGAAACAGTCAAAGACTGTAGACAGATGCACTTGCAAGCGACTTGAAAACCATATTCCTCGCCCCAGGAATGCATTTATATTGTTCAGGCAAAAGCATCATCAGAGTGTGCTCAAGGAGTCGACAAACTTAAAGACCAACCCAGAGGTATCTCGCGAGTTGGCCCGTCGCTGGAGAGCATTATCGCTGGAGGAACGCGACCATTGGAACACTTTGGCGGACGAGGAAAAGAAAAACCACGCGAAGAAATATCCCAATTACCGGTACAAGCCAAGGCGTCACAAGAAGAACCACCAATGCGCCATTTGCCAGGTCAAGCAAATTGAAAGACAGCCCACCCCACAGCACAATTTCACCATGTTTCATGATTTATCCCAGATGGTTGTGGCCCAGGAGCCCAAAGCGCTGAAGCTGCCTACGATTCTGCTGGTGTCCCAGAATCAATTACACCAACAGCATCAACAGCATGTACAGCAACTCCAGCAAGCAGAAGCTAGCTACCCGTCGCAAAGATTCATGCACTATGGCAACTACCATCTGCAAACTCAATTTGCGTTCAACGACGGGATCTCAAACTTGAATCTTGGTGTTCAACTGCTGCTGCTCGTGCAAAACCAGCAACAGAACCAGCAACAAAATCAGCAGCAGATCCAGCAGCAAGTCCAGCAACAATATCTGCTTCAGCTCCAACAACGGAATCCACAGCAACATCACCAGAACCTGCCGCAAAGCTACTCTTCGGTTCAACATCTGCAGGCCCTGGTGCAACCACTGCCGCAAACTTCTTCCAGTCAAAACTTACAAGGTTTGGTCGGTGCTCAGTTCCATGTTTACGCTGATAAGTACCACGAAACAGCCACATCGTTCCAATACCAGGACCAAACCGGACAGGGCCAGAAATACAACGGATTGCCAACACCCCTGACAAACACCATCTACAATGGGCATGACACGTTCACGGTACCGACGCTGTTGCAGCTGTATTAATGAATGTCTGAATCTGGGGCTTCACAATAGGCGTTGACCTGGTCTAACAAACACGAGAACATTCTTGATGTAGGTTGCATTTATATCGCAAGATTTTGGAATTTCTGTATGTCGCAACTCAATGAACATCTTTTTTTTTCTCTTTGTGCAATGCTTTTTCCTCTTTCATCCTTCTCCTGGCCCATTAAGCTTGACGTATTCAGTTGTACTATTCAGTTGTATGGCAGAACATTGCGAGAGCTGCCTTGTTCTTTTGGACTACCGAGCTGAGATGTGGCCGCCCAGAGATTTCGTCCCGACGCGTGATAATCGACTCGTGCGATAAACGCTCTTTAGTTAAGCGTAGCAGCACCCAGGTTTCCCGTGAACTTTGTTGTATTTCATATCCGACCCAATAAATAATGCTAATTAATATTAAATGTCTTCGCCCAAACCTGCAAGCGTGATTGCCTCGCCGGGTTTGAATGGCGGGAGACCCAAGTAAGGACAGCCGTCACAACGGAAGGCGTCTCCCAAAGCGCAAGAGCCGCAGCCTCCCGTTTTCCCTTCCACGGTGAAATCAATCTCAGCCAAATCTTCCTCGGTGAATTTGACCTCGGACTTTTTCAATCTCTCCTCTATCTTGATCGCTTCCAACGTAGCCAGCTGCGCCATCTTGCCCAAGATCGAGTCCTGGAGGCTCCTCGTGTTGGCCTCTTCGGTCTCCTCGAGCTCCTTGAGTCCACAGGTGCAATCCTTACATGCTTTTCTTCTCTTTTTGCCGCTAGGCAACTCGCATTTCTTGGGCACGACAATGTTGTAGTTATTCAAATGCTCAGATTCGGCTATCAAGTCCTCCTCGTTGATGAAATCGCTGTCCTCGTCCTCTCCTTCACTTGAGTCGTCGCTGAAGTACGCCAACTTCGTCTCCTCCAACTTCCTCTTCATCAGCAGATCTTCCTCGACATCGGTATTCTTTTCGGAAGTGTCTGTCATGGTTGGGGGCAGGGGCGCGGTGTTACTCTCCGCCACAGGAGAAGTGGCCTTTTTGAATAAAGGCATTCTCCTTGGTTCAGACCCATTGGCTATTTTCTTCTTGAGCAAAACGGCGGACGACGCCACGGGCGCTGGTTTCTGCCACCTGCGTGGCTGCTGTATGATGAACCCGCTCATCAACACGTCCAAGTCTTGGTCTGCGGGCAAGTCACCCACCAACGTCCCATTGCGCTTCAACGCCCGGAAAAGCTTGGCCATGACCGGCGATGGTATGCTCAAGTGGTTCTCGTTTGGGTTCACGTAGACAATCTGCTCATAGCTTTCTGCCGGAAGCTCGACAAGATTGTTGGCCACACGGTCTATGATGTGCTGCGTGATGGAGCATTCGGGAAACTTGCTCGTGATCTGCTGCTTGGCTGAGTTCACCCGTTCCTCGTCGGTGACCACTGTGGGATGGAGAAGGAGTAGCACAGACATGTTGGCGACGCCTGCGTGTGTGGTGTTTGCCTTTTTTTTGTTTTGTGTCTTGATTTGTGTCCAGACCACGGGAAGATGATGGCTCGTGGACTGATTACTAAGACGGCTGGAGAAGCTTCCTCTATGCGGCAGATGCGATATGGAACTAAATTTGCTTTTTTTCTGTCCTTCTGTTTCTTGGCTCGGTGTGAACTAGCCAGTCTGGTTTTGGGAAAGTAGATGTCTATGCCAGTAAAAAAGGGCCTGTCAGAACACGGATGGAAACCCGATCTTTATATGCTTCGCGTTTCTTTTTTTTTCCTTTCTGGCCCGTACGACTTTTTTTCTCTCTTCTTCTGTGTCGTCACTGACGTGAGCGCGCTGCCAAAACCACCAGGAGCCCACCGGAAACGGCGCTGTGTGCAGGCGATCTGGCGTCACCACCATTTGCCGATCCGGGAAAACCGTTGCTGACCAAGAAACGCCATGGAGGAGCTTTCCTTGGCAGCTGGTCTGTTTGCGGGACGGCCGTCTGGCAGCAGGGCCGGGTTGGCGTGCTTTCCGTTGGGTGCGGCTGCGGTTCTCAGAGCACGCCCTTTGGCTGTTTTTCCCCGTCATCTTTTTTCTGCCCTTTGACCTTTCCTGTAACACCCATTGGCTGTGTTCCGGCGAGGCATGCAGGCGAACTGCAACGAACGGCAGTGGCTTTTTTTTTTTCATTTTTGGACTGGGTGTGCCAGCATGCGATAAGCCACCTTGGGCATTCTCCATGGCTCCCCCTAAATGAGAAAGACGCCTGGGAACGACAAGAGAGAAGAGAAAAAATCAGCTTGATTGTTTCTGCAAACCTCGCGGCCAAGCGTGGTTCCGTGCTGCAGCTCTTGTTTGTTTGGCATCTTGATTTCTGGTCATATCCCGAGGCGCAAAGTTCCGCTGGATCACTTCTGTCTGCAGGGACTTTCGACAGGAAAAACAGCCCGGCCAGCCAAAATTATCTCTCTGTAGAAGCTGGTTCACGTTCCGCCACTGGAAGGCTCTTTTGGCGGAGCCGAATATCTGGCTCTCGAATTTTGCCGGGGCTCTGACGCTCAACCAACACCAAACAGGCCTACACATTTTTATGGTTAGTCGCGATCTTGTGCCAAGACCAACAATCCTCAGGGAACGCCTGGGCCATCACACCATTCTTGCGACCTTCCGGGAATCACACTGATTACATAGTGCTGTCCATGAACCTACGGGCTAGTCATGTCTTCAATTGTTTTATTAATATTGTCTATGTGTTCGCCAGTCCATGCCCGCTAAATTGGCTCGAAGATAGTTCAGTCTTCACTGTGAGAAGTAATGCGCCATTCCTACAGTTCTAAGAAGTAGTGCGCCAGTCGTGCTGTTGTAAGAAGTAATGCGTCAAGCGCGAGTTCACATCTCACGAGATCTCGTCGTCATCCGAGGCCGTGACATCCTCGATGTCAGTTTCATCGTCGTCAACTTTGCGGATCAAACCCGACACTGGCGGTAGCACCGGCATAGCCACCGACGACGATCTGGACAGTTCTTTGGAGCTATCAATGTGACTGCTAGCTTGCACTGGGGCCGCGGCGTGGAATGCGTTGAACTCATGCTTTTTCGACTGTGGAGACGAAAGCGACATGAGGGAATACACGGCCTCCTGTTCGGAGCTTCCATCTGGTTTTGGCGAGGACCTCACATTAATAGGTGGGAGTTTGAGCGGCATGGACCCAATCACCTGCGACTTGTGCTGCAGCGGATGGAACAGGTCGCTGAGCCCTAACCCAATCGAAGGCCGTCTTTGCTCGCTGTGCCGGCTTCTTCTTCGTTCCTTCACTCTCGACAAAGCCACCATTAGCGCATTATGTGCACTGGACTCCTCGTCTGGCGACGGCATGGAAATTTGTTGCTGATAGTGATGTTGTTGATGTTGTTCACTCACGAGAAGAGGAGATTGCTTCAGCGTCTGATCAAATGAGGCATGTCTTGACCTTGACTCGATTCTCGGCGACGCTTGTAACGTCTGTAAATTAATGTTCGTGCGATTCAAAGCCGCGGACGGAGTTCGGTCGCCCTGTGATGAACCACTAGACATTCTGGTGGGAGATTCCTTACTGGAATTGTATGGTCCATTTGTAGAATCCAATTTCACGGGCGAAAACCCAGATTTCTCTTTCTGCTGTAGCGAACCAAATGCCAGACTGAGCCGGCTCTTGAGCTGGGAACTGATTTCGCCCAACTCTTTCTTGTTTGGACTCGAATCTTCAGCGAAGAGCCGTTTCCCAGGACTGAAATACAGCGGCGTTTTCATGAGTTTGGATCGGCGGGGCGTCTCACCACTCTCGGAGTCGTAGTCCGGGTTCCCGGGTGTCTTGAGCAAGTTATTTGCCGAGTATGGGGACACGGCTTCATTCAGCTGGTGATCAGGAGACCGGGCCAGCTCAGAATTGCCCCTTTTCAAGCCAGGACTGAATGGGATAGCATCTTGTAATGCGTCTGGAGTGGAAAGGCCAGCCAGCAATCGTTTCCTTCCCTTTGACGCCGGCGGAGTAGACGGGGCTTCAACTCTTACGGATTTCGGGGGTTTTGGCGACGATGACGGCGTCGAGTTTTTCGTGCTCATTGGGAAGGCGGGGGAAATAAAGAGAGTTCTTGGTGTATAGCAGAGTCGGCCCTGAGGCTTGCTGGTTGGTTGAACGTTGATGGACACAGTGACTCTGGACTGAGCGCCTTTAGCTTGTGGTAGTATCAGGAGGACTCCGAGTTCAAAGGGCTTGCCAGTCAGTTTTTTTTTTTGGCTTTTTGACTGGAATTTAGGTTTTGGCTACCTGCCAGAATTGGTCTTGTTTCAAGCGGCCTCGCACGGCTCACGAGGTATTGCAAGCGAACGTAAAAGTAAGGGGGAAAGAGAGCACGCAATTGAGCCAGTTGGTCGGTCCAAAGAGTGCTTTCCGGTTTTTAAGTGGTATTCAAAAATCCAATTGGAGGAAAGTCAAACCCGGAAGACTGTAAGGTGGGGGGAAAAAAAACAAAAAACGGAATGTTTGACCGTGATGTTTTCGTGCGTGGAGGAGTAAACAATGAGGGAGTAGCAAAGCCCGAAAAAACCGCTAAATGAACGTGGGGGAGCTTTTCTCTGGAGTGAGCAGGACGGTACAAGCCAAGCGAGTACAAAGCCAGCGGACGAAGTGTGCAGAACAATATGCCCCGGAAACAGAGATGATAATGAAAAGTGAACCAAGAAGAAGAATAGTTATGTTAGAAGCACGAGTTGCCACGACCTTGTGAGTTGAGTGCGGGTGCTCTCGTTTTGGGATTGAACAATGCTGATCAGAATTCGAAGCAGGTGCTGGCGAGACACCCCGGAGCGTCACGTGCGTGTATCAGATTCCCACATGGCTCCAGCTGGGTGAGGCTGGCTGCGTGTGCGGTTGCGGAGCACTCTCGCGGGTGCAGTGCTTTGGAGCGCTTGGGCGAGGGGCCGTGTTTATCTACCAGCTAGCAGCGCCGCGCGATGCGAGGCAGACGTGGCTGGATGGTGGCAAAATGGCAGAGGATTCAGGGACACGGAAACCGAGACGCGGACGAAAGGGACATCCGCCGAGGGTGCGGCGGCCCACCACGAAGGGAAGATTATGACTTTCGGTGTGGAGACGCCTGGCTGGACGCCGCGGCTCTGGCGACGGTGACAGGTGCTCGGTAACCGATACTGCGCTGGAGAGATCTTTCAAAGACCCTGTGGGTACTGGGCGAAGCTGCTCGCACGAGTGGCCTGATTCCGCTGGAAGAAAGACCGAGTTTTTGGTGCGTGAAAAACGAGAACGGGCTCGGGTGATGAGCAAGATTTGGAACCAGCCCTCTCGCTAGTTGGTGTCCACTTTACAGGCCCGCCACAGCCGCTGGCTCACACGACACAACTTGACACTAAACTTCTGAGTATTCTGGCCCACCTTCCCAGGAAACAAGGAAGCCTTGGCTCCAACGCCCGTATTCTCGATCCACTAAGTGAGCGTTCTTCTTCGTCCGATTGTGTGTTGTCTTTTCCCACACCCCGACTGTGCGCCCGTTGACTGTATAGACGATGAAAAGTTGATGTTTTCGAGGGCTCGCGAGGACTCGACCAGCCTGTCTACCGCGACCAAACCCGTCTAAAAGCTAGTAAAGCCCGCTTTCTCTGCATCCTTCTATGCTTATGTCCGTGGTGCCTCTCTGCTTGTCCTATCAGCTGAGGAGATTACGTGGGCGTGCAAGCAGAACGACCAAGAGGAAGGGAGAGAACCTCGAGAGAAAATACAAACAAGAAGGGAAAAGAAGGGAAAAGAAGAGAAGAGAAGAAAACGACAAGAAAACGACAAGAAACAGAGGCTGAGTGAAACTCAACCCAATACTGAAGAGCCCCGAAGCCAAATTGACTCTTTTTCTCTCGCCGTGATGCTCCCATACTAAAGCCCTGCTCTATATTGTTGTCCTGCACACTCCAACCCCATATACCGCGTATCAACACTGATCTATCGTCATACAAAACAACATCGCAGCGTCACCTCGGCATACAACCATCAAAAAATAATATTCACAATGATGTCTGAGCCCCACAACACGCCGCTGGCAGCTCAGCTTCTAAGGAAAGCTCAGCGGCTCTCGCTAGCTGGAGCCAGTCGCTCTGCGTATACTCAGCGTGCATCGAGCGTGTTGGAACCGACAAAAAGACGGCTGACTCTTTTGCTGACTCCGGCCCTGAATAAACGGTTAAGCATCTACGGCAGTGGTGGCCCAGCGGCAGCCCATGTCGGGTCTGTCGGTTCGACGGGGGAAACGCATCCAGGGATATCGACTCCCTACTCTTCGCAAGGTTTTCCGTCGTCCTATGGCCAGCTGGGCAATCTCTCAGGGTCGCAGAGGAAAACAGATCCTCGACCGCTCCGAGATAAAAACTACCAGAGTCTAATACTGAAGGAAATCTACGATTTTTGCATTGGCAACAGATTTGAGCTCGAAACAAGCCACCCAATCACGCTCAAGACATTAAAACAGCCTACGCAGAAAGACTTTGTACTTCTCTTCCAGTTTCTATACGGTAAGATCGACCCTCATCATAGATTCACTCGCTCCGTTGAGTCAGAGGTGTTTTTGCTACTAAAAATCCTCGGCTACCCTTACTTAGATGGGATAAATCGCTCGTCTATAAGTGCTGTTGGTGGCCAGAACTGGCCAGCGTTTCTAGGCATGCTCTACTGGCTCGTGAAAATGAACTTGACCATACTGGATCTTCAAAACGACTCATTGATTGCCCCGGACGATGTTTTTGACAACATATTCATTAAGTACATTCTTTCGTCATATACTGCCTTCATTGAGCAAAAGGAGGACTATTCTGATTATTATAATGATATGAAAAGAGAGTATGACGCGGCGAAGTCCAATCTCTCAATACAAGCCGACGAAAAGCGACTCGCTCAACGAGAACTCACGGAGAAATTCGAAAAGATAAATGAGCAGTACAGTGAGGTAGAAGAGGCCAAAGAGAAATCTAAGGCGTTGGAGAATGATTTGAGGCAGTTTTCGGAGTACATGTACAAAGTCAAAGAAAGACAACTGCAGTGGAAATCCATTTTGGAGCAGGTAGAAAGTGATATTGTCAATGCTGCCTTGAGGCTCGAAGACTTGGAGGTACAGAGAAAGTCTTACGAGGATTCAATAAAGGAAAACGGATTTTCCATAAGTGAAATTGACAAGTTGAACGTTGAAAGAGATAAAATTTCCAGATTCATTGACACTGTATCCAACAGAATCGAGGATCTCAGAGAAATTTTGACTAAGAAAGAGAGTGATATATATCAGAGTCTCCAAAGTCTACAAAGCTTTGTGAACCAATATAACTCGATGGCATCCAGAATACCGTCGAAGCAGAGTGATGGCTACGAACTCATGATCAATTCAGCTTTGATAGGAGACGGCTCTTCGTCCATTGAACCTGATGCGGTTTTGAACAGAATGGTAAGAGACGAGAAAATCAAGCTTTTGGAAGTGAGGTCAGAGCTCAAGCAGGAGTTGCTTCGAGTGCAAGGGGAAACGATAAGAATCATTGAGCTTGTGGACCAGATATCCGAGAAAATATTTGACCAACAGGAAGAGATCGAGAGCGTAGAGGCAGCCGTGACGAAGATGAAGGATACGCAAGACGAGATTTATGAAACTATGGTGAGTGACGGCGCAATTCGTTCCGCGCAAATCGAGAAACTAGATCGAGATTTGCAGGCAATGCAGATCCATGCGAACAAAGGTGTAATCGAGCTCGAGACTCGAAACAAAGAGTTGAAGATTGAGCTTCAGGAATCGAGGTACGGTTTCAAGCAGCAACGTGAGCAGTTGCACGAGAAAGTCTTCTCGTTTCTTCAAGATGTGATTCTATTCAAGCTCAACATCCAGGAAAAATTAGAGGAGCTTGAGACATCGACGTTTGAAGAACTCGAAAATGAACTTCAAAAACGACTGAGTGGTTTATAGACACTGCACGGCAGACAAAAAAGAGAACGACAATCACGGGAACCCGAGGTTCCTATCCAAAAGCTGCAATTCGATTTCTAGGGTCGTCCATTCCGGTGCACGTGTATTCCTAATACGACAGATGCAAAACTAATATATACAAGCTAAATTTCGTTTCTCAACCACATTTGAGTTCTCTTGCGTCTGTCGTCTCTCGCAAGCCTTCTTCTCTCCGACCACTGCTCTTGCTGCTCGGCAAGCTGGGCAAGAACCTTCAGCTGCCTTTCCTTGCTGGTGCCCGTTATGACATTGACCTTCTTGGCCTCCACCCCGAACTTTGCTGCCAACTTGGCAATGCTCCACTTATCCGGGTCTTCGTTTCTCAATGCTATGATCTCTTGCATCATCTCTGGTGTCAAATTGTTGTCCTTTTTCGTGGCGTATATGATCGGCATCTCGCTGAGCTCTTCTGGCGTGTAAGTCTTGTACTTTTCCGCCAAAATCCTCAAACGTGGATCGTTTGGAGGCAAGAATGCCCGGGGAGTTTCCTTCACCGAGGGCATGGATGCTGGGGGGTTGTATATGAGTCCCTGCGTGGGGACAGGCTTGATGTTGAACTTCGACCTGACGGCGTTGTATTTGTTTGTCGGCTGCGCCTCGTGCGGCAAGCTCCTGATCGAGATATTTCGTGTGGACCCCCTGAGCATTCCGTGTGTGGTTTGGACCTTGAACACAGTTCTTTGAGTGGTGACTGAAAAATACGATACATTTTTTTGAGAGTCGTGTGTGGGCAAACATCGTGCGACTGAAGAAGCGTCTTGTGTTAGTGCAAAAGACAAAGGTCAGAACAACCACCGAAAGCAGACGGAAGCAGCTTGAGTAAGATGTATGGACTTCTCATACATACCCAAACAGAACACCCTCCCAATTCCCGCGTAGAAGTCCTGAAACCGCTCGGTCAGTTCTGATGTTGCACCAAATGTGACTAGCGGCGGTATGTGCAGGATCATTGTTGGGCCAGAAGGACGAGGGAGGAGACGGCCTTCTCAGGGAATTAGCTCACAGATCTGGAGCGGGGGGAAAAAGAGAGAAGGGAAAAAGAGCAAGAATGCGGAAAACAGAAAACGCAAAAGAGACTGCACTGTTTTTGTTGTAATGGGAATCATACCGGATCTTTATTGGCTTGCACTCAAGGGTGACTTTGGGAAGAATCTCAGTGATCTGCTCTGATTAGCTCAAGACCTTTTTTGGCAGCGAGTCTCGAGAGCATTCTCGGTCCAGAGGTAGACGGATTTGGTTCTTAGCCAAAGTCGCCCTGTTGTTGTTCCATATATTTCTAGACACCCGGCTTGTCTTCCTTTCGCCGGCCAGTATCGTTTTTGCATGTTTATTGGCAATGAAGTGGGGCCCGCAGATGAATTGCAAAACTTCTTGAAGCCGAATGCAGCCGTGGTCGTGGTTCGTCTCATGACGCAATGAATTGAAAGGACTTTTCTGGCCTTTCTATCATAAGCGGGGAGCTTCATCTATGTGAGAACGATGCTTCATATTTGAATTGTAAGTGCCTCTTGCTGGCACTGCCGCAGAATGATTCATCGCGGTGCGAAAGACGCAAGATCAAGCAGAAAATAGCTCACGGATCCCAGTGAGCAAGACTTGATGTCCGCCCGGGAGCTCAAGTGCCAAAGTTGTTATTCATCAAAACGGTCCCAAACAGTCTTAAATAAGCAAAGAGAGATTGTAGCCATGTGTAGATTCAATAGCTTTCGACAGTGCTTTGAATCTCATTTTGGGGTAAGTTGCAGTGCAAAGTTCATCTGTCTGGGCAATATAAAATGCTCGGTGTATCGAGCACAAAATGAAATTTTCGGAGTGAAAGCGCTATGGTTATTTTCTCAATTTCATAAGTGGGAACGCCGAAATTGCAAATTCCTGAAAGCAGCAGACGCTGGCGATGAACTTTGGAACATCATTTCTCACTGAAAAATCTAGAATAAGAACCACGATGACCGGTTCTACCCTGCTTAAAGACAGCGCGTGAATCTGAGTCTCGATGGAGACACCAGTTTGACAAAAAAATCACTCCAAAGGGCCTCGCAAAGTTCTCTCACATTAGCCACGTTGAAGCGATATCAGCCACAAAAAAACGCAGTGGACTCGATGAGGGACGAAGAACGAGCAAGTATAGCATCGTAACAAAACGACCAGTCTCAACGCATATGCCGAACCACATACCTGGTACTTATTGTTCTTAGTTGTTGTCGGGTATTCCATGTACGCCAAAACGACATTTCATGCATGCTTAGAGTCACAAATAGGCCGTTTCTCGTGCAGAGCTTAACCGCTATACCTTTCTAACCTGTATATGCGATAGCCGTGAACAATGCCCACTTCAGTTTTCTGATGGAAAGCCCAATAATTAGGTACTTATAAGACACACATCCCCAGGCTTTGAACCCCAGTTCTTGTGAATCCCCAAGCAGTCGCATAATAATTTTCCGACTTTAATCGTTCTGGCCTAGCATGCAAGTTTTGTCTCTCGTTTGGGTTTTGGCATCTGCAGCCGTGGCCGCAGCAGACAGTTCGATGCATTCGGACGCCGAGACCACTACTTCAACCTTTACGGGCGCTGATCAGACTTTGTATGACATAACTCAGTCACAAGCCCTAATCGCTTCGGGGTCAGCTTCCACATCAGCCTCTGTTGAGAGCACTAAAAGCGCTTTTCTTGCCAGCCCAATTTCTGAGATAGTAACGAGTACAAATGCCAGCTTTCCAGTGAGGGCCAAATGTTGCCATATGAAAACGTCCGGTTTGGTGAAAAACGCGATAGTAATCGGTGACTACGTTACATCAACTGGATATGGCCATAATGCATCGCGTAACGGTGGCGCCGCCAAGGCAAGCTTTGGAGCCGCTTTTTTCGGCATGCTTGCAGCTTACTTGATTTAGCTTGAAAAGGGCACTTTTTCTCCCCGTTTCGCTTTCTTAGTTGATTTGATGATGGAACGAAGAATTTTAACCTCGTTATTGAATAGACAACAATTGACATGCTTTCACGAACACCTTTGTAGCGAATCAAAAGCGCCGACCATTAATATCTTTCAAGTACTTGTCCTTATCCAAGACGTAGTATTCCTTTTCAGACAAGCCATTTGGAATTTTCGGCGGAACCGGAGGCTTGTTCTCCTCGCCCTCATTCTCATTACTTATCCTCTGGAATACCGAAGGAGAAAATTTCCCGTTGGCTCCCTTTTGTGTGCTCCATGTTCCTTCTCCCAAATAGCCCGAGTCTTGCATGGCATGCGCCTCGAACCTCTTGATATCGTTTTGTGAGTGAGCACTTCTAGATAAATGCTCCGAGGGAGTCGGGGCATAGTACCGAGGATCTATCTCGTTCGGGTTCAAATTATGGTTGTTGCGGTCTTCGGCCATCACCGTGAGAGATTTCACGGGTTTGTCCATATGGTAAACTTTGGTTGGAAGGAATTCGCCGGCAGTAGAGTCAAGCAGAAAATTCTCTGCGGAAAATGGGATGTTTGTGGTATTTAGCGGTGGGAGAGAAGTTTTCTCGATCACACTTGGCGGAGGTTTCCTTCGGGTCCTGGACGGACTCGTTGGTGCAGATTTGTTAAGTGGAGGTCGCGGTTCAGGGGACCTACTGGAAGGATATCTGATCTCGTAGAACAGCTGTCTTTGTGGCTTTGAGGTAATACTAACGGACGCTGAATGAGGAGGAGGAGGTGGTGGAGGAACAGGGGGTGGTAGCGCCACACCTGGTAAGCACTTGTCGGCTGGTGTCAGGTGAAGGCCTATCTCCATCAGAAGATCGTCCAAATTATCGAGAGGAGACGGAGCATGTAAAAGTGATTGGCCCGGATTATATGGCACTTTTTTCTGGCTGGAGTTGCCAGCAGAGGATTTTGACTCGTGAGCCCAAAGGGCCGTGATAGGTTCCTTGGCCATAAACTTATCCTTCAATTTCGCGAAACGGCTTGATTTCGGCTTTGCATTATCAACAAATACGTTATCGTCTTTCGTATGGGCCTCAGGAATGGACGAGCTGGAAAAGCGAGATTTCTGTTGAGGCACAGAAACAAACACGTCGCCGGGAACGTCCACGGGCAATGTGGGGACTGCAGGGGCCAGGTGTCTGAACGGACTTTCATCGTCTGACGCTCCGGAGGGCTCCGGAAGATATTTACACGCCGAGGCAGATTGAGAGAGCTTGGGCGGGAGCATCGGAGCGCCTGGATAGAAGGTCATTTCAAGGAATATCTTGCCTGCGTATTTCTCTTTGAACGATAGGTCGTGCCAGCCATCTAGAATGTACTTGCCGCTTTCCTGAAGATTGGCCGGGTCCGAGAAAACGCTTGAGCAGTCAATGTCGGCCCCTCCGATTGGCGTCGGGTCGTTTTTTGTCTCATCCAAGACATCTAGCCTCATGAGCGGTTTCTTCTCTCTCGTGAGCTGGAACCTTATCTCATGCGTCCACTCTGGCGTTTGCCCCGCCCTGAAATGCGACGGCGTCTTCTTAGCGACGGCGTTCACCCGTAGAAGCACATACGGAGACTGTTTATCGAGTTTCCGGCGGTTCGGAAGATGTCGTGCTCGACACACCATCACTACCAAGGTCCCTTCTGCGGTCTCTGTGCGCTCCGACATGATATGCTGTAAAACTGGGGTCTACCTATTGCAGGGATCTGAAGCAAAGGAAAGAGAGGATAGTCTGAGGGTTTTGTGCAGATTGTCCTTGGGCTGTGTCTGGAAGCTGTCGTTTCTATTTCTGTCTTTGGGCGTCATACAGATGCCTGCCGAGGATATACGGAGGCTGTGTGGTCAGGTGCCGTGAGATTCAGCCAGGTGTCACTCAGATCGGAGATTGTGGGGCGGTTGCTAGTTTTTCCTCTCTTCTTTTGTTCGTCCCCAGAGCTAGTCCAAAGCCTCGTGACGCGAGACGCAGAGCTCAGGGCGATATTTTTTTTTGGCTTATCACTCCACGGCCAGTCGGAGCAGCCCAGCGTGGCTGGTTTGTTTATCATTGTTCGGATCGGGAAGGAAATCACTTTGCCGTATTGGGAAAATACGCGAACGCAGCAAGAGGAGCAGAGAGCTTGAGGGCCTCACGTAAACGCACATACAGAGAAGACTCGAACGGGGGGAACGCAAAAAGGCAAAACATCGGTCTGCGGATTATGAGGGAACCGTTCCTCGAGACCCTGGGCGTGGCGTGTTAAACTTTTGGGCGGGGTGAACATGTTTAGCGTGTCAGAAACACCTTGTTGTAGGAGAACTTCGCGTGATTGCACCCGACACTTGCTGGCCCAGGTGCGACTGGGCCTCCCGAGACTACCAGAGCCACTCCCCAAACAATAGCCCAAGTGAGGCCAGCGGACTTGGAACTAGAGATCTTGCTTGTAGATTGAGGATTTCCCCACGCAGGCAACGAAAGATAATGGCGCTGGGGGCGGCTCAGCTTCTGCATCAGGAATCGGCTCACCTCCCGCAAGGCTTTCAATAAAGTGAAGTCCAAGGGTTGGTGGGAGCCTGACTACCATCGATAAGAGCGGAAGATAAGAGCGGTGTAGATTCATGAGAGCAGGGCGAAAGTAGAAAGACGCTGTGTGCTCATGGCCTGTTTTTGTATGCTGCCTTCGGGCTCTCTTTACTGAAAGACATAGCAGTGGACTGCCTCATCAATCTAGAACAAGGTCCATGGCAGCGAGATAACTGTCAAAGCACGAGCTCTTGTAGTGGTTCCCCTAGGAAAAGAACGACAAAAAAGGGCGGATCCAGAGAAATAGAAGGCTCTTCTGGCTGGTTGAGCGCCACCTTCAGTATCGATGCCCCACACAAACTACACACACTAAATTCTCTTCAATACTCTCTTAAATCTATTACTAACGTACGCTAATCGTTCATTCATCAAGCCCGCTATCGGCCTCTACTTCGTTGTGTCGACGACGTATCTGCCCAAGATCTTACCCTCTTGCATCAAGTCATAAATCTTTGGCAACTCAGACAAGCCGACGATCTTGATTGGGCACTTGATCAAGCCTCTGGCAAAGAAGTCAATGGCCTCGGCCGAGTCAGCCCTGTTTCCGACGTACGAGCCTCTGATACTAATAGACTTTACCACGGCGTCGAAAACGGGAGCAACCACCTTGGCGCCGGCTGGCAAGCCGACCAAAACGGCAACACCCGTGGGTCTAAGGTACTCGACGGATTGCGCGATGGCCTTTTCAGAAACGGAGACGTTGATGGCACCGTGAGCACCACCACCAGTGGCAGCAACCACATCCTTGACGATATCTTTACTTTTTGTGAAGTCGACGAATTTCTCAGCGCCCAAGGAGACACAGAATTCTTTCTTTTCGTCGCCGCCGTCGATGGCGACAACACGGTAGCCCATGGCCTTGGCGTATTGGATGGCCAAAGAGCCCAATCCACCACCAGCACCGGAAATACAGACCCATTGTCCGGCCTGCAACTCGGCGGTCTTCAAGGCCTTGTAAACGGTGATACCGGCACACAAAATAGGAGCCACATGGGCCAAGTCCGTGCCCTTGGGGATTCTGGCGGCTTGGATTGCATCAGCAGTAGCGTACTGCTGGAAAGAGCCATCGTGCGTGTATCCAGACAAGTCCGCGTCAGCACAATTGGATTCGTTTCCGTGCTCGCAGAGCTCACACAGCAAACAGGAGCCGTTCAACCATTTGATACCGGCGTAGTCGCCGACTTGCCAGCCCTTGACGTTCTTGCCCATGGCCACAACTTCACCTGCACCTTCGTGGCCGCCGACAAGAGGCAACTTTGTGTCCAAAGGCCAGTCACCTTTCCATGCGTGAAGATCGGTGTGGCACACACCGGAATACTTGACGTTGATCAAGATTTCGTTTTCTTTTGGCGTTGGGACTTCGATGTCCTTGTACTCCAAAGGACCACCGTTGGTCTCGAAGACCACTGCTTTCTGCGTTTTGGGAATTGACATGTTTCTAAAACTGATTCGGTTTATTGCTCTGATTCGTGTATTGAATGCGAGGAATGATGAGGGGAAACGGAAAAGCCCCAGCATGGAAAACGTGGGAGCAGGCTATTTATACCGCTCCATTTCTAGACTTGCTGTGGGGTGACTTTTTAAGCTATCACAGTCCGATAAGCTGTGCGCCTGTACTCGCATACCCCAGGCGCTGGGTGCAGACGTGACGGTTGGAGCGAGCTGGCGGCCGAGCTCGCCTGGAAATGCGCTTACACAGACCGGCGCCCGTGCCCGAGCCTCACGGAGACGAAACTGCTCAAAACACCAGAGCGTTGTTTCCTTGAATCGACGGCGGGTGAGTGTGGATGCGTGTGGAATTGCCGGGTTTCGGGCTTTTCGTTTTTCTGTGTCTGGTGCTATTTGCCTCCCCAAATAGACTTTTCATCTTTATTGCTCTCGTTCGGGCAAGCCCACATGGGAATGGTGAAACCGGGCATTACGAGCCATAGCGTCTGGGGCCCGGCCGCGGGTCACACCACCCCGTAAGCGCATGGCAAGCACGGGTTTTTGGGAGTCGATTTTCGATCTGTTTTTGTTTGTTTTTCCTTTTTTTGTTTTCACTCCGCTTTCCTGCCCTTCTCGGCCTTCCGCAATTCCCCCGAGCCATCGTCCGCAAAATACCGGCTCCTCTATTTGGAAAGCATCGAAGAACGGTGCAACTCCTGAGGGCGAGCCAGCAGAACACCCGTGCCTCTCTGGTGTCCGCGGCAGCAGTGAGATCTCAGCACACGTGCCAGGTCCGTGGGCGCACTCGCACTTCCGAGGTGTGCGGCAGTCTGTCACGGAGAGCAACGAAAGGGAACAGAAAACCTCAATGCGGCGTGGCACCCGTGGAGGAAATCTCCGGTCCTCGACTCTCTTCTTCTCTGCTTCGCTTCCCTGTACGGCACCAGGAACAAACCCCGTGGCTCCGCATGCGTGTCGTTGCACCACCAGCTCTGCGCAGCTGAGTGACTGCAGGTGCGGGGGCATGGGATAAGAGCACTGGCCCCATGTACTCACAACCGGGTCACGCCAGGCCCCTCGGAGTCTGGTCGAAAGCCCGGCTCTCAGTGGCCAGCTCGTGCATTCTTTCCTGTGGTCGGTTTTTCTTCTCGGCCCGCTTGCTACTTTTCTTTAGGTATTTCTCAATTCTGACATCTCTCGTTTTCCTGTTTGGTCCTCTGCCGTAGATGGGTGCATCTTCTCGAGATCCCCAGTTTGGAACCCAGGTCCGCTGAAAAGTAGCAAAAACAAACCAAAAACGCAAGAACAGCAAAAATGCAAGAACAGCAAAAACAGCAAAAACAGCAAAAACATCGAGTGGTGGACAGCAGGGGCCGGAACCCTCCGCGGTACGAAGAAACGGAAGGCTTCTCGACACGGCTGCAAATCCCCGGACTTCGGAAGCGCGTTCCTCTCTTCTTGCCCTCTCAGTGATTCTTCGCTCTCACGCTAGTCCTCGCGTCTCTCTTCACACTTTCCATACATGTGTGGGCGAGCCGTCTCAAACGCCTATTTCGGACGACAACTCTACTGCCACTGCGTTTTCTTCACTCCCCTCTTCGCACGGCTCTCCTCTGAAAGTGCCCATACTCGAGCGTATGGGAAATACCCGTTTTTGCTCTCTCCTCCTAGCCCCAGCTCTGCCCTCCCGATGGAAAAATGGACTTTACTGACTGGGTCACGTGACACATCAACCGCATCGCTCGGGTCTCGTCAAACGTGAATTCGCAAGCAAATCACAGCTCAGAATAAGGCCCACACTCCCGATGTCTTTCAAAAGCAGATCGGCAAACCGAGTGCTCTTACCCTTTGGTCTAGACCACGCCGATGTGCTCTCCCAAGGCCAGTCCACCGAGGGCCCGACGCTAGAACTACCCATTCATGGACCTCTTTCGGCCTGCGAAGAACTGTCTGCGAAACAGGCTCTTGCCCTACAAAAGCTTCTATACGACGGTCTGTTCTTCACGGGGCCAGTTGACACCATCGACGAGAAGCAGACTGTGGACTCGATAGAGCGGTATTCCGACCGGTACAAAAAAGTCAAGAAGGTCAGCCGGTCCATAGACGAGTACCCGTACCAGTTAGAGTTTTTCCCGGAGGAACTCTACTCTGTGATGGGGATCACAAACAAAAAGAAGAAGCTCTTGCTCTCGACATACAAAACCGATGGCGGACTTGCGCAGCTCGAAGTGCACCCGGAAGGCGAAAGCGCCGAGATGATGCTCGAGAAATTGAAGAGTTTAGCCGAGGATCTCGATGCCGATCCGAACGCTCAGCAGAATGAAGAAGAAGCCGAGGAGGAGGATTTCGATGACGAGTTTGAAGAGGAGGAAGACGACGACTATAACGCGGAAAAATACTTCGACGACGGCGACGATGATATGGGCGACGACGGCGACGACGAGGCGGCGTTCTGATGCCTGCCAATTTTGCATTGAGGAAACAGGAGAGAGCAGAGTAAGAAACTTGTATATTATTTTTAGGAAGGCGAAAAATTCCATCTTGATTAGTGGAAATATGAACTGCGACACGAACACTTTGTTCTCCTTCTCGTTTGTATTTTGATGTTCTTCTCTTCTGGATCTATTAAATACAGCCCATGCTATGCTAAATGTCAAACTCCACCGAAACCACCGCATTGCGGCCCCCCACATTCTCCAACCACCGGCCTAGTCTATGCTCTTTGCTGGTTGCCATGTAAACCACCAACTTCTTCTCCTCACTTACCTCGGCGCCGTCGATCTTCACCACACACCCTTTGACCTGGATCGAGCCCAAGAGAGAAAACGACCTGAAAGATTCGGAGTCGATTCTCCAGAGCTTCACTTCTCCACTATAAGATCCCGTGAGAAAGAGATCACTGTAGGGAACACCGTAAACGGCCGTGATCCAGTACGGTTGTCTCTCGGAAATCTGTCTTGCTGCTATATCTGCATTTGCTTCGGCACTGGCCTGAGACGGTTCAAACTGAGGAAGCAACCCGTGGGCCAACGTCTGTGTGTGTAGGGCCTTTTTCTTGCCCAAAGACCAGAACGACACATTCCCGTTGTCTGATCCAGTGACGAAATGGGTCTCGTCTATCATAGAAACTGCCTCAATGGACCCTTCGCTGTGTGTTGGGAGCGACGAGCCTGCAGCATTTTCGGCTGCGTCGGCTCTTCTTCTGTGCTTCCTTTCTGAATCGCCCCCGCGGAATGTCAACCTGGACTCCTCGGCGATTTTCCAGTACATGGCCGTCTTGTCACGGGAGCCAACGGAAACACAGCTTTCTCTCGATAACGCACTGATGTCCGTGATATTGTCCTGATGCCCGTATAAGATTTCTAACTGTGCGTACTGATTGATGGAGAAAGTACGGATCCGCAAATCGCCACATGCAGCATAGAGCTGGTCGGTTCCTCGGCGAAACGTTATGGCGTTTACCGGGGCTCTCGTTTCCAAGACTTTCAAGCAGGAGAGGTTTTCCGACGACCAGATAATAAGTCTGGCGTCCTGGCCTCCCGTGACAACATATTTGCCATCAGGAGAGGCAGCGACGCAGTTTATCAGGTCGAAATGATGATTAGCCGCCGGATTTTGACGGTTGATGTTGATGAACCGCGGGCCTCCTTTGCTGTGCTTTATTCTCTGCGGCTTGCTGCTTTTTCCGGCCCTCCATTTGATCAATTCCATGTCTTTGGACACGGTGAATATGTGCGGAAATCTCGCTGCCACTCCGGTCAAGTTCTTCGACCCGACTCGCGTCGACGAGACCGCCCGTTCCAGTAATTGCTGCTCGATCTTCTCCCCGAAGAACTTGTACATACGGCCTTTGTTCTCGGCGACATCATCTTGTAATCTCCGGGCCAAGATATCGTCATCCAAATCCGCAGCATCGAAGTCATCTCCCGTGATTTCCTGCTCCTTTAAGTTCTGTAAATATTGCTTTGCGAGTCTCCTTCTCTTATCTGCGGCACTCTCCTCGACGAATTCTTCATCGGAGGAAATGTCTCCGTCTTCTCTCTCAAAGTTCGCCTCGCCCTCCGAATCTGAAGCTCCAGGCTCATCGGAATCACTGGAGATCTCCGAATTCCCTTCAGCAGACGCTGGGGATTTCCGGGATTTTTTCGCGACAGATTTGCCCTTGACGCTTCTTTTACGTTTCCTTAACGGATCGGAGAGAAACGGGTCGCCGGCCATTGCTTTTTATCGGGTTTTAGTTTGGGTTCCTTAGTGTATATACGGCCTGGAATTTTTTTGAGACGATGTAGGGAACCGCATCGCACTGATGGGGCCCACGGGTCACGTGATCCGTACACCAAAGCGGTGATACCAGCGAGGAGAGGGGCTAAGAAACCGGTCATTTTCTTGGTTACTTTTTTGATTTCTGAATGGATTTAGTGTTTAGAAGATGCGGTGCAGTAGATGATGTAAAAAATGAGCAAAAAGGAACTAGATTTGGACGTCCGGATCTTTCTCGGGTCTGCGGTATCGGTGTCAGCGTCGCTTTACTCAGCCACAAAAATGAGCTAGGCTCGTCTATTAAAAGTGTCTTCTAAAATAAATGAAACCGTGTGATTTGACGTCTCCGATCTGCACCCTGGGAGATCAAAATCTGTGTTGAGATCAGCACATCTAGTCCTCCAACAAGTCCTCGATGTCGTGGTCCTCGGCAGCATCGTAGTCGTTCTGATGCCTCTCTCTAAGCTCGTCAGCAGTCTCCCTCAAGACCTTTTCCAGGCGCTTGACGTTTCTTCTCGTGGCTTTCCCCCACCCGAAAGTCGTGGCTTCTGCGTCCAACCGTTCGATTTTCTCAATGGCCTCTTTCTCCTTTCTTGCGTCGTCCATTTCCTTCTCCTTCTTGTCGATCTCAAGCTGGGTCTTGATGTGTTTCTGCTTCGCCCAGTTCGAGTAGTAACCTCTCAAGAAGATATAGATGCACACGATAATCGTCAACCGAAGGTATTTTTGGAACGAGTCCTTCTCGACGTAATCGTATATGAACTCGAGCGGCGCAGCCTGTTTCTCTGCGTGTTCCATCTTACAGGGCTATTTGTTTCTCGTTTCGCCGTTGGTGGGGGGAAAAGAGAGAAACTGGTGGATCGTTTTTCAAGAATCCGGACCATGCGGGCCACCATCCGCGAGCACGCTTACGAAGTACTCCAACTCGCGAATGCGTTTTTGCCCATGGCATGCTAGAGACAGACTTCTCGAATGGGCACAAAATCTCGGAAACAATGAGTTTTGTTGCCTGGCAAAGACCAGGAGAGCCTGGGCAGGCCCGTCATGTCGAGCCAGCAGCCCCGGCTGCGCTTGGATCTTAAGTCTGGTGCTGTGTTCGACGTCTGTCTGTTCAGTGTCTCGAGTCACGTGCGCGAGCAAAATGCTTTTCACTGTTCTAAGCACCAGCGAGCCACGGCCATGAAGGCGGCGAATTCGAGGATTGGGGTGAAGAGAGCCTGAAACAGGGGCCCTTGCTCAATGGCCCAACCCAGCCTGAACATGCCCCCACGCTTTCTCGTCATAGCACCCAGCAGCACCCTTGTTCTCTGTGGTCACGTGACTCTCAACGGCATTGGGTCTTCTCGCTCACTCGGCATGAAGCTCACCATGTCAAACCACTGGACCCCACAAAACCCAACAAAACACCGCTCAATGGAGATTCTCGAAGAAAACTATACCAATTCTGCAGACAGGTTGGATAAGCCCTCGCAGTACTTGATACGAAAGTCGATCAGAAGAGGCAACTTCGACAGCATAACGAAGGCTTTGCACCTGAAGACCGTCTACGTCGGCAACCTTACTCACTTCACCACAGAAGAACAAATACACGAGCTTTTCTCGAAATGCGGCACGATCAATCGAATCATCATGGGTCTCGACAGAAACAAGCTAACGCCCTGTGGGTTCTGCTTCGTGATTTACAAGAAAGAAAGCGGTTCTTTGAATGCCATGAAGTTTTTGAAGGGCACCTATTTGGATGGCCAGAGCTTGGAAATCGACTTGGACCCTGGGTTTCAAGAGGGCCGTCAATTTGGGCGAGGCGTTTACGGGGGCCAGGCGAGCCAAGAAGTCGAGCAAAACGGGTTCCCCAGAAGAGACCCTGGTGAGTTCCGTGGTGGGTTCCGAGGAGGATTCCGTGGTGGGTTCCGTGGCGGGATGAGGGGAAGAGGACGCGGAAGAGGCATGGCAAGAGGCGGATTCAGGGGCCGCGGGGGGTTCAGAGGATGAAACGGATTGACGTTGGAAGGGACACACGATAGACTCATGTTCGTTTTTTGAGAACTGGAGCTTCAAATGCGCGGGACATTTTGACGCCGTAAATCCTCATGGAGGCCTAGATTGCGAGGCCACTTTCCAAAGCAGCGTCGGCGACGTTTTTTTCACACATGCCTGAAAGGCTCGTGTGCTTTGTTGTGAAGAACCGCCAAGCGCTCGAGACAAAACAGAAGCTACTCTGCCTCCTTCCCTGGCGAGAAACCGATGAAGGTGGATGTCCTATATACGATCCAAACTCCATCAATAATCGACGGATTGCAATACAACTCTGTCTTCGATACGACTACTGGTGAATTCTCACGAGGCATTCTCTCAGTATGAAGGGAAATTGTAGAAGCAAGACTTGTGCCAAAGTTGTTGATCCTGGTGATTGGCGGTTCATCTCAAGAAACACTATCTTTGAATTGTTGGTACGCGACAAACATGCTCTATGCGAGTCATAGCTGGAATAGTTTCTTTCTCAGAAGATCGCCGCAAGAAGGTGCACCTGGTGCCAAACCTCACGCTTGTTGCCGCTGCTGAAAAGATTTTCTTGTTTGATTTATTGATTTAATGATTTCTCCGTCTGGTGATTTTCCTTGATTCATCGCAAAGCCTCACATCATTAGCTGACATACCAAAAGTGCCCCTTTGTGTTCTTCAGTGGACGTTCAAAGACGGCCAGAAAGTCTTGAGAATTCTTTTGACATTGATGGTTAGATGGGACAGAAACACCAAGAGCAAGTGGGACAATAGTCGTGCCCACTTTCAGAACTTCACAAACTCAAAAGTCATCGAGTCAGCACAACGTAGAAATGTCCAGGCGACTAAAATCGAAAAAGAAAAAAAAACTTTAAAATTCGAGTATAAAGAACAGAAAAAAAAGAGAAACAGACAGTCATATATGGACTCAAGTGACTTGAAATTCAGAATCTGTCCAGGCAGTGCATGAACAGTTCTAGAGCTTGGTAACAGAAACGCTTACCCCACCTGGTCCCAACCATTCAAGATGCTTTCCAAATCATCGAGGATCTCATGAGCTTTCTTTTCCAACTCCAAGACGGTTCTTGCCTCCGGCAAATTCACCCATTCCTGTGACTTGGTGTATAGAGAAATTTTTCTCAAAAGCGCTCCCTGAGTCTCGATCTGTGGTCTGAATTGTTCAAAATCCACAGAAATAGGTTCATTCTGAGACTCATGGTCAGAATCAGCTTCGAGCATTTCATCGAAAATTTTCATCATTTTCTCTAAATCCGATACCAAATCCTCAAGCTTGGACTCCGTATGTTCAATGAGATATCTGATAATATTGAGGGATCTTGAGAATATAGACAAACGCTCTTTATCGGGCTCTTCTGCACTGCTGCACATATCCGTTGCTAACATAAGTAGGGCGTTGTCTTTGCTGCTCACATTTTGAGTGATTCCTTGCAAAAGACTTTCAACTTTTTCCTTCTCAGGACTGTCAGAAATGCCTGGCTTCATAAGCTCCGAATAAACTTCATCGCAGACTGTGGTAACTCTTTCTCTCCATAATGGAAACTCTTGAAGACCCAAATTTGGATCCTCATAATGGTTCATTTGAATAGCGGATAGAAGTTTCTTTTCCATTTCTTCCCAGTAATGTTTCTGCCTCACTTCGTCTTCGCTCTGGCTCTCGTGGCCACGGTTTTCGGCCCGCTCTTCCACATTTCCAGTATTGGGGTCTGAAATTGATACATTGTAAGGCGAGTCTTTAGATTTGGCGTATAAATTCAAGAAGGAAAGTTGGGCCTCAATTTCAGATACGTCTTCTTGAAGTATTCTCGATAAAGGTGTGTTTTGTGTCAAGAAATCTTGGACTTCAGTTTGAAGTGTCTCAAAGTTTGAGTTAGCAGATTCCACGGTAGTTTCAAAATTAGTGTCATGGATTTTGGGGGTCTTGTTTTCATCGTAACACTCAGATATAATTGTCATGAAGTTCTCCAATTTACCCAATACTGCAGTCAATTTAGTTTCCCTAGAGAGGGTTTGTTCTCCAGTTTCATGCTCTTGAACATCAACCAAACTGAGCTGATCCCCACATCCTTGCAGTCTCATTGCGCAGTTCAATTCAAGCATTCTGAATATAGTAGTCAAATCCTCGAAACCTTCTAAAACATCTTGAGAAAAAATGTTGCCTGTGCTTTCCAACCAAGCAAATTCACCGCTCAAGATTTGGTATTCCTCATGCAAAATTGGGTATTCAGTCTCCAATTTTTGTGGGTTTTCAGCAACTTCAACTTTGAATGGCTTCATTTTCTGTAAAAGAGAGAGAGTCTGGTCCTCAAAATTATGCTTCTCCAAGTCATTTTCAGCTAGTATCAGTTTTTCTGACGCACGAGTTAATGTTGGAATCAGCGAACCGATTGCTAAATCAGAACTGGAGGCTTCCACATCCAGAAGGTCACGCCTGACAGTATTTCCAACATTAACATTAGGCATTTGATGAGTTTCATCTGCGCAAGTCGGTACTGTCTCAGAAAGCCTAGGCTGAACTTGCTTGGAACAGTCCGTGAAGTTTTCTTCGTTCACAACCAAAACAACAGACTCGGGAAGTTCCGGCAAATGCAGTGGTAGGATTTCCCCATTGCAAACGCCTTTGATGGTCGCTGCCGTTACGACGGACGCTAAAGCTGAAAGACAAACAAATCTCATATTGACAAAAAGTGATGACACAATCAGTTGAACGGTTTTGGTTGGAAAAATTGAAAAGAAACAGGGAGATTGCAAATCCAAGCCTCTTTAAATAGATCTCCAAGCTGTCTGCCGAGAGTACAGACATGCCAATTTGCAGCTTGACAATGGAGTGCCAAGAAAGGGCAATAACAGCTGATAATACTCAAGCGCATGTATTTCGGTAAGGCCCGATTTTCGGATGGCTGATTGTACATGTTCCAGGTTTTTAACAGCCAGAGTTCAGGAAAGTAGCTTCAGTGATGGGCCGCTAATAAACGGTCTCTATATACAGAGAATATTGCCCATCTCAAAGACTATTGTAATTCACACTTGACCACAAAAATATTGCCGAAGGAAAAGTGGAATATTTGCTCAACAATGGGCTTTTAACCTTGCACATCGAGTTTCGTAAATAAGCTGATTGAGTCTATTGTCTGAGTTCAATTTATTCCTTGTGACAATGATCAATGGGGAATTCGCGGCACTGCGGGTGCTTGGCGGGGTCATAAAGAGCTCATCCGAAAGAGCGTTGGACAGTACTTCAAACTGATCATTGGAATTCGGAACAATCCGTGGTAAATGAGACGTAGATGAGAGTGTTCGAGTCAGCAGTTGTGGGGCAAGGCTTTGTTAAAACTGTAGGGATTCATAGAGGGACCCGAGGAGGCAGGCGGCTGAAGGACTCGAACGTTCTGATTCAGTCAGGACGCATATTTCTCATGAACCAGACTGTCAACTTCATAGCCGTGAAAAAGCTAAAAATACAAGGGGCACCACGGCTGAAGCAAACAAACGCCAGAACAATGGGCAGCCTTTTCTGGTGGCCAAGGTATGGAATGTTCTCACTCGATGGAAAATGCGGAAGAAGACAATGTCCCCTTGGGGATGTTTTCAGGATGCGCAAGAACGAAAACCAGAGCCAAGCGTTTGGGTCCCTGCTTTTCTAAATACGGGCTCCCAACATGTGCCCAGTACATAGGACTGACTCGGCGGTCATGGTACAAGCGCACCGAAACAAGAATGCCTCTGGTGCGGCTGCCATCCTGATT
This sequence comes from Metschnikowia anglica, assembly GCA_030573055.1. Classification (NCBI taxonomy): domain Eukaryota; kingdom Fungi; phylum Ascomycota; class Pichiomycetes; order Serinales; family Metschnikowiaceae; genus Metschnikowia; species Metschnikowia anglica. Next base: position 551,410 of record JAJMCP010000008.1, read on the forward strand.
CACGGGAGGAAACTCAAAGAGGCCGGTCAACCAGACGCCATCTCTCCAACTGCTGCCGGTACGACCAGACAGCGGCACGAAACGTGACCTCCATCGCTGGGAGGGCCAATGCCTCTGTGTGTGTCACGTGACACCCCAGCCCAGAGGTGTCTGTTATCTTATGTTCCTCTCGTTTTCCCCCATGTTATTCAACTTGCACACCCTGTTGTGTTTTGGCGCTTCTCCAGTCAAGCTCTGGGTATTCCGTTCCTTGTAGCGTTTCTGGATTGCCGGAGGTCTTTGCTTGACGGTAGTATGTGCATCGCGGGCAAGACATGCGGAGCTGGATCTTTGAATGCGACCATGTTGGTCTCTCGAATTGGTCCACGATCTCCAAAGTCCCAAAATCGGCATCAAAAAGCTTTCTCTTCCTCTTGCGTTTTCTGGTCCTCAAGAGCAGTCGGTCAAGACAGTAGGATCACTTCTGCCTGGCGAGAATAGACGAGTGTGAGAGTCTTCGCTGGATGAGGCCTCAGCATGGATCACAAAATTCAGATTGCTGGCCAGAGACAAAAGCCGAGGGAGCCAAGCGGCATGGCTCGGCAAGGCCTGGCACTCCGCGAGCGAGCTGCTTTCTTTGTCGATAATCTCAGTCTATTGTGGTGCCAAAGAGACAAACTCGTGAAACAGGCTAGACAGACTGCGAAGTTGGCGACAAGACTCATCAACTCCGGAGCGGGCTTGACTGTTTTCCGGGAAATAGCGGATAACAGAGCCAAGCAGCCATCGCCGGGGCCACGGCTGTGGGCTCTGTCAATCGACTTCGATAGGGCCAGACTCAAAAACACCTTCATCCTACTGACATGTGTCTATACTGATTCTATTACATTACAATTACACACCACTTTAGTCGGTCAATTCCAACAAAACGAGCCGTCAAAGAGCCGTTTGGTTTGAGGTCTATCAAAGTTCACGAGAAACCTTCTCATCGCTATCGAAGGCCTCGGCGTGAACCTCGTGAACAGGGTCTGGGTCGGTCAAGGAATTGTACAACACAATCCCGTTCTGCTGTGCATACTTTCTTTCTTGTTTCTTGTACAAGTACATCACCACCATGGTCCACAAACACAAACAGAACGCGCTCGTGGCGGTGAAAGAGTAACCCTTTAAGAAGCGAGGAGCCTCGACGGTCTTCCACACAATAACAGACATCCACGCAGTCGAGGCTTGTGCCAACATGTTCATTACCACAAGTACCACAGCACGCTTTTGTGCATCACGACGGCAAATGTCACTTTGCCAGGCATACAACACTGGAGCCATGGCCCAGCCGAAGTATTGCAAGCACCAGGCAAACCACTTGGCACTCTCCGGAACATCCCACACGGCCAAAATGACGTTCCCTGTTATGTTGAAAGCCTGTGAGAGCCAGATTGCTGACCACCTCAGCTGGAACATGTCTGCGTACATACAAGTGACGAAAAGCCAGATCAATCCAAGCCCCGGTGTCAATGCCGAGTAGTCTTGAAGTTTACCAGCATCGAATCTTTTCAAAGATTTAAGCCACAAAATGTACGCACCTGAACCGCCATTACTATTGTTCCAGCAAAGCATGTTCCAGAACGCCAAGACGTAGAATTCCCACGTTGTGAGGATCTGCTTCCAGGTGTCCTTCGAGACAAGGGACTTGAACAAGTTTACCTGAGGCCTGCCTGCGGTGTGATTTTGCTTCAACTTCTTACGCAACAATCTGATTTCGTCGTCGGTCAACCAAATGGAGTAACAATCTGTGGGCGTTCCCGGGAGCATGTAAAAACCAATGATACCCACTGCGATGGAAATGATGCCGTCGATGATGAAAATCCACCGCCAACTAGCGAGACCGCCGACGTTCTTGAAAGCACGCATGACGGCTCCAGAAAGCAAGCCGGAAGTCAAGATTCCAAGGTATTGCCCGAAGTAATACACCATGGATCTCCTCGCAAGCATCGCAGGGTTGAAAATGAAAGTGCCGAACAAGTACTGGTATGCCAAATAAGAAGGAGCTTCAAACACACCGATTAGGAACCGGAGGGCTTTGAGCTGTGCAAGCGTGTTTACTTTCGAAGTGCCAATGGTCAAAAGAGACCAGCAAAGGTCTAAACAGGGCAAAACATAGTTCAACGGAAGTCCGTACAAGACATACATGAACGGGATCTGGAACACAATGTTACCCACGTTGAAGAGAACCTGCGTATTGACCAAATCGTTGCCCTTCATATCGAGAGATTCCTTGAGCCCCGCCACGTAGGCGTTGTTCAAGTTCGTTTGGTCGAGGTACTTGACCCAGTACGCCATGAGCGAATAGAACGTCAACAAGATATCGATCTTCCACATCAACTTTCTCTCCGCCGGCGTGTCGTTCTCGTCAAACCATTTGTACCATTTGTGGCTGGCACGCGCGTACTTATTTGACCGGTACTCGTACTCGTCGAAGAATTTCCACCACGGCCTGTTTGCCTCATCACGGTATTCCACCAACTCGGTGTCGCCCGTCTTCTTTGCGTCCTCATAGTTGCTGTCTTGCAAAGGCTCTATCGTGTCATCGGTGCTGGCTTCCTGCGGATCGACGTCTTCATCCACGATTCTTCTCACAGGAATAAACCCCCATTTGAGCCTGCTCAAGGGCTCTTTCAAAAAAGACATGACTTGAGGAAAAAACCAAAATCAGCCCATACTAACGGGATTGCTTTTCTTCTTATACAAATCCTGGAACAGAAAGCCTGGAAATGGCCGAATTACCATCGCTCACGTGCCCCAAATTACGAGACGCAGGCTGCCTCCGGAAGCGGTTTCACGCATGAGTCAGGACCCTCCAGGACGAGCCCATCGGAACTAACTGTGTGGAGCTACAGAGCCAGTCTCCGCTCCCGGATTCCGTTCGATTTCTCCGAGTGTCATCGAGGGGTCGTCTGAGACCAGCCTGTGCAAAGCGCCTTTTCTTTTTCCCTGTTTCCCAGAGTCCCCTCGTTTTTCAGTGGATAATTGAGACTTGGACTTGGCCGAGTCAGCGGGCTCCGGCACCAGCGACTCGTCTCCAGGACGCGCAGGCGAGGCGGAAAGTTGACTAAGAAAAAAGTCGGCTTTGGCGAGAAAAAGAGGCTTCATGCGGAGGGTGTGGTGTTTAGAGCCGTTTGCAGCGCGCCAGCCAATCGCTATTCTATGTGCCAGTGCCGCGTAAAAACCCAGAAGAGTCATAGCGGAGGCGAAAGGGAATTTTTGAAAAGAGAAGGAAAAGACGTAAAACAGAGTAGGCGAAAACGGACCGAAAAGGTCTGCTTGGAAAACGAGAGTGCTCTCAGATTGGCCGTTCGCAATGCGAAAGCTTCTCGCGTATGTCCCGAAAAAGGCTGAAACAGGAAAGGATGCCATCAGTGAGCCACAGTTTGCTGTCTGTTCCGAGGGATCGTTGCGGCGCCATATACTCGCCCGCCGATCTGTGAGACGAAGGGCAGGCTCGGGAAGAGACCGTGTTCTGGCAGCCCTGTGCTCCTTTCCACATTCGACCAATCGGCGACTCGGAATCCCCGCCTTTTCAGATCTGACTGGACTGCAATTCTCTGAGCTTCTGTTCACCGCAATCAAGCTTTTCGCGGTTGCAGTCGTCGCGGGGAGCCTACCCGGGGTCTGCCGTGCACGACCACTCGTCACAGGCAACAACGGCTTTGTGGATTGTCTTGTGGTCGCTTTTTTTCTGGGGAATTCTCCGCTTGCCACAGGTCATGCCTAGAGAAAAAGGACGCCAGAAACTCAAATCACACTGAGAATCCCGTGGACGTGCTCTCGCGTCTGCGATCGGACCTCTGCAACCAACCTCACCTGACATTTGATCACGTGACTTACGGCCAACAGCAAGGACTACGACCTCGTGTCCCGGGCATCTTCTCTTTGGGGAAACCTGCCGCTGAAATCCCTGATTTTCTCACCTGGCTCCCAGCGCCGCTACGCTATCATCTCTAGTGTACGTGGCAGTGTTCCACAGCCCACACCTCTTGTTGCTGAGACTGCACCCAAGTAAAAAGGTAACGAGCCTTTATCCCCTCCAAAACTCCAACTCTTGTCCGTCGAAATCTCTCCCACCTGGTCTTCTCTTCAGTAGGCCCAAGCATAGACAGGTGTGAAAGAAGAAAGAAAAGTTTGGCCTTTTGCTGCTCCAAGCCAGCGTTCTAGCCACCCACATCCGTGCACCGCGAGTTTCCCCCATCACAGTCTTATCGCACTCACTGCAAGGCGAACAGCCAAAACTACTCATCAAATCCACTAAACCGCACTTCAAGAATGTCCCAATCATCAAGAAAAAAGCTTCTTTTGATGGGCCGCTCCGGCTCAGGCAAGTCGTCGATGCGGTCGATTATTTTCTCGAATTATTCCGCGTTCGATACCCGCCGCTTGGGCGCCACCATTGACGTGGAGCACTCTCACTTGCGGTTTCTAGGAAACATGACCCTAAACTTGTGGGACTGTGGAGGGCAGGATGTGTTCATGGACAACTACTTCACGACACAGAAAGACCATATTTTCAAGATGGTCCAGGTGCTCATCCACGTGTTTGACGTGGAATCGAAGTCGATCAACAAGGACATTGAGATCTTTGTGAAGGCCCTTACAAACCTCCAGAAGTTCAGTCCTGACGCGAAGATCTTTGTTTTGCTACATAAGATGGACTTGGTGCAGTTGGATAAAAGAGAAGAGTTGTTTCACATTATGATGGATAAGCTACAGAAGATTTCCAACCCGTTCCAGTTCAAGTTGGTGGGGTTCCCCACGTCCATCTGGGACGAGTCTTTGTACAAAGCGTGGTCGCAGATTGTGTGCTCTTTGATTCCGAACATGAACTTGTTCAACAGTAATCTATTGAAGTTCAACAACGTTCTTGACGCCGAGGAGATCATTCTTTTTGAAAAGACAACCTTTCTTGTCATTTCGTCAACTGCATCGATACAGCGGCAGAGCCAATCACAAGGCTCGAACTTGTCCAACACTTCGCTCGACACCTTAGACCCAAAACGGTTTGAGAAGATATCGAACATTATAAAGACGTATAAGCAATCGCTTGGCAAGCTCCGGTCGAATTTCCAAAACCTTGTCATTCGTGGCTCGAACGGGTCCCACTTTTACATAGATTTTCTCACGGATAATTTGTTCATCATGATTGTTCTTCGAGACAGAAGCTCGGAGAAAAGCTACCTGAACGCGCTGGAGGACATGTTGATTTTGGAGAACGTGAAAGCTGCAAGAAAGTGGTTTGAAAAAATTGAAGGCGGAAAGTGATCAAGATGAGGAAAGGAAGTGAGTGAGATCCCAGAGGAGATCACTGTGTGTTATAGATCGAGAGCCCGTTACAAAATCAGCGTTTCCAAGAGCCATCGAATGATGCCCTGCTTTGTCAAGTTTGATAATCGGTGCTATGAAGGTGAGGAAAATGTTCATTGTTTCTTATCCGAGTAACAGCTCTCTTGGCGGCGTCTCAATCTACAGGCTCCAAAAGGACTGTGTCGAACAATCCATTTTTAAGATCGTCACTACCCTCGAGCTCGGGGTATTGGTCGCCATTTTTGACGATACAAGCTCGTGGTAGCATGGCTTCAGTTTCAAACTTAGAAATTTGCTCGGCGTTAGTGGAAATATAGAGGAACTCTCAAGCAAGGAATTCTTGCATCCTGGGGATTCACAAGTGAAAGTCCCTCATTGATGACCGTTGCGAAGCAGACCTACCAAAGCCGTTACGAGATAACATCGGACTGTGGTCTAGATCGTTTTATTTCTTAGTAAATTACACACTTATGTAATCCTAAGAAATGCATGCGACCCAGTACTTGTTCTACCACACGTTCCGTTTGACGTCACGTTTGCTCGACGCACACTTCTCTTCATCAGACAAATGGTGCGACTGCTGTCACGGATGTGTAGATGTCAAGGGCTTCTGATATATGAGTTCTGCTTGTGTCTGTTGCTTACGCGTCAAAACCCTTTTACGAGAATGCACACACTTTTGTGTTTCATCGGCCGTAAAGTTCCCAACAGGAAGCCGCGTGTATAAATCTTTCCACTGGGAAAAGCCCCCAATAAATCATCAGACTACACTCCGAGAGCCACTGGTCGTACACCTATGATGAAGGCAGCTCTCCGCCCGTTTCGAATTCACGTGCCATTGACCTTATCCTATGAATGCTTTACGCTGGAATCTTCATCTTTAGGTCATTCAAAATCACACACAAAACCTTAATTATGCAGGTGATTTGTTTGTCATGTTAAGTCAAAGGCTGGTGCTTATATTCCGTGGATTGAATCAAGAATTTTGGAATTGACTCATGATTTCTCAACACCTTAAGTGCATTCTGAGATAGTTTTGTTCCGTGGAGCGCGTATATGTCAGCCTCGCTCTTCTTGTTTGAGACAATTTTTGTAGCGATTGAGATGGAGAATTAACAAGCTTGTCAAGAGATTTTTGGTTTTCCGATACTAGCCAAAGAGACTTGTCTTTAGAAGTGACAACTGTTTTTGTCGATGGAATACACTTCACCAAAAACGCTCCGTGAATTTCGGGCTCCGGTGTTTCGTTGGCGCTTGTCAGTGAAAGTATGATAAACCTCTTAAACGGCATGTTCAAAGTTGGCTGTATAAGACCAACTGTGTTCAACCAAGCAACAAATGCATCTCGCTCGAATTGGCCAGAATATCACTCAAGTTCCTAAGTCATATGCGGTGTACAAAGACGACGATGGCGCCCGCCTGTTGGCCTTGGGCTACGATTGGGGCCGCACAATTTTGGGAGATGTCTTTTTGAGAGATCCCTACGTGTATCATGACCTCTCTGACTGAACGATCACTCTCGCTCTGGTCACTTACTCTCTGGCTCTCACTCCATCAGTGCTCAAACCGATTTGTAGCGGCTGGGCTGGTAGAAAGCGATGCATTTCTTGTGTCTTCTTATTTTCCTCAATTGGTTTGCTAACTCTTTCTTTGCGGACGTTCGTTTAGTACGGTAAACTCCCCGTGAGTGATTGTCCAGGTTTATTTCTGTAACAAAAACCATGAGAGACTCATTTTTGATAATCTCGACAGGATCTCGCGAGATGAAACTGGTTTTCACTCATCAGTAGGTCAAGTCTCAAAATGCATTCCTTGGGCGTTTTGTTTTTTCTTTGTAAATCAACAAAAAGCATACGAGATCCTGAGCGTTTCGAAAGCTGTTTTCGAACTTGTTCGCGTCTAAGAATATTTCGGAAAGCCCGACAGATCCGTGTTGAATGCTGATTTTTTGCACTTGTCCCGAAAAGTAAATGTCAAGGAAGGACAGCTGTGAACAACGAGCTCAGCCGTGGGTTGAGTACTCGATCTCGGGAAATTCACAGGTATCGTACCAGGTGTTGGATACATCAAGACGTGTGGCATGTGTGGCAACAAAAGAGCCTATTTCTTCTTATTTCCAGTGCATTCTGTAAAGTCAGTGAGTGGGTCAGAACAGGCACACCTGCGATGGCAGCCTCGCGGATGTGCTACTTTTGAGTCTTACTTGAAGAAGCCCAGAACCACCAATAAGCTTCTTTAAAACAGAACGGCTCTACTCCTTTACCCGTTCTATTTATTTGATCATCCTCAAATTCGTGGTGGAATTCATTGATCATGCCCCGTCAGTCTAAGAGACAGCATTCGGGTGTGCACGCATCATGGGACCGTGGCAGGTACTTTCCCTTCACACGCACACTTTCATACGAGAGCGAGCGCCTCCGGGCCCCTGGAAAGGAGAGACAAGGTTTCCGTCTCTTTTGGTTTTTTTCCTTTCTTTGGTTGAGGAGACAAGATTCATAGCCCGGTTTCCATCTCTTTCGATACTTGACCGGGTCGACTCGCGCCGGCGCAGACTCGATCAACACTTGCACGCTCACACACACCTCACCCGATTTTGCAGCCAAGAGTCTCGCCAGAAAGAGGAAATGTCTCGCAAAAAAATTAAAAGAAAGACTGAAAAATAAAGAAAGGGGCAATATAAGAATCAGGAAGAATGACGGCGCTGACCGTCTTTTTTACCGCATCAGGCATTCCCGAAGGAAGGACCTTTTGGGGTATTGCGAGAGAGAAATAAAAGTCGCATACACCCGCGCTGCGCGTAGGGTTGTTTTTTTTTTTCCCTCGTACTTCTTTCTTTCACTTTGCCCGCTATCTTCGTGTCCACGCGTTTTCGCTCTTCCACTCGCTTTTTTCCTATACGACAGACCTCGCAGTTCTTGTACGAGGGAACTCATCTTCTTCGGGGCATACTCTACATCAATAACAAGAAAAAAACCCTGCTACCAGCTGTATTTCATTGGACTTGTGATTTTCTTCACTTCATTCAAACGACTATCGTGGATCTGTCGTTTCTTTATCTGACCATATTATATTTTTGGAATCTAACACCATCAGTCGCTCCCCTCGGATTCTCACACAATTATGGGTAAATTGCTTCAGCTCTTGAGCCACCCGACCGAGTTTTTGGCCGTGGTGCAATTTTTCGGATTCAAGACTTCGTTGTTCCCGCTTGATCTCACCCAAGCCCCTCAGACGCTCCAGGAATGTTATAAGTACTTAGATATCACCTCACGGTCATTCTCAGCAGTGATCAAGGAATTGCACCCGGAATTGAGGGACGCCATCATGATCTTTTACTTGGTCTTGCGGGCCTTGGACACCGTGGAAGACGATATGACCATCGACCCGAAGATCAAGGTGCCCCTCTTGAGAACGTTTCATGAAAAATTGAATACCAAAGACTGGACTTTTGATGGCAATGCGCCTACTGAAAGAGACAGAGTGGTGTTGACCGGTTTCGATAATATCTTGACTGAGTTCCACAAGTTGAAGCCCGCTTACCAGGACATTGTCAAAAACATCACCTTGAAAATGGGTAACGGCATGGCCGATTATATCTTGGACGATAACTTCAACACCAACGGAGTCAACACCATAGCAGACTATGACTTATACTGTCACTACGTGGCCGGGCTTGTGGGCGAAGGCTTGACCGACTTGATGGTGTTGGCGAAATTCGCCGACGCGGATGTTTTGGCCGACAACTATAGGTTGTCCAACTCTATGGGCCTTTTCTTACAGAAAGTCAACATCATCAGAGACTATTATGAGGACTTGGAGGACGGCAGATCCTTTTATCCGCGCGAAATCTGGCTGAAATACACCACGGCGTTGCCCAACTTCCATAAAAATCCCCAGGAAGCCGCATCGGGTGTTGCTTGTATCAATGATTTGGTTCTTGATGCGTTGGGCCATGCAATTGACGTTTTGACTTACTTGTCTTTGATCAAAGAGGCTACGAGCTTCAGTTTCTGTGCCATTCCTCAGGTTATGGCCATCGCCACGTTGGCGGAAATCTACAACAACCCAGATGTCTTGCATAAAAACGTCAAGATCAGAAAAGGCACCACATGCAAGCTAATTCTCGGGTGCAGAACCTTGCCTGGAGTCGTGGAGATCTTCAGACACTACTTGCAGGTGATAAACAAGAAGTCCGATGTCAAAGACCCCAACTACTTGAAGATCGGCATCAAGCTTGGGGAGATCCAGCAGTTCTGCGATATCATGTACCCCAAGAAGGGTTCCATTCCACCAGGTGCTAAGAGGAGTATGAAGAAGATCAACGAGAATATCGAAAAGCGAGGTAGTTTCGATGCTGACGGCGAGAGGTTTGTTCAACAGGAGGTGTACAAGTGCAGAAGTGCCGTCTTCTTGGTGGTGACCGTCTTGGCGGCTCTTGTTTTCCGTCTTTTCCAGTAGATGGAAGATGTCAATTTTGCTTAGATAGATTCATGTTGCCATAACGTGATCCAATGTAATATACTACAAAGAAGAGTATGATGCTGTTTGGTTGTGATCCCGCAACGTCAAAATGGCATGTTTCCGAAATCCTGTGCTGCGTTGTCGACAGATCAAGAGAAGCTGGTCCGACTTCTGCGTCCACCGAGACCTGATCTCCACGAGAGGCTTTTTTTGACCAGTTCGGAACGGGGCCGTTCTGAGCACTGCCCCGGTCTGTCCAGATTCTCTAGGAGAAGAAAGAGAAGAAAGGAGGGTCTGTCGTTTTCTTCAAAGCTTGCATGAAGTACGGGCAACTTCCCGACGACTAGTTCTGTTGGGGGTGACTATCCAGGCCTCTGCACCACCAGGTGTGCCAGAGCCGAGTGGCAGTTCTCGAAAAGAGAGTCAAACGAACGCTTCACAGTGACTCGGTCCTTCGCCTTCAAGAGCCTGAGAGACACGCCCGCGACCCGCTGGAGCCAGAACTGGTTGACGAGGAGAAGATGGTTCCCTGTGGTCAGTCCCATTTTCCATTGCCGCAGATGGATGCATGCGCGCGGCGAGAGGGTGGAGCGCTGCGCGAGACACAGTGAAGTGTCATGTGACTTTCACCGGGTCTGACTTTCACCACGCCTGACTCACACCACGACCGACGATTTCCTGTTTCTCCACATGACCCAGAAATCGAACAGGGCGATGCAATCGAACAGGGCAAAGCGTGCTCACCTGAAACCTCGCCTTTCCGCGCGTCCAGCAGCCCCGGTGTTCTGGGTGCCTTTGGAAGGTTAAGGGGCACTGGTGGCATGGTGCTGCTCGCACTGCGCGGCCCCGGGGAGGGTCCCCAGACTACGACAGGCGACGCCAACGCCAAACGCTAGCGTGCGTGGAATCCACTCTGGAAAAAGACCGGAAAACAGAACGAACGACACCGGGAGCGAAGGAGAAAATGCCGGACTTACAGTTCCACGTGAAAGAAATCTGCTGGTCGCCCTACGAGCAGAAACTGCCGATCCTTCTCCAGGAGGAAAACGGGCCGTGTCCATTGATTGCCCTCGTGAACACTCTAATCCTCTCGAACGATGTGGACAAACGAACAGTGGGCATGGAGGATGGCGCCACACGCGCCAACAACGACGCTCTAGAACGCTGGCAGCCAAGCGCGGCCTCGAGTCCATCGCCGTGTTCACGAGGGAACGCTCTCAAAAGTCAGCTGGCTTCTCGTTTGGACGTTTCGCAATTGCGGAGCTTGCTCAATCTGAAGATAGGCTCCAGTGTCGAAATCGCTCAGATCCTCTCTTCCTTGGGCGACGTCCTCTTGGACATACACACGCTTGACACCTGTGTGGTCAACCGTCTCTTGGAGAACTTGCCTCTCTTACACACGGGGCTCGATGTGAACCCAAACTTAACCACGGGCGATTTTCCACCTGACGAAATGGCCACTCAGATATTCCATGCGTTTGGCTTGAACTTCGTTCATGGTTGGTGCCGAAACGCCGACGGGAACTCGGTTGTCGACACCGTTTTTGCTCAGCACCAGACTTTTGAAGCCATTCAGGAATATTTGCTTACTCTGCTGGCAGAGTTCTTTGAGAAATCGCAAGTCGAGAGCTGGCTCTACGACAATGCAACCCAGTTGACTGATTTCGGACTCGCTTCTATCGACAAACGTATGGCACCAGACTCTCTTGCCATTTTCTTCAGGAACAATCATTTTCTGACTTTGTATAAAGCACAAAATCACGACCTTTATCTTCTAATCACAGATGGTGCGTTCTTGGAAAGAACTCGGTATGTTTGGCAATCAATCAATTCCGTTTCTGGCAAGGATGATTTGTATTTTGCCGGAGATTTCACGCCTCTCATGGACGGCGCCGACACGAACGAAAGTGTAGGCCTTGATGAAAATCTTCTTTTCGCTAAACGATTGCAAGAAAAAGAAGACTCGGCCTATGCTAAAACGTTACAGCTGAATTATGAAAAACGAGTGTATAAGGCGCCAAAAGTGACTGCAGAAGATAGCACGCAGAAAAATCTTCAAAAAGGTAAGAATCACACTCAAGAAAAGCCAAAGCCAAAGCCAAAAGATAAAAGTGGTGTTCTGGCACGCCAAGCGACGAGAGACGAAAAGCCAGTGCGAAAAGAGCCGTGTGTAATTATGTAGAAAGAAAAGGGGCTTTTCCAAAAACGTCCATTTCAGTTTCGTCAAAATTGCCTTGCTTTGCCGATGAAACTGCTGGATGATTTATTTCCTGAATAACTATTGTACATGTCTTGAAGATGGCTGTCTCTTTTGCGGGTAGGTTAAGAAAAAAAGAGAAAACAGGTGCCAATCACGTCTCCTTGGTTGCCTTGTTAAAGTCATCCGCAATGTCCCCTTCATCTGACCTAGCCGCATTTTCTGAACCTTCTTTATCTTGGCCAGGATCTATGTCTGCATCTGCATCTTCGTCTTCCTCCTCGCCCTCATACTCCATGGGGTCATACTCCGACCTTACATTATCCATCTTCTTTAACTCATTCGTGTTTGGCTCGCGCAACTTGAAATTGATGATATCCATCGTGCTGTCGTTCAAGAATCGGTTGATTTCCGTGTTTGTGGAAGCCCTGTGCTTCTTCAACTCAACCCTTCCAGAGATCGGACAGTAGTATGCTGCCCGGCGTTTCCTGATGTTGGATTCCCCGTTTTCAGAAACAAACTTCAATGCCAACTCCTCGTACGGCTTGGTGAATGGGTGGTACAGCATATCGTAGTTTTTGTGGTGCTTGAAACGGTAGGCTTCCAAATCGGTTTCCTCGTCGTCGAGCAAATTAGCCGGTTGCTCTTTCTCAGTAGACTCTAATTTTTCGGTCAAATCCTTCAACGCAGCTTTGTCTTTCATCTGGTAAAAACTCACCCATTCTCCATCTTCGGACGTGATGGGCTTATAGATGGCACAAGACAACGATTTCTTATGCAACTCCTCGTCGAATTTGTCCTTTTCTCGGCTTTTCAAGGCCTGGATCTCCCTCGTCATCGATGCAGACCCAGAGAACTTAACCGTCAAGAATGTCGTATCCATCAAGGACGTATCGGGCAAAAGAGGAAATGCCGATACGGCGCGTAACTTCGTTTTCCGTGGATGCTTCAAATCAGCGTAGTTGTCTAGAGAGCCTTGAGCATCTTCGAAGCTTTGCTCCACTGCCTGGAGTTGTGAATCCGGGTCAACCTTATCGTTGTTCTCTGTCAGCAGCGCCGCCAGCGTCTTCTCCTCCGATTTTGTGGATGCCAGTTTTTCAGCGATATACTCGGTTCTTCTCAAAAACGAAACGCCGGGCTCAGACTTGTTGATTTTCCCGATTCCGGCGTCTCTCAAGAGTGCCCTGTCCTTTGTGTGCAACGGCACGGAATTATTGGCGGAAAGAGCGTTCTTGTTCGACCCGTCTAAGAAGCCAGCAACCTGGAGAGGGTTCAAGCTCATGCCGTACTCTTCGTCGATCTGAGCGATGAACTGGTTAAAGTTTTCTTTCCTGAAAAGCGAACTCAAAAGATACTCATTCTCCTCTTTGGGTGTGAATTTCTCCGTGACATTGTACTTAAGAAATTTCGGGTTCAAGGGCGGAGGAGGCAAATTGTTTATATAGCGCACTTTGGCAATATAATCTTGCCTTACTGGCTTTTGTTGCTTGGACATTGAATTTTTCTTGGAAGGCTTTTCGCTCAGCTGAAAAGCTAGGGTCTCGTGGTTCTGGTCAGGCTCTCTAGTTGACAGTAGAGGGGTCGTGTGCAAACCATTGTTTTCAGGTCGATAGGTTTTCCATGGCGCGGGAATGGCTCGGCAGAGATTGCCCTCTTCTTTGCCGGTCTTCAGCCACTATGCTTTTTCGCTGGTCGGATCTGCTCCGGAACGGTTTTCCCGGGGCCGTTTCTACTTCACGGATATGCTGGGGCCCCTCAGAAAACGCGCTGCCCCTTCTGACCGACGCAATCTAGGTATCAGGAGCACGGGAGCAGGGCGACTTATACCAGCTGCAAAAATGGAACAAAAAGGGGGAAAAAAGAAATCTAGACTGTCCACAGGCGGTAGACGAGGCCGGGAATTTGCTTTAATTCCCCACGTGTCGCCCGAGCATTGGACCCGCCTGTTTAAGCTTTTGACTCGCAAGTGACGGGAAGGTGCACCGCGACAGACCCCATCCTTCGTGCTCACTGAAGTTCAGGTTCTCAATCCAGAAACAGAAACACAGTAGCTTCAGAGCAGTGGAGCGGGGGTCGATACACTGGGGTCTTTTTCTTTTGTGTGCGACCGAAAAGATCAAATGACACATCCCTGTTTTTACGAAGAAACATCACGTTACGAGGTGGTACAGTTAGTGTCCCTCTCGCCCACTGATAGGTGAAGACGGCAGAAGTATAGTGAAACCTGCAACAGACCACAGCCTCTGTTTTTTTTGTCAAGTTTTGCTTATCCGAAAGGTTGTCGAGAGTTAGAATTTTCAGGCTTCAGATATATCGTTTGATATACACATGGTTCTATTGGTAAAACTCGCTAGAAAACCACTCTTTCGGTTGCGGCCATACCAAGTGGAAAATACTGTTTCCCGTCCGATCAACGTTAGTCAAGCCACTTAGGGCCACACTGAGTAGTGTAGTGGGAGACCATATGCGAAATTGTGGTGCTGC